>CALNXK010000210.1:0-50000 GCA_942486035.1 Porites lobata | reverse complement strand
CAGTACCCTAGAAATGTGGTGTGACTAAGTGTCGATTGCGTTGAGGGACAAAATTGTTGGGATCCAAGAGCTAACTTGACCGGTCAGTTCTGTCAGTTAATAAAGGAAATCTTCAAAGTCGTGTCCTTAATTATCAGCAGCAGTAGTATTTCAGTTGTATCGCGTTGCAACTTTTAGTTACGTTACGTGTAGTCTCTTCCCTGTTGTTGATTATTGGTTTATTAACAATTTGTACGAAAGTAAATAGACTTTATAATAGTGCCATACAAAGTGGTTCTTAGAAATTGATCTTTTTATACTGCTTCTTGTTCTCGTAGAAGAAACTCTAATAGAAAAAGAAAGGAAAAAAAAGCAGAGATCACCGGAGTTGGAGGAAGGTACGCACCTTGTCGCAGAACCTATTTGTTTGGTAATACCCGGGTAGAGACTTTATAATGGTGGCATATCAAGCGGTTCTTAGAAATTGATCTTTTGTTGCTTTTTGTTCTCGTAGAAGAAACTCCAAAATGCAGAGATCACGTCAGTCTTTGGTGCGCGCTGAAAAAATTGCGCCTGTGAAATTTCTCAGCGCACGCAATTTTGTCACAGAAACTGTGTTCAGCCACCTTAAGCTGGAGACAGAGGAAACAGAGAATACAGAGCTTAATTTGTACTTTCCAAAGAAAAACGTCTTTCTGTTTTTGTTGATGTAGAATTTTTGTTTGTTTTTTTTTAAAAGAAATCAAAGATGAAATGGTTGTGGACTATGATTTGGAAGGGTTGTCAACAGAGCTTGGGGTATCGTGGAAACCCCTTGCGAGGCGCCTGGAATTCGGCGAAGCAGAAATAGAAGGATTCGACCACGATAATAAAGAACTCCGTGAAAAATGTTACCGCATGTTGCATACGTGGAAAAGGAAAAAGGCCTCGTCAGCAGCTTACTTAGTCTTGTATGAAGCCTTGTGTCATGAACATGTTGGACGCAAGGATTTAGCAGTAAAGTATTGCATTAGTGAATCCACAGACTAAGAAGAAAGCACATCAGAGGGGTGAACGTGGATGTACGATAAAGATTATTTCAAACGGCAAACGTGAATTTGTACCATTTGACCAATTTTTTCCCTTAATTGTCGCTTGCTGTTTATTACTTCTACTTAAAAATAAGTAGTTTCAGGCCAGTTTTACCCATAAGAATTGTTCTGGATAGTTTTTATCTGCTTATTTTCTATTCTGTGAATTTCTCAACTTGAATCTGACGTTTGTCGTTTGCCGCAAACGTGACCCTTAATCTCTCTAGTTTGTTCACCGAAGTCTATTTTGTTATGAAAGCGGGAAATTGCACAAGGCAGTAAGTGTCGTTATTTTCATTTAAAGAGAAGTAAGCGTGACCGAACCGGACAGAGTGTTGGACTTGAAATCAGGAGGCCCCGGTGAGAGTAAACATTTCAAAGCAGCCAACCGGTTTGGATTTCGCTACTTGGTACTCTTAATGTTATTCATCATCATTCGGCCGTTTCGGTCGGGATGCTCTGAATAATCTTATTCCACACATTCAGGTCTGACATCGAGTTTGCAAGATCCTCCATCTCCCCATGTCTTTGATATTTAAATTATTGTTGTCTACAAGCTACCTAGCAGGGCTTATTTTTTATTTATCTATTTGTAGTATTTTCCCCAGCCATGTTGAGGCGGAGCTGTTTAGAGAAGGGGACCAATTTAATACTGGAGCTAGAGGCAGCCCTTGAAAATTTATTTTATAAACGGTATTAGGGAGAAACTCGTTGAGGTATTAAAATCATTGTGCGGACCTTTGCTCTTGCATTGTGCAGTCTGCAGATAATCATGCTTTCAGAGAATTCTTTAATGCATTTACAGTGTTTAATCTACCCTGCGAACAGAGTCTCCTTCTTTCTTCCTAGATGAGTCGGGAAGAGGAAGGAAGGCTTCCTCTTTCCCGACTTATCTAGGAAAGATCGAAGCGACTCTGCTAGCAGGGTATGTTTAATCTCCACATTATAAGGGCCACACTTTGTCGTGTTCAACTAATAAAATGGTTTAAATAAGCATTCCCCAAGCAGGAATGCTTATTTAAACCATTTTAGTATTCAAGTATTCAAGTATTCCAGCGCTATCGATTTCCCAATCAGCGCTGTTCCCTCTTTTTTCGAGAAGATGTTTGAGGATTGCTTCGGCGGAAGGTGAACGACATATATTTCTGAGGCAAACGAACAGGATTTTTCCGTCTTTGCTATCCGCCATTTTTAAGGAGAAAGGTTACACTTAAGTAAAGCATTCATAAGACGTTAAGTGATGCTAAACTAACCGCTGACCAGGATAAAATTTTAAAAAAATTCAAGGTGGCGGGTCAGGGTGTAGGGTTCAGTGAGTTATCTTCTCCATCAAATGGTTCAGACAATACGAAACGGCCAGGAACACCGCAAATAACGCCATCAGAGCTTACTCGTCCCGTTAATTTACAAAGAATCGTACAAAGGAAAGCTCAAATCAAGACATATCCTGTTAGAAAAAAGCTTGAAAAGCTGGGCGTCTATTCATCTTGCAAGGTAAAAGTTACTTTACCTCATTTCATTGTGTATGCTCACTGGAGTGGAATGATGGAAAAATCTTTTATTTTCTTGTAAAGAACTTTTTTTTCATGGCTGATGGTATTTAGGTTTCTTTGAATGTTGAAATCTTATTATGCCACTGTTCTCATTGTTTCCTGTGGGGTCACATTCCCCTTCCATGGTATTTTTTAGCTTTTTATTGTCAATTTTGAAGGTGGTAGACATGAAATGTGTGAAGGTAAGACAGCACCACAAAACTTGCAAAGTATTGTAGAATGACGGTGAATGTGTGGTTCCAGAAAATATGCATACCTCCCCCACGGAAGACTCTTTGATTTGCACTCTCCCACCCCCAGGATTTTCCGTTCCATGGGGTCTTTGATGACCCCCCTCTCTCCAGGAATTTCCAGAACTTTTAAACGGGGACTTCTTACCTCCCTCTGAAATTCAAAGTCGTTTTAATGCTTTAACCCATTCGCTCCTGGAGATTTTGCCGAAAAACGCGTTTTGAAGCTAGTTGAGTGGTTTTCCGGTCACTGTCGTGCTATAAAGAGCTAAAACTTACCACAAACCAGTTTACAGGTCGTACACTTCGGAGCCTTCTGATCCAGATGCAAAATATCAGCTTGCGAAGTTTGGGCATGCGCAGAAAGCAAAATTTCGAGAGTTTTTGGGTTTAAAAGTGACACAGCAGTCTTGACTTTTACTTTTCGCTTTCTCTCCTCCCTTCTTTTTTCGCTTTTCTTGCCTCATTTTTTTTTCTCTTGCTGAGCATTTAGTAGGCTTCATTTTGGTGGGAAGAGTTTTTAGGAACGCTTTTAGGACCTTAGGATTAGGTGAAAGGAAAGGTAGGTGAGCAATGGAACAAGATTTTCACGGAGATTTTCACGTCAATGTCACGTGGTTTTTTGCTTCTTTCTCCAGTGTCCTTGACTGAATTGTGCTCATTCTGGTATGGTTTAAAAGATCTCTTCACTCTTCACTCTGCACAAGTTAGTGAAGAAAGTTGTCCTTGACTGTGAAAACTGATGACGTCAGATGTGTAGAAAGGACCGGGACCCGCACGGGTGGTTACGGGCGGTTCAGGGGCGAATGGGTTAAAAAAAGAAGTGAATATAAACTCAGTTACGAAAACACGGTAGAATTTTATCACAACAGTGTAATGGAAGTGTAAACTTTATTTAAGCTTATTCTTCACCTCAACAGCTAAAATTTTTACCTGTGCTGTTTTTATGTAAGCTTATAAGCTTAAACATTTGAGTTGTTCTACGTTTTTGTGCTGACTCCGACGTGTATGTTATGAGGAGAACTACTGGTACTTAAGTTTCATTTGCTTAAACAACTTTGCAAACGATAGCAAAAAAAAAAAATAGAAACTTACAAGGTTCCTTTCTGACCGTTTATTTGTCTACACATTTTGTCAGTTTCTTCAGGTTGATTCTTATTTCAGGACCAAAAACTTCAATTCAACATGCCAAACGCAATTGGTTTCACATTTCGTGAACATCGTCACGATTACAGAAGTAATTTTACTAGCAAGGTAGCCAGGTGTTCTGAAGGTCGAACAAGAAATGGGAACGAAAGAACTCTCATCTCAATGCATTGTTTGTGAGTTGTAGAATATTATATGTTATAGATCGTAGATAGTTATTCACGATTCCTGAGAAGACCACTTTTATTGTGATAAAATTTCGTGTATAAATAAAGTTGATAATGATGACGATGATGATGAATTACTACCCCCATTATAAACACTGATAAAACATGAAACCTATCAAAAATGTGTTTCCTGCAAGTGAAGGTAGCGAAAAGTGATACTCAGTGAAGGAAGGTGAAAGCACTAAAATGTTGGGCGGACGAAAACGAGACGAAGCTGGAAGTCTGGGGAGAAGACTCCAGTTATGTCCACTATTTTCAATTGCTTTGACTTTGTTCCAAAGACACATCATTCTTCTAGAGATTGTAGTGCTAGCTAACTCAAAGAAAAACAGAGACATTAAAGCTCATGATGTTAACCTCATCTCAATAGCCAGGAGTACTGACTTTTGTTTCAAAACAACGTATGTAAGTATGTTTTTGTGCTTCAGATTGATCGTAGGTTCTTGGAAAAGAAGTTTCCCATGAACCCCCCTACCCCTTGGAAATTACTGCCTTTGAACCCCCCCTCCCTCTCGGAATTTCCAATGATCTTCCGTGGGGGGTGGGGGGGGGGTATGGTTATTTTCTGGAACCACACAATGAAGGTGGATGATGGAAGTGGATGAAAGTGAATGAGGGTGGATAAAAGTGGATGAAAGTGACTGAAGGTGGATAGGTGGATGAAGGTGAATGAAAATGGATGACGATGAATGACATTGAATGAAGGTGGATGAAGGTGGATACTTGTGAATGAAAGTGAAACCTCGATGTAATGAAGGGCCAAGGGCAAGGTTGTCACTAAGATTTCAAGTTACCAGGTAAATTTAACAACTTGGTGGGGAATCAAACAGCTAAGGATTTCTTTTGGTTCTATTTTTCTTCTATTTTCCAGTGAAAGTAGCCAGGGGCCACATTCATAGTAGCTGGGGGAAATCCCGGCCCCCGGCCCTTTATGACAGCCCTGCAAGGGACTGACAAAATATGTTTGCTAAAAGAAGAGTTTGTTATATTGAGGTTCTTTTCCATATATTTTGCTATAACTGGGGATAGGAATATTGCTCGTTATAACCAGAGATTCGTTAAAATAAGGTTCCACTGTAATAATTATGTTCGCAAATAACCTTGATTCTCCGTAACTGGGTACTGGTAGTGGGTATTTCCTTTAGATCTTTACCCAAATGTTTACCTCTCCCCCACTCCGCTGTACAAAAGTAAGTGAAATTTTGTAACTTTGAAGAGCCACATCTTTCTTAGTTTTCAACACGTCACTCTGATATTTAACGTTACTTCATTGCTTTTATGGTGCTCTTTCCTGTAATGTTGATAGATTGTCACCAACTGTAGTTCAAGCCAAAAGTTGACAAAACCATGGAGGGGAGGAGTCCTTTACATTTTTATAACTTTCAAAATAACATTCATTCTTATGATTTAAACGTGCCAATGCTGAAAATTAAAGAAAAGTGACAATTTTGTGTGTGAAGAATAGAAAAAATAATAGTACCGCTTAGAGGTCTTGGCTTTCATCATGAAGGATGACAGTGCAGGCAAATAATACACTATTGTTGCAGAATGATTCTTCAGGATCACATTACAAGTCTTGACATTTGCAATCAAGTCCCATTTCATTCACAGTTGGTCATAGACTTCAAAACAGTCCGTATTTTTGGGTAGTCAAGTACATGTGAACAGTCAAACAAAAGGTCTGGAGCGAGGCTGTTTTTTTCTCTCTCCCTCACATGCCCTGTGTGAATGAGAGGATTACAGGATTTGTGTGTGTGAGACTCTGATGCTATGCCGGTGCTTCGCTTCTGAAAAAAAAGATTTTGAGAAAAAGCTTGACTGTTTTGCGGTCTAAGTTGGCCCTTTTCTTTTCCTTCAGGCTGAGGAGTCTTGCAAATGTAATGGATGGAAGAATCCCAATCCCCCACCAACACCCAGTAGAGTGGACCTCTCTCAGCCCCTTGCTAACTTGACAGACCCATGCCACAGTTGCAGCCACACCCTTGGTGCCCACATCTCACACTTACATGACATTCCAGAAGATGAACTTAATAGACTGTTGTGCATGTTAATCGATGTAGAGAACTTATTTATGTGTGTGCACAAGGAGGAAGATGCTGACACCAAGCAAGTTTACTTTTACTTGTTTAGACTTTTGAGAAAAGGAATTTTGCAGATGGCAAATGTTACAATGGAGGGTCCCCTCGGGACACCGCCTTTTGAGAAGCCAAGTATTAAAAAAGTAAGTGGTACCCACAGTGGCTCACACATTAAATTTATCCAGTTATAATATAATTGGATTTAATTAACAGTACATAAAGCAATGCTGCTTTTAGACTACCAGCAGTCTCTCTTTTTTTTCAGATTTAGTGAGAGCAGTGCACGCGCACGGGAGCTCCCGTCTCGCACCTTCAGTCATGCGCCAGGCCATTTGCGTGTCTCGTGCTTTGCTGGACGGACTACAGAAAAAAGAGAGACTGCTCGTAGTCTATGGTGCCTTCATTCTACCCATACAGCACTTTAGAATAGGGGATGTTGAGTTTTCAAGCCACATTATTATTGCTGGTACCATGTTTATTGAGATAGTATTAAGATTGTAATGTCTTTACCTTAGGTTGAAACTCACCAATACTAAGCAATCAGTCTGGTTATTACTGTTAAATGTCAGTACAAGTTAATTAGCATTATTGGATGAGGCTAATTCTTATATAAAGTATTCTCCTAGTCGAGGAGGGTTTTAAACCGACCTCCTGTCAATAACAGTCAATAACCGTAAAATTATAATAACAGTAGATGTACATTGACATCAGCAAACACCTTCCAAATTTGTTCAAGGTAAAACGGAGATTTAAATCAAACACAAATGGAATGAATATAAATGAGATTATAATTGTATTTTTTAATCTCTTAGGCAGTCCTAAACTTTGTCCTTTACAAATTTGGTCACCTTCCACAACGAGAATGGGAGATAATGCGTGACTTGGCAAAAATCTTCCTGCATTGTCTGAATCACTGGAAGTTAGAGACGCCAACGCAAAAGAAACTTCACAGCCAAGGAGAGGATCTTGCTGCCTACAAACAGAACTAAACAAGGGCAGTAGACATTACTAGCCTGCATAGAAATCAAAAGTGACCACAATTTTCGAGACTTTTGACAGTGACAATAATCTCCAAAGCCCGGTTCCTTTGAAGGCTGAATAGCACTAATCCAGGGTTAAGATTTTGTTGCACTTTTTATAAATTGCCTAAATTCCGTTTAACTCTGTTTGATTCTTTGGAGTATTTTTCCTGAAACAGCGGACTGCTTGTTTTTTCCACACCCGAAAATCGGTTTTCAAAATAACACTCTTTTCTCCCACATCAGAAAGTTGGTTTTTGTTTGAATCTTGATGATATACTTAAAGATGCGCACAGATAGCAAGCATGATGGTATAAAACATGAACACATTATTTTCACTCAGGCGTGTCTTCGCAGTAGACAAAGGAGAGCACGATTATGTCAATGTGAGTGCTTCTCCCAGTCAAATTGGGGGCGGGGGGGGGATGTGAAAAATTGTGTTTACCTCTGGAAAAATTCTGGCTACGCCCCTGTATTGTACTGTATTCATCACCTGTGAGCACCTTTATACCAAGTAAATCTCAACAAACTGAAAAGTCAGGGGAAGGAATTGACTTCAGCCTCAGGGAAAATAATTATGGGTTTAAGGTGGCCCGAACCCATTTATATGTGTGTTGGTTATGTTTTAAAATCGCGCTTTTCGGCAGGAAAAATGTGATCGATTTCTATGATTCTAGTCATCCTTAATAACGAATGATCGAACTTTAAGAAACTGTTATTTATTTTCTTGTAGGTATGAAAACCTTTGAGATATCAGGGTTTCGAGTTATCAACATTTTTTTGTAAAAATGCGGTTTTAAACATATGCCGATATCTCAAACGTTTTAATACCTACAAGAAAATACGTAACAGTTTCTTAAATTTCGACCATTCTTTGTTAATGATGGCAAGAATCATAGAAATCGGTTAAATTTTTCCTGCCGTAAAACAGTTTCAGTTTCTTAAAGTTCGATCATTCGTTATTAAGGATGACTAGAATCATAGAAATCGATCACATTTTTCCTGCCGAAAAGCGCGTTTCAAAAACATAACCAACGCGCATATAAATGGGTTCAGGCCACCTTTAATCACTGAAGGAATGTTTATGATGATTACCCGCAAAACTAAACTTCGATTTCCCCATGGAAGGTCAAGTTCAAGTAAGAACATGTGAAACTCACTAGTAACGTAAACCAAGACAAGAAGCCACTGAGAAGTCAACACAATAGAGCCAAGGAAAATAATAGCTAGAAAACAAAGAAAAACTGCACAGGATTTTGAGACCGAGTATGACCCTCACTTTCTTTCATAACCTAGCTTTTATTAACTCTCTGTTCGTTTCATGAACTAACTGTTAGTGAATAGGAGCTCTTTCTCCTCAAGAATGGGTGTTGTATAATAATGTTACAAGAGAATGGCTATATGTTTGGGAAAGATCACAAATGAGGAAGTAAGACGGGACGCCATATTTGCTTGAGAACAGAAGTATAAAATTTGCGTGAAATTCACATCTGTACTCGAATCTAAACCATTTAAAACGCACCGTACTTCTCTGGATAATTAACTCGATAACAATTAACGATTAAAAAAAAGAAATACAGCCGATAAGAGAGGGAGGTTAAGCTCATGCTAGAGGATAGACACTGAACGACAAGACAGCGACAAAGCGAAAGAAGGCTAGGTAAAAATAGAACATCATAACATCGGATGAGTACAAGTGAATGTCTTACCAGTGTATTAACACGGAGAGCTGGAGTTCATGGAGTTCAGTTTGCATCGAAGATATTCCAGCTATACGCTTCCTTTCCCAGAATAAGAGATCTAAAGAGACCCAGGGGCCCCACTCACATATTTTAATGACGGGGGGGTCCGAAGGATTTTTTTAAGTCTGACATTTTGGCCAAAAGGGATTTTTTTGGGTTCATGAAAGACGCCGGGATTTTTTTGGGTCGCGAAAACAACACACGGATTTTTTTGGGTATTATATTTTTCATCAGCTCAAATTAACAATAACATAAGCGCAATTTATTGCTTGTGTGGTATTACGGGATATTTCTGAGATTGTAATCTATGTGAAAAGTAATTACCGGCACTCCACGCGCATCTAATCCAGAGAGAAATATTCAATAGGTGACGATGGTCGAAGAGTCCAACTTTCCCGCACTCGAACAGGGCGACTCAGGCGAGCGGTTGTGTACACCACACATTAATCACAATTAATAGATCCGGTTTTTACTTTCCAATGCTGTTTGTAAAGATACAGTTTGGCTTGAATTTCTAATGAACAGTGTATTAATTTTCAAGTCTTATATTTGATACAGTTGAGTTGCCCCGAGTTGCTATATTTCACCACACTCCCATGTAACACGCCTGGTGAAACACGATTTGGTGTGTATGGATGTGTTCTATACCTGGTGGGAATTGTCTGTCCACCTTTTCAGAAATCAGTTGCACAAAAACATGGTGAAAAGTCTGATGCCTTGAGGTCTGTTACGTAGCGATGTTTCGGTACAATAGCAAGCAAAGAATTTGCTAAGGACAAGACATGCTGTAGATGTCATAATGAATATCTTCCTGTAAAGTTGTCGCAGAAGATAGGATGAAGAGACACTATTACAGTCATGCGAACTTTCTGTATTTGGTTTTGTATAGTTTTGTTTTTGACCAAAACCAAAGTTGACGTTGGCATGTTTTAGGTTCCCGAGAAGAAAAATAAAAGAATTTGCCGATGCAAAAACACTGAGGGTTTTTTTTGGGTATGCTAAAAGAAGTAGGGATTTTTTGGGGTAGACAAATTCTGAAGTTGGGATTTTTTTGGGTATAAAATGTGAACCTCTGTCGGACCTGCCCGTCATTAAAATATGTGAGTGGGGCCCCTGGGTAAAGAGATCTGTGTGTCGATCACGAGTATGCGGTCGTAAAATTCCACAGAATTTCAAAAGGTCACGCTCATCACGGCCTGCATCACGGCGTGGTCAGTGAAAATAGACTCTTTGATGCTATTGGTTATGCAGTTCTATGACGTATCGAAGGTCTTGTTTATCACAGAGGTCTCACCCATCTCGCAACGTCAAGCTTTCCGAGAAATCAAGGAACACTTACGACTGAGTCGGTGTAAATGGCGGCAGGAGGACCCGTTTAAGACTTAGCCAAAATTCGCAAGGTGAGGCAAAATCACTGAAACAGCACGCTTTATCTTTCCGTGAAGGTAAAATAATGTTTTTCCCAGTGGATGACAACAGAACCTGAAAGGAGATGTAACTTTAGTCAAACGTACTGTTTCCAAAATGAAAGGTCACATCCCAGGTAAAATAATAAACATTAATTTCCCAATCTCACAGTTTGGCTTGAAGTCGAGTCGAACGTAACAAAACGTTCTTGCCAGAAAGCAATCAGGAAATCTTGTCAACTAACTTTGGAAAAGATCGGCTGCCTTGGCATTTTCAGAGACTTTCAATAGCTCTTGCCCCTTCTCTTTGCGTAAGAGAAAGCTTATACTAATATTAGGCATTCCGAGAAATCATCGATAGTAGTGTCTTAAAGCCTGTATGAAGTCGATACTACGAGTGAACTTGTCTGATTTATGAAGTGAGGGAAAGCGGCCTTGCAATTCAAAACGTCAAGAACTGAACAAAGTGGGTCTGAAAAGAAGCTTGTTTCCTTGATTGCTTCTATGAATGCATATATTCCACGAAGAAATTTAAAACTAAAGGACTCCTGAAGTAAACATTGCTCGCTTCATATCTTCCTTTGTGAATAGGTTTGTTTCTAATTATGATCTAGCGCCGTTTGTAGATAAATATGTATCTATTGGTGGTGTACTATAATTTTCTCGCTTCATAATTCTTAACTGTGGCATATATATGAATGTCATAAACGATGGCGAAGCAGTTGGGGTGTATCATTTCTAAAGAGTCTGCAAATACATTTAACTGCGTATGAAGTAACTACATGCAAGGTTTTGTAAATAAGTAGGTACAAGTGCATTTAATTAAAAAAAAAAAGGTTAATGTTGTTTTACGTTACTCTCATTTGCAACTCCTTTTTGTCAAAATGGGTGAAAATGGTATATAATAACTAATGAAAGATTGATCTATTTGCCGGCCAGTAATCGTCAATTAAGAATCGAATTGACCTATCAGAGTATCGGCGGGACCGAAATGATCTTTTGTTGTCAAGAAACTAGCTCTCGCATTTGTCTTCAGCTCGCTCAAGTAGAAGTTTAGTAAACTGTATTCATCTTTCCTTGGTATTTGAAAAGAGAACCATTTTATTTGAAATGAGTTCGAGGGATCGTAATGACAACTTCTCAGCAAGAAAAACTCGCTAAAATAGCGGCCATGTGAATACGCTTATCGTACAGTTTGTGAAGATTGACTACTTTTTGAAAGAGGTGCTCTATATCGACATGTGATGTCCCTTTATTTGTAAAAATACACACAAACAATGCATTTTGCGACACGCACAGGAGTTGCTCAATGTTTCGTTTTGTAATTAGCTAAAGTAAAGAATTCTAGCTACCTTTGGATTGGAGTACGAATTTTCTGTTCTGGCCAGGCGCATTAGTCTTGGAGATCGAACATCTTGATTACCACATGACGTGACGCGTCAAGTGGAAGTGACGCGTAGCAGGAATTCTTCTTTACGTCTTGGCACTGTTTTAGATTTCAAAACTGAGTTCGTGTTCGATGCGGGAACATGCGCAGTGTAAGAATAAATGGAATCAACGAACTTCCGTGTCGAGGAAATGTAAAGATTCAACAACGCTTTTCGGTAAACTGTACGATTTCATTGGCTTTCATACACCCTCTTGAAATGTGCAACTGGCATAGTGTGATTTCATTGGCTTCACTGGAAAATGACATTGCTCGTGAAACTGCACAAACGTCAACATTGTCGATTTTTGGGATGTTTATTGTATTCGAAGGAGACTTCCCTTTCAGGATATCTTGTGTTAGAAGCTGAAACACTGACAAAGCTTGCATGCTTGACCACCATAGAAGCGTTCTGGTGTGAAAAAGAGACGAGTAATAAAGTAGTCAATCTGCGCAATCTGCACAATCTGCAATCTGCAAGATCTGCGTTTTAACATAAACGCTAAAATAGTGGATATTTCTAGAAGCAATCGCTAGCCATTCAGATTGCTGGCCTCATAACTGCGTGCATGCGGTTCTACGGCCGCCCGTCGCTCCTTAACGGTAATTTTGCTGTTTTGATATTTATGATCAAGTTACTTTCCCAACATTTCCTGCAGGTCCATTATGTGGTCAATCATCTTGTTGTTGTTTTCACTGCAATGCTGCTGGGCAGCGGAATGTTCGCGTCAAAATGGTCCAGAATGGGGAAACGATTGCAGAAAAAGCTGGCCTCCTGGCGAGTACGAGTGGTCGACTTGTCTTAATACTACATACATGAAACAACAATCCGGCTACAAAGTTTCTTGTTATTATACCCGAGCAAAGTATTGCTGGATGCCCTGTTCGTTCATAAAGAAGTACTTTAAACATCCCATCCTGATGCCACTTCCCGAAGACTGTTCTTGTGACCCTGACGCGATACCTACGAGGTCGCCAAGTCTGCCTTCGGATTGTTATAGTCCATCAGGTCACTCTTGCGACTGGTATCGTAATTGTTTGGAAAAGAGCCATCCTTGCGAAGCCACAACCAACGCCTACGCACTTAAGTACGCGGAAAAATTTTGCAGGTTGTATGACGATCAGAAATCCACGTTCAGTCAGCTGGGACAACAATGGATTGACGCTGTTCGCAAATGTCTCCAGGTAGCTCTCGTCCAATTACTATACCCATGGAGTAAGTCGTCGTGTCGTGATATTCGAGACAGGGCGTTTGATTCTCACATTCCATGTTACCTAAATCCTGGCAAAGATACGCCGTCGGTATGCGATCTCGACTGCGCTGAATACTTCAAGATCTTTTTTACCATAAAGGGGTCCTTCACGGAGTTGAGTACGGCTTGGAGGTCTATGGAAGGGTAGGTAGGTAGGTAGGTAGATTTTTTATTTAAAACTCGGTAAAATCTTCAGTAATAATAGAGTAAAAATCTAATCACAATTAATTAGACTAAAAACTATCGACATACTGTTTTACAAGACTGCCGAGTGAGAGTCCGACGACTCAAATACATGTTTGATTTGCTCTTTAAATTTCCTGACTGATTTAGTTTCTCTCACATTTTCGGGTAAAGAGTTCCACAACAAAGCACCGCTGTAACTGAAACTTCGTTTCAAGTAGTTAGTACGCGGCCTGGGCAACGTCAATTTATGAAAGGAATTGCGCAAATCATAGTCTGTGCTTCGTTCGTGAAATAGGTTCTGCAAGTACACTGGAGCTTGTTCATTTAGAGATTTAAACATCATTATTGCTTTATGCTTCTTTCTCCTTATAACTAATTTGTCCCATTTGAGTATATCAAGAAGCAGGCTCGAGCTAGTCCCATAGTTGGCCTTTAAAATTACTCTAGCTGCACGGTTCTGTAACTTTTGTAATTTGTCACTCAGTTGATCACTTAAGCCATCCCAAACAAGGCTACAGTAATCAAAGTGAGGTTGAATTAAGGAGTTATAGACTAGTACCGCAGTAGATTGGGAGATAAGGGGCCTAATACGTCTAAGGGCACCTATAGCCGAAGTTACCTTCTTACACAATTCGTTAACATGATTAGACCAGGAAAGCCGATTGTCAATAATGAGACCTAATGATTTTGCGTGATCAACATTGCTGATAACTTGGTCTTCTAGTTTGATGTTTATTTCGTTATGGCTTTCCGCGAGAAGCTTCTGGCGAGAGCCAATAACCATAAACTCGGTTTTCGCAACATTAAGACTAAGCTTATTGGCTTTTAGCCAACAGTGAAGGTTCAGTAGTTCTAAGTTAGTCTCTTGTTCAAGGTCAGCTAGAGAGGAACCAGAAATGGTAATAGTTGTATCATCTGCGAACATTTTAGCGCATGCTGAATTAAGGCAGTTTGGAAGATCGTTTATATAGATTAAGAAGAACAAAGGACCGAGAATACTACCCTGTGGGACTCCGCATCTTAGTTCGCTTGCACTGGACAATACGCCATTAACATAACATTTCTGGCTCCTGTTACCTAGGTAGGAGGCAAAGAATCGTAGGGAACCCAGATCAAGTCCATAGTTTGGGATGTGGCACATTGGAACCAAATGCGCTGCCCGCAAGTGCCTCACAGCAGGATTTCGCCCCGTCATTAAGGGAGGTGGAATCGTCAAAGAGGAGTTTATCAGAGTTGGGCAGATATTTGTGAAGATTTTCAAGTCGAAACGCAAAAGGCGCTCGTCCGATTTTCCTTTGGAGGGCGATGCCAAGTATCAATTTGCTGATAGGGTGGGTTCAGCTATTGCGAAGGCCATGAATTGGGATACAGAAATCGTGGACTGGCTAGCGTATCCTGAAACTCTTCGAGGGACAGATAACCCTGTCGTAGAGGATACCCAAGAAATTACTATCGTTCTGGCGGACAAAAAGGCCATTAACATGACAAAAACGCCCAAGCCTTCTGTGGATTTCAATGGCGCTTTTAATGCACTTGCATCGGTGATAGAAACCGGAAAGCTGCCTCTGCATGTCAATGACTACAAAGTCTGGGTCAAATCACTGGCTTCGTGCTCTGATAAATCGTGCAATGAAACCCAGACGGTGGCAATTTCTGACAAACCCCCCAAATGGATCGCCCATGCTGGAACGACCTCCATTGGTAATTTTTCTTTTTTTGAATGCTTTTCGATCTGGTTCATATTGGGCCACAATTTGATCTTCTGATTGAGTAGCGTTTGGCGCCAAGCAAATCAAATCAACCAAATTACGTTACCGTATTTTCCCCATCGTGTAATGAGTAATCACTGTATCGTAATAGTAACAGAACTTTTCGAAAAAATGCACTGGTCAGTTCCAAGCTTTATAAACCTTTATGTCACCTCTTGTCTTGTGACTCGAGGAGATCAACGCTTAGACGGAAACTTGATAGAGGTCCAAGGCAAAAGGTGAATTTTCACTGTTTTCACGTAGTGCACTTGATTTTATTGTCTTTACATAAGAAAATAATCAATAAAATAGATCTTTGAAGCGGATTTCGATTGGCTGTCGAAAAAAATTTTTCAATGCTGATGTATTTTCTCGCGTTAAGGAATGCACGTTGCTTCAGTGCTTTGCGTACGGATGTGTTGTTATTTGTCGCGTGAGTTATTTTGACAGTGTGCGTGATTATTTGTTATCAGGTATATAAGGTGTTCTTTACAGATTCAAGGTCACTTGACGGCATCTCTCGCTACCGTTCTGTAAATTTTCTTGTATTTGTTATCTTTTTTGTTATTATATTTAATCTTTCAGAAAGGTTATTACCAGATTGTACATTATTGACATTATTGTTAGCTTACGTCTTCGTTAGCTGTTGTTTGTAGTATGTTTATTCATGTATTTTGCCCGTGTTCTAGCTATCAATAAACGAGATGCCTATTCCTGATTCTTGTCTGCGTTTCATGATTTCTAGAGTGAAAATGATTTGTTCTCGTTTCACTGCAGAGTGATTAGAGAACAATTGGTTTTGCATTCATTCCTGCCCCATGATCAATAGTATCTTTTGCTATTCCATTTCTGGGGGAAAAGTACTCCTGCGGACCAGAATTCCAACTGAAGCTTTCCATATGTCACCTTTTGTGGGTACAATTACGAACAATTTAATTCGGAATTGATTACCTAAACTTCTTTGACAGTCTTTATCAATCCCGAGCAACCTATGGGTAGATTTGAGACGATTATACGGAGTTTAAGTTTCACTTCAAGGTAAATATTTTGCAGATAAAATGTTACGTGGTCAAGTGGAGATGGTGGTATACTGCGAATCCTGTGATTAGGAGTTCAGTCCTTGGCTAAGGACTAAATTAAATCCAGATAATAAAAAAATTGTAGTGTAGATGTAGTAAAGTATTAGAGGGGAGAGGGGGTTCTTATAGCGTACTGCGGATAGGGGAAGAATAAAATGGAAAAAGCTGAACCGCCGTCTCTTTGATCACAACCTTTTTTAGACAATAGATAGAAAACTAACTGAGGTAAAACCGCGTTCAACCTGGTATCAGAGTTTACGTGAAACGTATTTCTACAAGAAGAAGTAGTGAAACTAAAACTGTTTACACAGGATGGATAGAGACCTACACAGTTCAGGTAAGTAATATTCATTTGAAACGATTCTTTGAAATTACAACGACTGATTATAAACCTATGAGAAACTAAAAGCTGAAGAAGTAAAGTGAAATATGTAAGTAGTCCGGCATGTAAAATGCACTTCTATTTATTGTATGAGACGTGTTTATGAAATTCGTGTTTAGTGGGTCAAGTTTCTCTGCTGACGGCTGTTGAACTCTCAGATTTTACCCTATAGCTTCTTTTTTACATCTACTTAATAACCAACAAAAAATAACAAAAAAAAAAGCGTTAAGGTGACTCGACCCCGTTTTTTTGGGGGTGTACCATCCTACTTTGTAGCTCTCTGGTATCCCCACCATTACTTTTATCGTAAGTCTAACACATAGAATGGATAACATATAGATCAATCTACAATATAACATAAAATTTTTGGCGATCCGAGTAAATGTCACGTGGTTATAATGCCACGCCCCTTTGAGGTCTGAGTCGAAAATCTGCTGTTGCCGGCATTTTTTCATGAAAACCTCTCGGCTACACATAGTGCGCATTAGTGCCTTGCGCTGAACCGAGTTTCCCCAAAATCGCAAAGACCCAATTCGAGAAATTCAGCGGTTTCCAAATTTAGGTCATAATTTATGCGAAAATGATGAGCAAACTTTACACGATTATATCTAATAAACTATGAGAGGGCCTTGTAAATGCGCGCGATTTCGAGTAAAGCAAACATACACAAATTATAGTTTTAGCTATTTGTTGACGTTTGTCAGCGTTTAAGAGTCCTTCTCACGAAAAAAGCATTTTCTTAAAAATTCGTAGTTTTTTTCCCTTCCAATTTTTTCAGGGTCACAATTGATTAACTAACTACCCTGATTCTGAATTTCATGGTCATTGATAAACTGTGACATTATTTTCTATAAGCCCAAACTTGAGTAAACATTGAAGATTTTTAGCGTTTTGGCTGAGTTTGTACTTTGGTAGTTGTCTATTGTTTCTAGTCTGTCATGATACAGCATTCTTGTTCAGCACGCGTGCAATGACCGCGCTTGGCTGACTTCAGCATTTTCAATAGACTTACTAGAATGGGGTCGCACATTTTCTGATTTTTGGGGAAAGACAGTTCTTCATATTTACCAAAAGTACCAGAATGTTTGCACTGTGGGTGGAAAGGAAAGTGTTCTTCATTCAATATGGCTCAATTCATTTTGGAATGACCTACTTAACGGATTGATAAGGTAGATAGACCAAGGGCACCCAACGAAAATATGGTTCAAAACCACTTAAACATAGCATTGTTAAACGTATTTTAGTATTTAAACGGTAGATATAGGCATATTTTTATCCCCTAAACATTTTTCATCTGTTCGGATTTCCTAGCTGAAAGTCTAGAGATCCGAAAATAATAGGGATCAAAACTTATTTTTTCGAAAATTTCAGCCAGAAAAAAGGCTCCCGAAAATTCTAGGTGACCTTTCTAGGGTAAAAATCCGTTTAAAATAGGCAATTATACCATTTTTTCTATGTCCGAAAATCCTAGGAGAGGCAGGCAAGCAAGAAATTTACAACAAATGTTTCGAAAATTCTAGATCACAAATCGCCTTCCGAACAGATATTCTTCCGAAAATTGTCGTTGGGTGCCCCTGATAGACAAAATATTAATAGAAGTTGACTAACTTGGGATCGCGAAAATTACATATTTGCCCAAAGGTGACTAAGATGGGGTCTATAATTGGCCACAGAATTGACTATAATGGGGTAGGGATTCTAAGAGGCAAGCGGTACATACCCAGCACAAATTGACCCAAGTATCCCCCCTCCGGTAGCGCGGTACGTATATAGCCGTTTACCTTGGTACATGCTGATATCTTCGTCTTTTAGGTCAAATCCAAATTGATGAGATAGCATCCTTATTTTTTCTGTACTTGGGGACTGTATGTGTGGTAAAGATTCCTAGAAGGGAAATGCAGTGATCAGATATTTGGTTTGTGGGAAAGACACCTCTTTTCTCACAAGAGTTTGAATCTCAAAGCTCGAATCCTGAAAAAATTTAAAGCTTATTTTTATACCCTTCGCGGTCTGGAAACACGTTACGTCAAAGAAGAAGGGGATCATTCGATCGAATTCACTGTACTATAGCTAGAAAATTCCCCAGATTCCCTACTATTCTCATAAAATTTGTCAAGCTTACTTCGATGTTTTGTAGCCCGAGATCGAGAAATGAATAACCACTTATTATAAACATAATAGTTACTATAGTTGGGGGGGGGCTGCTATTTAATCAGAGATGGAATACGAAAAAGAACATTACAAACGCCTACCTCGGAAGCACCTTCCTCCGCCATTTTTTGTAGTTGAGCAGTAAGGGGTCTGAAACCTAGTCTTTTGACGGTGCACGGCGGGGAGGGGGAGGGGGTGCACGGTGAGTGGGTGGTCTTTTGGGTGAGATGGGGGGGGGGGGGGTTAAAAGAAAACGTTTTTCGCAGTTATGCCGTAATTTTTAAAAGAATTTTTCAATTCATTGGGGTTATCAAAACTTTTTGATAAATTCAACATCATAGCCCTTTTCCCCTATATGAAGGCTACGCAAAGAAATTTTCAGGGGCACCCAACGACCGTTTTCGGGGAAATATCTGTTCGGAGCCCTCTAGAATGGCTAAAATTTTCGGGAGCCCAAGAACAGCTAAAAATTTCGAAAATGTTTCGTGGTGACTGTCGTAGGGCTCAGAGTTTCGGAATTTGTGTGGTTTGTTCACCTAAGAATTTCGGATTTTGTAGTAATCTCTAGATCACCTAGAAATTTCGTAGCTTTCGTAGTAATCTCTACATTCTGATTTCGGCACCTAGAAATTTCGTAGCTTTCGTAAACTAAGAATAGAGCTTAAACCCGGCAGTCTCATTGTCTCATTAGCGAAAATTTCACCCAACTGATTTAAAACCCAACGACCCTTTTCTGAGGGTACCAGGCTTACCGGTTACGCGTACTCAGGACAGTATCGCAGCATGACTACCGGAGGGAGGGATCGGTGGGATAAACCAGACAACGCTATTGTAGCACTGTTCTCTGCTGCGCATGTATCACTGATGTATCTGATCTACCGAATTTTAATAAAGTCACATTTCTGACATTTGCAGTTACAGTTAAGGTGGCTCCGTGATTAACACAAGAGCATTTAGCTGTGACAAATTTTCCGTCATAACTTTTTCGATTTTAACGCAATGGCTGCGAAACTTTGCAAATAACAACAGATATCATTCGGCAATAATACGAACTATTCCGATTTCATTGATGGTAAATACTTCTTGAGAAATTAGCGCTTAAAAGGACCCTACTGTTCAAAGAAAATCGCGTCTAGTAAAAAATTTTGCTGATATTTTTTACTGAAATTTCTGGTATCGGCTTTAATTGATATAATAAATATGCCAGAGGAATTTCAGAAAAATCGTTGGAGCAGAAGTCCGTAACTAAAAGTCGGTCAAAATTCAGCTGTGAAATTGTTTTGGAATTTCAAAAATAAATTACTATCAGGAAGAAGGAGACACCAGTTTCAATTTTCGGAACAAGCAACTTCAGTGTGTTTCCTGATTCTGAAAACAGAAGCCGATTGCCTATCGTGCTATTCTTTAAAAGGTAATTTTCAGTTTTTAGAAGCACTATAAATTGCTCCAAACTTTGCTCTGATATCGAATGACCTGTTCCTCGACATTTTGAAAATATCCCTTGGCAGTTTTGGTTCAAACTCCTGCTACACACATTTTGATGTATTGCAAAGCATCCCCAACGGCTTTTCCTGCTTTACGTTGTTTCCAATTCAGGAAAAAGGTATTGGGATTGTAAGCTACCTAGTATCGAAGCTCAGATAGAACTGTCCAGTACCTTTGTTTATGACCAGAAAATGAGCACGAGCGGCAGCTCTGCGAGGAATTCGCACCTCAGCCAGGGGGGACGAGTGACAATGATGCCCATGTCTGTGAACCGATCTGTATAAACATGTATTGCAGAGCAAAACATAATAATCAAGAAAAAAATACCCATTCATTGAAGGAAGGAGTGACAAAAATTTCAGAGTTGTAAATTGATTCACGGGCAGTATTTTTGCGATAATTTTATTTTGCACTGTGATGTTATTCGGTTCACAGGCATGGTCATCATTGTCGTTCGTCCCCCCTGGGTGAGGTGCGAATTCCACGCAGAACTGCAGCTCGTGCTCATTTTGTAGTCATAAACAAAGGTGCTGCACAGTTCTTTCTGAGCTCTGATACGAGGTAGCGTCCAATCTCAATACTTTTTTCCTGAGTTGGAAGCAACGAACGGCAGTAAAAGTCGTTGAAAATGCACGGCAATACATCAAAATGTATGCAGCAGGAGTTTGAGCCAAAACTGCCGAGGGATATTTTAAAACTGTCGACGAACAAGTCATTGTACTTCAGAGCAAAGTTTGGAGCAATTTATAGTTCTTCTAAAACTAAAAAGTACCTTTCAAAGAATAGCACGATAGGCAATCGGCTTTTGTTTTAAGAATTAGCAAGCGTTGAATTTACTTGTCCTGAAAATTCAAACTGGTGGCTCCTTCTACCTGATAGTAATTTATTTTTGAAATTCCAAAACAATTTCACAGCTGAATTTTGACCGACTTTTAGTTACGGACTTCTGCTCCAACGATTTTTCTGAAATTCCTCTGGCATATTTATTATATCAATTAAAGCCGATACCAGAAATTTCAGTAAAAAATATCAGCAAAATTTTTTACTAGACGCGATTTTCTTTGAACAGTAGGGTCCTTTTAAGCACTAATTTCTCAAGAAATATTTACCGTCAGTGAAATCGAAATATTTTGTGTTATTGCCGAATGATATCTGTTGTTCTTTGCCAAGTTTTGCAGCCATCGCGTTAAAAACCAAAAAGTTATGACGGAAAATTTGTCACAGTTAAATGCTCTTGTATTAATTACGGAGCCACCTTAACTGTGTAGAAAATAGGAAACTTTCAGCGTTTCAGTGAACTTTAGCCCGCGAAAACAGACGTTTTTTCACTGTTTTTTTTCTGTGCTCGCTCATCGCCACCTGGGGGGTGTGTGGGGAGGGGGATGGGGGCGAGGAGCGAGGGCAAACTACTGCTGGCAACTTTAATTTTTGGTTGTTCGGTGACCCTAATGTGCAGGGTGATGAGTGGGTGATACAGACCCGTTATCTGTTGCATACAGGCTTTCTGGAGCTAGATTGGGGATAATATATTCAGCTGGCAGCTGTGCTGTATATTCTGTATATTGACCGAGACGAAGTCACGGGTCGGTGCACGGTCCTGCCGATTCCCTGAGCTGATTGTCGACAACCAAAAAATCACTCGGATGTCAAAATCCAGCTCACCGGAGTAATCAGCTTGTTAACAGCAGCTAGCAGTTTAGCGGCAGTCACCCTCGCCACCTATCAGTGACCTATCAGACCTATACCACGCGAGTAACCTAACCTCGAGTAGCCAGTCAAAATACAGCCCCAAATCACAACAATCCGGATCAGAAATCATCCTCACTTTTTAATCGAGTCTGTTATTTTTTGCAATGACGTTATCAGCATTTAGCTAAGAGTTGAATCAGTCGTGTGGAATTTCCAGTTATGGGTGGTCATGAGTCTGATGAGTCGTTTACAGAGGTAGGAAACGTAGAGCTCTATGACAGCTGAAAGTAGGAAAAATTTCTGAACGTAAATTTCTCTGATTTCGCAAATGATGCGCCCCAAGTAAAGGAGTCCGGATTCCGGGTAATTTTTGCCTATGGAATCCGGAATACAGCAAACACTGGAATCCAATAAATTCCAGCTACCTGGAATCCCCAGACTAGAATCTAGAGTGGAATTTCTTGGAAACAATGGTCATAGAAAGGTGGTCACGTGATACTACAGCTTGCTTGGCTTTTGCTTGACTCAGTCCAATGATTCAAAACAGTATCATAATTGCCTACGACTTCTGTTATTGGCGCCGTTTTACTTGAGATGTATGGTCGCAGAAAGCAATACTTTCAGTGTGTCAAGAACAGAGTTTTGAGGTAAGCGAAATAATTCAGCTGACAACTTTCTGATCTCTTGTAGTCACTCATCACTGTTTTACAATTTCACTGTTGGATCGACCAATTTAGTGATCGTTTCTATGTAATGTTTCTCGGTGAGTAAGATATATAAGAGTAGTCCAACGAAAAAGTATTTTTGTTCTTTTGTTGTTGTTTTTTTTTTTACTTCTGGGATACTGAAATCGATATAAAACTCAACTGCTTGGGTTTCAATTTCATTTTATCTACATGACTGAGCTAAATTTGTCAGTAATGGAGGTTTGTAACCGTTCCGGGCGGAAAAGGGAAGTTGTTCACTGTTGTATCGGCGCAGTTAAGTAACCTATATATTTTCGCTGTTATTTGCATGAGAGAAAGATTTCCATACTTCCTTAGAGTAAAACATCTCACAGACCCCAGTCACTTGCACGATTATAAGCGGCTTGTGTGGAAGTTTTATTGGAAGTTTTATTGACGAAATGACTGTTAAATGGTTATCACAGACACCTAACCCACCCAGAATACCTGTCTTCTACACTCTCACAAAGATTCATAAGCCAACTCCTGTTGGCCGTCCTATAGTGGCAGGAAACGACGGACCCACCGAGCGAATATCATCATTCGTTGACAGCCTACTTCAGCCTATAGCTAAGTCACAAAAGTCCTATCTTAAGGACACAACTGACTTTATTAACTTCATAGAAAGGAGAAACCTCCCAGGGGACGTTTTCCTAGTCTCCTTAGACGTTACTAGCCTGTACACAAATATCCCACAGGAAGAGGGAATAAACACAGTATGCAAAGCATACCAGACTTTCTACGTGGAAAACACCCCCATCCCCACACAATCCCTCAGAAGAATCCTTAAACTTATTCTTCAAGAGAACTCGTTTGAATTCAACGGCAAAAACTATCTCCAAACACACGGAACCGCAATGGGTACAAAGATGGCAGTCGCCTTTGCCAACATTTTTATGTCGGCGGTAGAGACAGAAATACTGAACCTCAGTAAAACTAAACCTCTTGAGTGGAAAAGATACATTGATGATATTTTCTCATTGTGGAAAACTGATAGAAAGGAGATAGATGAATTCATTGCCCTTGCAAACAGGCATCACCTTTCAATTAAATTTACGGCTGAAATATCTGATAAAGAGATTAACTTTCTGGATACAACTGTTTACAAAGGCCAGAGATTTCACAACCAAGGAATCCTTGACATCCGCACACATTTTAAACCTACAGAGACTTTTCAATACACGCATTTCTCTTCCTGTAACCCTCACGGGGTCAGAAAAGGTCTCATAAAGGGCGAAGCCCTTAGACTTCTGAGAACTAACTCCTCAGCTAAATCCTTCAATGAGAACATCTACAACTTCAAAAAACGCCTTCGCGCTAGAGGTTACCCTCACAATCTCGTAGAAAAAATCACCTCTGAGGTTAAATTTACCGAACGCAAGTCAGGTTTACAAAAGAAAAATGAAGTGCGAAAGAAAATTCTGACTTCCGTTACCTCATACCACCCTGCTTTGCAGAACCTTAAAAACATTTTAATGAGCAAATGGCACTTAATTCAAGATCAACCACTACTGAGAGAAATATACAACGAGCCTCCCATCATTTCATATAAAAGAGCAAAATCGCTGGGAGATATCCTCGTTAGAGCAAAACTATAAGGTCACGTATCACACTATCACGAGCTTATGAGTCGTGTTTGGCCTGTCACCACCTTTCACCTAAAACAGCAAAAATGATTTACGTAACATTTGTTTTCAGTGGTTAATACAAATTGGGTTCCCAGCGTGGGCAGGTATAGACAGCTACTCTACAAAGTCTTAAACAAGAAGGCTCTGCCCGAGGTTCAACACCTTAGTAGATTACGCCTCAGGACTTTGGCCTGAAGTCAGCCTGAAAAGTTACCTTTTGTATTCTTTCCATTGAAAGATAATAGTCCTTTCGCATCTTGCAGTCTCTATTCTTCAATCAAAATTTTAAAGATACTTAGGACACCAAAAGTTACGAGTACTCCTTTCGGGAAGAGCCTCCTTGTATTCTTGGTATAGGCCTTCATACATACATACATACTGTTCATAGTAAGGACTCCTACCCCTGTTCAGGTGCTTGTAAAACCAGTAAAATTAGACGGTTTTAAAATGATTACAAACCTGAAAAACTACCTTTTAGTGGACCGACATATGGCTTTTATGATTACTATATTTATTCGATTATTAAAAAATTTTTGGACCTTGAGAGTGGACGCCTATTCTAGGTGGGTGTTTATTGAAGGCTGGGCGCTTATTGAATTTTCACCATTTTCAGCAACTGTGTTATGTTTATTTTGCAACAAAACAATAAATGGTAACAACAAAACGAGAAAAAGGTAATAATGCAAGGTTTCTGTAAAATACTCTGAAGAAAACTCCATCTGCGGGGAAGTCCCTTAGTACTTATTCAATTTTGTGTGTGTGTCGGAGGAGTAAGGGGGGTAGGAGTGGGCACTTATTTTAGTTTGAGTGGAAAGGGGAGGGCCGTGAGGAGGGGTGGGCGCTTATTCGAGGCTGGGTGTTAATTAACTTTTTCTGCCTCTAGGATGGGTGCTTATTCGAGGTGGGCGCTAATTCGAGGTTGGGCGCTTATTCGAATAAATACGGTATTTTTTAGTGTGCTACGGGTTTTTTTTCGTACATAGCCCGCTTCCCATCCCAATGATAGTAGCAGCAGCAAACGAGAAAAATTAGGTTTTCCACTCAGGTAAAATATAATGCAAAGTAAATGCAATAAGTAAAATAGGCAACAGTCTGAACAGTACATGTGAAAAACAGTAGATAGACCTTGTGTTGGCGCTGCGACCACAGAAAAGTGCAATTGAAAAATGGCAGACTTAGCTTAGTACATCCACTTTATTCTGTTTATTCGATTTTCACCCCAACTTCAACTTGAATATCCATTGTTTTCAATTGCCCATCTTCAGCATCTTGCTGCATTCAGTGTTCACTCGTTCACTGACTGCGGCTTTGCAGTCGCGAAATCGTATGCACCTGCCGAACCTTTCGAACCTTTGTTCGGATTGCTGTGTACCTTAACTTTCACTGCAAAACGAAAATGACACAGCTGATGATAAATAAGGAAAAAAACACAGTCAGTCTCAGAAGTCTCACTGCAGCCTTGCAACTTTTAGAAAAAGAAACAGCTGAAGAAAGATGAACCCATCAGACACCTGAGACACATTCATTATAGCCAACTCATCAGCAAACTCATCAGACTCATAGCCAGGCCAACCACACCCAACGCGCACTCGTGTCAGTCGTGTTATAACAGGAATAATTCAGCCTGATAATTTACTGTAATCGTCAGCTGATAATTCACCTAATAATTCAGATAATTGTAAATTATTCAGGATTATTATCTATACTTGGAGGAATCTTCAGACTCCGGAATCTTGGTTATTCCAGTGTTCTGAGTTTTTTCTTACCAGATTAGGGACACACTGACGCCGAA
This sequence comes from Porites lobata, assembly GCA_942486035.1. Classification (NCBI taxonomy): domain Eukaryota; kingdom Metazoa; phylum Cnidaria; class Anthozoa; order Scleractinia; family Poritidae; genus Porites; species Porites lobata. Next base: position 24,006 of record CALNXK010000210.1, on the reverse strand, counting down.
ATACAGGAAAAAGTACCCGATGAAACAGTTCTTTAAACTATTCAAAGAACTGAAATAAAAAAGCGTAATCTTCTGATCTTTCTGATCTTTACTATCCCATCCTGCGTTCTGCCTGTCTGCCTACTCAGCCTACTGGATCTATTCTGCCTATTCTTCAGCTTCCCCCCCATCAGCTGTCCTCTCCTATTACCTTAGCACCCAGAGCACCTTACCCCTGACCCCTTGGGAACGAACACAAAAAAATGTACAGAACAGAACACTGAAGAAATAAACACTGAGCCGTGCTCTGGGCCATCCCAACTGATCCCAACTCTGCCAACTGCCTTAGCTGACTGCGTTCAATGTGCGTTGTAATCAGTCAGTGCCATGCCGTATTTCAGATTTTTCCGCAAGTCAGTGGCAAGTGCCGTGCGAATTGAGTTCGCCAGGTACAAGACGTTTCAACTGGCTTTAAAATCACTTAAATGCCTTTTGTTTTACACCTAGAATTTTCTATACATTCATTAGACGTTTCAACTGGCTTTAAAATCACTTAAATGTCTTTTCTTTTACACCTAGAATTTTCTATACATTCATTAGACGTTTCAACTGGCTTTAAAATCACTTAAATGCCTTTTCTTTTACACCTAGAATTTTCTATACATTCTACGTCGCCCTAGAAAATTCGGAGACATTCTCAGACTACATAAAGTTTTCGGAGAAAACTTGAAAGGACCCCTAAAAATTTCGGTCAAGGCAAAAGCTCGTCAGGTAATCTTACGTTTTCGGAAAGCTTTCACTGTAGGCTAATATTTTCGGGAAAGGCGAAAAACAGCCCTAAAAAATTCGAGAGGTTCAAACCACTCCTAGGACGACCGAACAGATCAAATTTTTTTAGCGATGCGAATTATTCATTTATATTGCTTTTAAAGCACTCCAGGATGCATAACGAGCCATTTCAGATCATTTCCCAGAAAACGGTCGTTGGGTGCCCCTGAATTTTGTTTAAGAAAAACTGGTTAATACAAGCTTTTTTTCCAATTTCAATTTTTCTTTGCAGTTTAATACAAAGCTAGATACATAGGTTTATAGGCTATGTAAAAGCCTCGTTAATCAGTTAAATTCCAGACTTGATTGACTTGAGTACATTGAAGAGTTTGAAATTGTACTTCTAAGAATTTTAAGTTACCGATAAATAATGGGATGCCTAAAATGTTTTTAGTTATCTTGACTGTCTAAGAAATTCCTCACAGCATCTGTATATATGATCAAACATTTCTTCAAAGTCCGAACTATCTCCGCAATAAGGATCCTCAATTGTTCGTTGTCCTTTAGGATCGTACGTTCCAAACAGCTTCACTTTAGCTCTCGCAGTTCCATCAGTGGGCCTAAATTCCTTCAGATCCTCCACATTACTATCATCAAAAGCCATTATGACATCGAAGTGGCGGAAATCATCTTCGTGTACCTGTCTGGCTCGGTGTGGATTCGCAATTCCATGTTTCTTCAAGACTTTTAAGCCACGACTGTCCGATCGAAGTCCGTTATGGAGATCAAGTATTCCGGCGCTATCGATTTCCCAGTCAGCGCTGTTCCCTCTTTTTTCGAGAAGATGTTTTAGGATTGCTTCGGCGGAAGGTGAACGACATGTATTTCCGAGGCAAACGAACAGGATTTTTCGGTCTTTGCTATCCGCCATTTTGAATGAGAAAGGTTACTCTTAAGTAAAGCATACATGTAACATTAAGTGATGTTAAATTAACCGCTGACCAGGATAAATTTTATTAAAATTCAAGATGGCGGGACAGGGTGTAGGGTTCAGTGAGTTATCCTCCTCATCAAATGGTTCAGACAATACGAAACGGCCAGGAACACCGCAAATAACTCCATCAGAGCTTAGTCGTCCCGTCAATTTACAAAGAATCGCACAAAGGAAAGCTCAAATCAAGACATATCCTGTTAGAAAAAAGCTTGAAAAGCTGGGCGTCTATTCATCTTGCAAGGTAAAAGTTACTTGACCTCATTTCATTGTGTATGCTCACTGGAGTGGAATGATGGAAAAATCTTTTATTATGCCACTGTTCTCATTGTTTCCTGTGGGGTCACATTCCCCTTCCATGGTATTTTTTAGCTTTTTATTGTCAATTTTGAAGGTGGTAGACGTGAAATGTGTGAAGGTACGACGGCACCACAAAACTTGCAAAGTTTTGTGGAATGACGGTGAATGTGTGGTTCCAGAAAATATCCATACCTCCCCCACGGAAGACTCTTTCACTAGTTGGAAAAGAAGTTTCCCATGAACCCCCCCTCCCCCGCGGAATTTCCAATGATTTTCCATGGGGGTTGGGGGGGGGGTATGGATATTTTCTGGAACCACACAATTAAGATGGATGATGGAAGTGGATGAAAGTGAATTAGGGTGGATAAAAGTGAATGAAAGTGAATGAAGGTGGATAGGTGGATGAATGAAAATGGATTAAGATGAATGACATTGAATGAAGACTGATGAAGGTGGATACTTGTGAATGAAAGCGAAACCTCGATGTAATGAAGGGGCAAGGGCAGGGTTCTCACTAAGATTTCAAGTTACCAGGTAAATATAACAACTAGGAGGGGAATCAAGCAGCTAAGGATTTCTTTTGGTTCTATTTTTCTTCTATTAATTTTTCAATGAATGTAGCCAAGGGCCACATGAGGAATCTCGGCCCCCGGCCCTTTATGACAGCCCTGCAAGGGACTGACAAAATATGTTTGCTAAAAGAAGAGTTTGTTATATTGAGGTTCTTTTCCATATATTTTGCTATAACTAGGGATAGGAATATTGTTCCATATACCCAGGACTTTGATATATAGAGGTTCATTAAAACAAGGGTCCACTGTAATGTTTACCTCTCCCCCTATTTTGCTCTACAAAAGTAAGTGAAATTTTGTAACTTTGAAAAGCCACATCTTTGTTAGTTGTCAACACATCACTCTTATATTTAACGTTACTTCATTGATTTTTTGGTGCTCTTTCCTGTAATGTTGATAGATTGTCACCAACTGTAGTTCAAGCCAAAAGTTGACAAAACCATGAAGGGGAGGAATCTTGTATAATTTTATAACTTTCAAAATAACGTTCATTCTTATGATTTAAATGTACTAATGCTGAAAATTAAAGAAAAGTAACAATTTTGTGTGTGAAGAATAGAAAAAATAATAGTACCGCTTAGAGGTCTTGGCTGTCGTCTTCAGGATCACATTGCAAGTCTTGACATCTACAATCAAGTCCCATTACATTCACAGTTGGTCATGGACTGCAAAACAAACTATATTTTTGGGTAGTCAAGTACATTTACATGCAAACAGTCAAAACAAAAGGTCTGGAGCGAGGCTAGTTTTTTTCTCTCGCTCACATGCCCTGAGTGAGTGTGAGGCTTGCAGGATTTGCGTGTGAGACTCTGATGCTATGCTAGTGCTTCAAATCGTAAAAAAAAAAGATTGATTTGAGAAAAAGACCAATTTTTTTGGAGTCTAAACTGTAAGTTAGTCACTTTCTTTTCTTTCAGGCTGAGGAGTCTTGCAAATGTAATGGGTGGAAGAATCCCAATCCCCCACCAACACCCAGTAGAGTGGACCTCTCTCAGCCCCTTGCTAACTTGACAGACCCATGCCGCAGTTGCAGCCACACCCTTGGTGCCCACATCTCACACTTACATGACATTCCAGAAGATGAACTTAATAGACTGTTGTGCATGGTAATCGATGTAGAGAACTTATTTATGTGTGTGCACAAGGAGGAAGATGCTGACACCAAGCAAGTTTACTTTTACTTGTTTAGACTTTTGAGAAAAGGAATTTTGCAGATGGCAACTGTTACAGTGGAGGGTCCCCTTGGGACACCGCCTTTTGAGAAGCCAAGTATTGGAAAAGTAAGTGGTACCCACAGTGGCTTACACATTAAATTTATCCAGTTATAATATAATTGGATTTAATTAACAGTACATAAAGCAAAGCTGCTTTTAGACTGCGGGCAGTCTCTCTTTTTCTTCAGATTTAGTCAGAGCAGTGCACGCTCGCGGGAGCTCCTGTCTCGTGCCTTCAGTTACACGCATGGCCATTTGCGTGTCTTGCAGACTACAGAAAAAAGAGAGACTGCTCGTAGTCTATGGTACTTTCATTCTACCAATACAGCACTTTAGAATAGGGGACGTTGCGTTTTAAAGCCACATAATTATTATTGGTACAGTGTACATTGTAAGTGTTAAGTAATGTCTTTACCTTAGTTTGAAACTCACCAATACTAAGCAATCAGTCTTGCAGCCAGGTATTATTATAGACATCAATGAAAACCTAACCAAAGGCATATTACTGTTAAATGTCAGTAGTATAACAAGTTAATATTAGTATTATTGGATGAGGCTAAGTCTGATATAAAGAATTCTCCCAATCGAGGAGGGTGTTATGCTGACCTCCTGTCAATAACAGTCAATAACAGTAAAATATGATAACAGTGCGTGTACACTGACATCAGCAAACATCTTCCAAGTTTGTTCAATGTAAAAAGGAGATTTATATCAAACACAAATGGAATGAATATAAATGAGATTATAATATTATTGTATTTTTTAATCTCTTAGGCAGTCCTAAACTTTGTCCTATACAAATTTGGCCACCTTCCACAACGAGAATGGCAGATAATGCATGACTTGGCAAAAATGTTCCTACATTGTCTGAATCACTGGAAGTTAGAGACGCCAACGCAAAAGAAACTTCACAGCCAAGGAGAGGATCTTGCCGCCTACAAACAGAACTACACAAGGTCAGTTGACATTACTAGCCTGCATAGAATTCAAAAGTGACCACAATTATCTAGACTTTTGACAGTGACAGTTATCCCCAGAGCCCTGTTCCTTTGAAGGCTCATTAGCACTAATCTAGGGTTAAGATTTTGTTGCACTTTTTGTATTTACCTTCCTATGCATTGCTTAGAGGAACATTTTGTGTTATCATTACTGTACATGTGTCTCAGGGTAAAGACTCAACAGTGCAATTTTTGGAAGCATGACTTACATGTTCTTAGACAAGAAAACCGTAAGGGTTACCTTGAAAACTGGATTACTATTTGTTCTTTTAAAATTTGTTTGTTGTAGAACTTATTTAAGTGTTTTAGAGACATTAACCCTTTAAGCCCCAATATCCACATACAAATTCTCCAAACTGATCTCCATATATTTCCTTTAAGAATTAGTTGAGAGAATTTGATGGCAGATCAAAGCATTTTCTCTTTAGTGATCATTTCATAAATTCTCATAACCTAATCTCTTGACAAGGTATATATATGGTTGGGAGAAAATTGTTGTTGGTCACCATTGGGACTTAAAGGGTTAAACACAGCATTCCTTTTTTTCAGATGGTTATGCTATTGCCAGGTTCCAGTATTTTGTGACAGTTTAAAGAGACATGATCCCACAGCTGTGTTTGGAAGAGTGCTTTTAAGATCAGTGTTCTCTGTTATGAGGAGACAACTCTTGGAAAAGTTCAGAGCAGAGAAAGACAAAATGCCACCAGACAAAAGGACTATTGTTTTGACTCATTTTCCAAGGTATGGTGTTATAGCTGGATCACTGTACTCCTGGATTGAAACAGTTGTTTGACAACATAAACTCTTTTATTCCTGTAAGACCACATTGTGGTAGGATAGTTTATCGTTTAATTCTGTGGACAAAATACTATGATGTTGAAATTAAGTCTCTTAAGCAGATCATTTGCATGTTGTTATATATTTCTGGGGATTTTGCCAAGAGAAATTTAGAATTTGTGTGAATTTTCTACACCATATCCAGATTTTCACTATTTTTTAATGTAAAAGCGTGCCCAAGGTTGAGTAGGCACAAAAGTTATGCAAATTGTAGTATCATTACTGACTAGCCGCCAGTTGTTCAAAAAGGTGGATAGCGTTATCTGCCGGATAAATCACTATCCAGTGGATAAATATTAGAAAAACCAATTTTGCTGTCCACTGGATAGATATTTATAAGGTGGAGTGCTATCCACCTTTGGAACAACTTCCTGTAGGGCCTGGGCTGTCACCAAGATGTCAAGTTTCTGTGTAAATACAACAAGTAGTCAAGGAATCAAACAGCTAGGGATTTCTTTTAGGTCTATTTTTCTTCTTTTTTCATAGGAAAGTAGCAGGGGTAAATCTCTTGCTTCCGCCCCTGGTTGACAGGGGGTCTCTTCTGAGGAGAGGACAGCTAGTCATCGTGATAGCAGCATTGCTCTCATACCTTTAATTCTCTAATGAAGCTATTAAAATAAACTCTCTGAATATCGAAAGAGCACAACAATTTTAGGTTATCTGTGAAAATTTGAGCCTGATACAGTATACCAAATAGTTTGTATGGGGTCAGTAATGTTTTTGCCACTTTTGTTATTGCTTGTAAAGAGCTAAAAATTGCAGAAATTGCTCACATTAACCAACTCTCTTAACTTTTTAATTTAATTTGTGCATACGGTAATGCCTTCTTTGGGTTAACTCATATGCTAATGAGCAAAAATGTAAACCATAAAATCAGTTAAGATTGCCCTATAGTTTATACTGTGTTGAGATTTCTCATTTCTGTCATATATCCTTTCAGATTTCTCTCAATGTTAGAGGAAGAGGTTTATGGTGATAATTCTCCAATCTGGGATGATGACTTTACAGTTCCACAGTCATTATCCCTGGGTGCTTCAAGAATAACGCCTTTGACACCATTATCAGAAAGAGGGGATTCTCTTGTGGCTACTGCAAGGTAAGACAGTGAAGGAGATTTCAACCTACTTCTTTAGGTCAGGGTTCAAGAAAAGGCTCATTCTTAATTTCCTGTCTCCTAGCCCTAATTATTCATGAGTCTGGACTAGGAAACAAAGGAAATTGAGAATCAACCTTTGTTAAATCAAAATTAACCTGAAATCAAATTTGACCTATTACATCTACCGGGTATGTCTCAATATTAAAATTCAATAGATATTTATATGCCTTTTTTACATTGCTTATGATACACTGCTTTTTAACCCACTAAACTTTTGCTTGAGTATTGATTTCAATTTCTCCTGTGTATAACAATCATCCCAAAAGAAGACAGAAACCATGCTTATGCAATTTTTTGGCATGGACGAAAAGATGTATTATGGAAATGTGATAGAAGCCAATTGTCACTGTTGTCGCTTGTTGTCACCGTTAAAACCGTTCTCACTGTTGTCACTGTTGGCACCGTTGTCACTGTTGTCACCGTTGTCACCGTCGTCACTAGTGTCACTGTTGTCACCTTTGAACCGTTGTCACTCTTGTCACCGTTGTCACCGTCGTTACCGTTCTCACCATTGTCACTCTCGTCACTGTTGTAACCGTTGTCACCGTTTTCACTGTTGTCACTGTTGTCACTGTTGCCACCTTTGTCACCCATGTCACCGTTGTCACCGTTGTCACCGTTGTTACCATTGTCACCGTTGTCACCGTCGTTACCGTTCTCACCATTGTCACTGTTCTCACTATTGTAATCGTTGTCACCGTTTTCATTATTGTCACTGTTGTCACTGTTGCCACCTTTCTCACCATTTTCAACGTTTTCCCTGTTGTCACTGTTGTCACCATTGTCACTGTTCTCACCCTCTTCACCGTTGTCACTGTTGTCACCGTTGTCAGTGTTATCACCATTGTCACCGTTGTCACTGTTGCCAGTGTTGTCACCATTGTCACCGTCGTCACTGTTGTCACCGTTGTTACTGTTGTCACTGTTGTCACCGTTGTCACCGTTGTCACCGTTGTCACTGTTGTCAGTGTTGTCACCATTGTCACCGTTGTCACTGTTGTCACTGTTGTCACCATTGTTACTGTTGTCACTGTTGTCACCTTGTCACCGTTGTCACTGTTATCACTGTTGTTACTGTTGTGACCGTTGTCACTGTTGTCACTGTTGTCACCGTTGTCAGCGTTGTCACTGTTGTCATTTTTCTCACCGTTGTCACCGTTGTCACTGTTTTCACTGTTGTCACCGTTGTCACTGTTGTCACTGTTGTGAACGTTTTCACTGTTGTCACTGTTATCACCGTTGTCACTGTTGTCAGTGTTGTCACCGTTGTCACCGTTGTCACTGTTGTCACCGTTGTCACTGTTGTCACTGTTGTCACCATTGTCACCGTTGTCACTGTTGTCACCGTTTTCACTGTTGCAACTGTTGTCACTGTTGTCAGTGTTGTCACCGTTGTCACTGTTGTCACCTTTGTCATTGTTACTGTTGTCACTTTTGTCACTGTTGTCACCGTTGCCACCGTTGTCACCGTTGTGAATGTCACTGACACTGACAAGAATGACAACGGTCACAACAGTAACAACGGTGACAGAGGTGACCACAGTGACAACGGTGATAACGGTGAAAACGTGACAACGATGACAACGGTCACAACAGTGACAGAGGTGACAACAGTGACAACAGTGACAATGGTGACAACAGTGACAACGATGACAACGGTCACAACAGTGACAACGGTAACAACGGTGACAACGGTGACAGAGGAGACAACAGTGACAACGGTGACAAAAGTGACAACGGTGACAACGTCACAACGGTGACAACGGTGACAACAGTGACAGAGGTGACAACAGTGACAACGGTGACAGAGGTGACAACAGTGACAACGGTGACAACACTGACAGAGGTGACAACAGTGACAACAGTGACAGAGGTGACAACAGTGACAACAGTGACAACGATGACAGCAGTGAAAACAGTGACAACGGTGACAGAGGTGAGAACAGTGACAACAGTGCAACAGTGACAACGTCACAACGGTGACAACAGTAACAACAGTGATAGAGGTGACAACAGTAACAACAGTGACAACGGTGACAACGGTAACAACGGTGACAACGTGACAACGGTGACAACGGCGACAACAGTGATAACAATGACAATGGTGACAACGGAGACAACGGTGACAACGTGACAACGCTAACAACAGTGACAGAGGTGACAACAGTGACAGAGGTGAACACAGTGACAATGGTGACAACAGTGACAACAGTGAAAACGGTGACAACGGTGACAGAGGTGACAACGGTGACAACGTGACAACGGTGACAACGTGACAACGCTAACAACGGTGACAACAGTGAAAGAGGTGACAACAGTGACAGAGGTGACAACAGTGACAACGGTGACAACAGTGACAACGGTGACAACGGTGACAACGGTGACAACGGTAACAACGTGACAACGGTGACAACATGACAACGGTGACAACAGTGAAAGAGGTGACAACAGTGACAGAGGTGACAACAGTGACAACAGTGAGAACGGTGACAACAGTGAAAAAAGTGACAACGGTGACAACAGTGATAACGGTGACAAAAATGACAACAGTGACAACAGTGACAACGGTGACGACGGAGACAACGGTGACAACACTGACAAGAATGACAACGGTGACAACGGTTACAACAGTAACAACAGTGACAACAGTGACAACGGTGACAACAGTGACATTCACAACGGTGACAACGGTGACAACAGTGACAACAGTGACAACGGGGACAACGGTGACAACGGTGACAACAGTGACAACGATGACAACGGTGACAACAGTGACAACGGTGACAACGGTGACAACGGTGACAGAGGTGACAACAGTGATTATAGTGACAACGGTGACAACGTGACAACGGTGACAACACTGACAGAGGTGACAACAGTGACAACAGTGACAGAGGTGACGACAGTGAAAACAGTGACAGCGGTGACAACGGTGACAACAGTGACAACAGTGACAACCATGACAATGGTGACAAGAGTGACAACAGTGACAACGGTGACAGAGGTGACAACAGTGACAACGGTGACAACGGTGACAACGTGACAACGGTGACAACAGTGACTGAGGTGACAACAGTGACAATAATGACAGAAGTGACAACAGTGACAACAGTGACAACGGTGAGAGCAGTGACAACGTGACAACGCTGACAACGGTGACAACAGTCAGAGGTGACAACACTAAAAAAGGTGACAGAGGTGACAACAGTGACAGAGGTGACAACAGTGACAGAGGTGACAACAGTGACAACAGTCACAATGATGACAACGGTGACAACAGTGACAACGGTGACAACCGTGACAGAGGTGACAACAGTGACAACGGTGACAACGTGACAATGGTGACAACGGTGACAACGGTGACAACAGTGACAGAGGTGACAACAATGACAACAGTGACACAGGTGACAACACTGACAACACTGACAACAGTGACAACGGTGAAAACAGTGACAACAATGACAACGGTGACAACGGTGACAACGGTGACAAAGGTGACAACAGTGACAACGGTGACAAAGGTGACAACAGTGATAATGGTGAAAACGGTGACAACGTGACAACGGTGACAACAGTGCCAGAGGTGACAACAGTGACAACAGTGACAGAAGTGACAACAGTGAACATGGTGACAACGGTGACATCATGACAATGGTGACAACGGTGACAACAGTGACAACGATCACAACGGTGACAACAGTGACAACGGTGACAGAGGTGACCACAGTGACAACGGTGATAACGCTGAAAACGTGACAACGGTCACAACAGTGACAGAGGTGACAACACTGACAACGGTGACGTGACAACGGTGACAACAGTGACAACGATGACAACCGTCACAACAGTGACAACGGTAACAACGGTGACAACGGTGACAGAGGAGACAACAGTGACAAAAGTGACATCGGTGACAACGTCACAACGATGACAACGGTGACAACAGTGACAACGGTGACAGAGGTGACAACAGTGATTATAGTGACAACGGTGACAACGTGACAACGGTGACAACACTGACACAGGTGACAACAGTGACAACACTGACAGAGGTCACAACAGTAAAAACCGTGACAACGGTGACAACAGTGACAACCATGACAACGGTGACAAGAGTGACAACGGTGACAACACTGACAGAGGTGACAACAGTGACAACGGTGACAACCTGACAACGGTGACAACAGTGACAGAGGTGACAACAGTGAATATAGTGACAGAAGTGACAACAGTGACAACAGTGACAACGGTGACAGCAGTGACAACGTGACAACGGTGACAACGGTGACAACGCTGACAACAGTGACAACAGTGACAGAGGTGACAACAGTGACAACAGTGACAGAGGTGAATAAAGTGACAACAGTCACAACGATGACAACGGTGACAACAGTGACAACGGTGACAACGGTGCCAGAGGTGACAACAGTGACAACAGTGACAACGGTGACAACAGTGACAACGGTGACAATGTGACAACGGTGACAATGGTGACAACGGTGACAACAGTGACAGAGGTGACAACAGTGACAACAGTGACAACGGTGACAACGGTGAGAGCAGTGACAACGTGACAACGGTGACAACGGTGACAACAGTCACAGAGGTGACAACACTGAAAACAGTGACAGAGGTGACAACAGTGACAGAGGTGACAACAGTGACAGAGGTGACAACAGTGACAACAGTCACAACGATGACAACGGTGACAACAGTGACAACGGTGACAACAGTGACAGAGGTGACAACAGTGACAACAGTGACAACGGTGACAACGTGACAACGGTGACAACGGTGACAACAGTGACAGAGGTGACAACAATGACAACAGTGACAGAGGTGACAACACTGACAACACTGACAACAGTGACAATGGTGAAAACGGTGACAACACTGACAACGGTGACAACAGTGAATATAGTGACAGAAGTGACAACAGTGACAACAGTGACAACGGTGACAGCAGTGACAACGTGACAACGGTGACAACGCTGACAACAGTGACAACAGTGACAGAGGTGACAACAGTGACAACAGTGACAGAGGTGAAAAAAGTGACAACAGTCACAACGGTGACAACGGTGACAACAGTGACAACGGTGACAACGGTGACAGAGGTGACAACAGTGACAACAGTGACAACGGTGACAACAGTGACAACGGTGACAATGTGACAACGGTGACAATGGTGACAACGGTGACAACAGTGACAGAGGTGACAACAGTGACAACAGTGACAACGGTGACAACGGTGAGAGCAGTGACAACGTGACAACGGTGACAACGGTGACAACAGTCACAGAGGTGACAACACTGAAAAGAGTGACAGAGGTGACAACAGTGACAGAGGTGACAACAGTGACAGAGGTGACAACAGTGACAACAGTCACAACGATGACAACGGTGACAACAGTGACAACGGTGACAACAGTGACAGAGGTGACAACAGTGACAACAGTGACAAAGGTGACAACGTGACAACGGTGACAACGGTGACAACAGTGACAGAGGTGACAACAATGACAACAGTGACAGAGGTGACAACACTGACAACACTGACAACAGTGACAATGGTGAAAACGGTGACAACAATGACAACGGTGACAACAGTGACAACGGTGACAACGGTGACAAAGGTGACAACAGTGACAACGGTGACAACGGTGACAAAGGTGACAACAGTGATAATGGTGAAAACGGTGACAACGTGACAACGGTGACAACAGTGTCAGAGGTGACAACAGTGACAACAGTGACAGAAGTGACAACAGTGACAATGGTGACAACGGTGACATCATGACGATGGTGACAACGGTGACAACAGTGACAACGATCACAACGGTGACAACAGTGACAACGGTGACAACGGTGACAGAGGTGACCACAGTGACAACGGTGATAACGCTGAAAACGTGACAACGGTCACAACAGTGACAGAGGTGACAACACTGACAACGGTGACGTGACAACGGTGACAACGGTGACAACAGTGACAACGATGACAACCGTCACAACAGTGACAACGGTAACAACGGTGACAACGGTGAAAGAGGAGACAACAGTGACAACCTTGACAAAAGTGACATCGGTGACAACGTCACAACGGTGACAACGGTGACAACGGTGACAGAGGTGACAACAGTGATTATAGTGACAACGGTGACAACGTGACAACGGTGACAACACTGACAGAGGTGACAACAGTGACAACACTGACAGAGGTGACAACAGTAAAAACCGTGACAACGGTGACAACGGTGAGAACAGTGACAACCATGACAACGGTGACAAGAGTGACAACGGTGACAACACTGACAGAGGTGACAACAGTGACAACAGTGACAACGGTGAAAACCTGACAACGGTGACAACAGTGACAGAGGTGACAACAGTGAATATAGTGACAGAAGTGACAACAGTGACAACAGTGACAACGGTGACAGCAGTGACAACGTGACAACGGTGACAACGGTGACAACGTGACAACGGTGACAACGCTGACAACAGTGAAAACAGTGACAGAGGTGACAACAGTGACAACAGTGACAGAGGTGAATAAAGTGACAACAGTCACAACGATGACAACGGTGACAACAGTGACAACGGTGACAACGGTGCCAGAGGTGACAACAGTGACAACAGTGACAACGGTGACAACAGTGAAAACGGTGACAATGTGACAACGGTGACAAAGGTGACAACGGTGACAACAGTGACAGAGGTGACAACAGTGACAACAGTGACAACGGTGACAACGTGACAACGGTGACAACGGTGACAACGGTGACAACAGTGACAGAGGTGACAACAGTGACAACAGTGACAGAGGTGAAAACACTGACAACAGTGAAAACGGTGACAACATGACAACGGTGACAACGGTGAGAACGATGACAACGGTGACAACAGTGACAACGGTGACAACGGTGACAGGTGACGACAGTGACAACAGTGACAGAGGTGACAACAGTGACAACAGTGACAGAGGTGACAACACTGACTACAGTGACAACGGTGACAATGTGACAACGGTGACAACGGTGACAACAGTGACAGAGGTGACAACAGTGAAAACAGTGACAGAGGTGACAACACTGACAACAGTGACAACGGTGACAATGGTGACAACGTGACAACGGTGATAACGGTGACAGAGGTGACAACGGTGACAACGGTGACAGAGGTGACAACAGTGACAACGGTGACAACGGTGACAACAGTCACAGAGGTGACAACAGTGACAACAGTGACAGAGGTGACAACAGTGACAACGGTGACAGAGATGACAACAGTGACAGAGGTGACAACAGTGACAACGGTGACAACGGTGACAACGGTGACAACAGTGACAACGATTACGACTGTGACAAGTGACAACGGTGACAACGGTGACAGAGGTGACAACAGTGACAACAGTGACAGAGGTGACAAAAGTGACAACAGTGACAACGGTGACAACAGTCACAATGTGACAACGGTGACAACGGTGACAACAGTGACAACGGTGACAACGGTGACAACAGTGACAACAGTGACAACAGTGACAACGGTGACAATGGTGACAACGTGACAAAGGTGAAAACAGTGACAACGTGACAATGGTGACAACGGTGACAACAGTGACAGAGGTGACAACAGTGACAACAGTGACAGAGGTGACAACAGTGACAACAGTGACAATGGTGACATTGTGACAACGGTGACAACGGTGACAACAGTGACAACGGTGACAACGGTGACAACAGTGACAACAGTGACAACGGTGACAACAGTGACAACGGTGACAACGGTGACAACAGTGACAACGGTGACAACAGTGACAACAGTGACAACGGTGACAACAGTGACAACGGTGACAATGGTGACAACGTGACAATGGTGGATATGGTGAAAACAGTGACAACGTGACAAAAGTGACAACGGTGACAACGTAACAACGGTGACAACGGTGACAACAGTGACAACGATGACAACGGTGACAACGATGACATTGGTGACAGAGGTGACAACAGTGACAACAGTGAGAAACGGTGACAACGTGACAACGGAGACAACGTGACAACGGTGACAACGTGACAACGATGACAACGGTGACAACAGTGACAATGGTGACAACAGTGACAACAGTGACAACAGTGACAACTTTGACAACAGTGACAACAGTGACAACGGTGACAATGGTGACAACGTCACAAAGGTGACAACAGTGACAGAGGTGACAACAGTGACAAAAGTGACAACGGTGACAACGTAACAACGGTGACAACGGTGACAACAGTGACAACGATGACAACGGTGACAACGGTGACAACGATGACAACGGTGACAGAGGTGACAACAGTGACAACAGTGAGAAACGGTGACAACGTGACAACGGAGACAACGTGACAACGGTGACAACGTGACAACGGTGATAACGGTGACAACGGTGACAACGGTGACAGAGGTGACAACAGTGACAACGGTGAGAACGGTGACAACAGTCACAGAGGTGACAACAGTGACAACAGTGACACAGGTGACAACAGTGACAACAGTGACAGAGGTGACAAAAGTGACAACAGTGAGAACGGTGACAAGTGACAGTGACAACGGTGACAACAGTGACAACGGTGACAACGGTGACAACAGTGACAACGATGACAACAGTGACAACAGTGACAACGGTGACAACAGTGACAACAGTGACAACGGTGACAACAGTGACAACGGTGACAATGGTGACAACGGAGAATGGTGACAACGGTGAAAAACAGTGACAAGTGACAGAGGTGACAACGGTGACAACAGTGACAGAGGTGACAACAGTGACAACAGTGACAACAGTGACAGAGGTGACAACAGTGACAACAGTGACAATGGTGACATTGTGACAACGGTGACAACGGTGACAACAGTGACAACGATGACAACGGTGACAACGGTGACAACGTAACAACGGTGACAACAGTGACAACTGTGACAACGTAACAACGGTGACAACGGTGACAACAGTGACAACGATGACAACGGTGACAACGGTGACAACGGTGACAAAAAGTGACAACAGTGACAGAGGTGACAACAGTGAGAACAGGAGAAACGGTGACAACGGTGACAAACGGACACAACGTGACAACGGTGACAACGTGACAACGGTGGTAACGGTGAAACTAGTGACAAAGATGACAACGGTGACAACGGTGACAACGGTGACAGAGGTGACAACAGTCACAACGGTGACAACGGTGACAACAGTCACAGAGGTGACAACAGTGACAACAGTGACAAAGGTGACAACAGTGACAACAGTGACAGAGGTGACAAAAGTGACAACAGTGAGAACGGTGACAACAGTGACAATGTGACAACGGTGACAACTGTGACAACGGTGACAACAGTGACAACGATGACAACGGTGACAACAGTGACAACGGTGACAACAGTCACAACAGTGACAACAGTGACAACGGTGACAACAGTGACAACGGTGACAATGGTGACAACGTGAGAATGGTGACAACGGTGAAAACAGTGACAACGTGACCATGGTGACAACGGTGACAACAGTGACAGAGGTGACAACAGTGACAACAGTGACAACAGTGACAGAGGTGACAACAGTGACAACAGTGACAATGGTGACATTGTGACAACGGTGACAACGGTGACAACAGTGACAACGATGACTACGGTGACAACGGTGACAACGTAACAACGGTGACAACAGTGACAACTGTGACAACGTAACAACGGTGACAACGGTGAGAACAATGACAACGGTGACAACGGTGACAACGGTGACAACGATGACAACGGTGACAGAGGTGACAACAGTGACAACAGTGAGAAACGGTGACAACGTGAGAACGGACACAACGTGACAACGGTGACAACGTGACAACGGTGGTAACGGTGAAACTAGTGACAAAGATGACAACGGTGACAACAGTGACAACGGTGACAACGGTGACAGAGGTGACAAAAGTCACAACGGTGACAACGGTGACAACAGTCACAGAGGTGACAACAGTGACAACAGTGACAGAGGTGACAACAGTGACAACAGTGACAGAGGTGACAAAAGTGACAACAGTGACAACGGTGACAACAGTGACAATGTGACAACGGTGACAACAGTGACAACGATGACAACTGTGACAACAATGAGAACGGTGACAACAGTGACAACAGTGACAACGGTGACAACAGTGACAACAGTGACAACGGTGACAATGGTGACAACGTGACAATGGTGACAACGGTGAAAACAGTGACAACGTGACAATGGTGACAACGGTGACAACAGTGACAGAGGTGACAACAGTTACAAGTGACAGAGGTGACGACAGTGACAACAGTGACAATGGTGACATTGTGACAACGGTGACAACGGTGGGAACGGTGACAACAGTGACAACGATGACAACGGTGACAACAGTGACAATGGTGACAGAGGTAAGAGCAGTGACAACGGTGACAACGGTGACAACGGTGACAACGGTAGCAACGTGACACCGGTGACAATGTGACAACGGTGACAACAGTGAAAGAGGTGACAACAGTGAGAACTGTGACAACAGTGACAACAGTGACAACAGTGACAACGGTGACAACAGTGACAACGGTGACAATGGTGACAACGTGACAATGGTGACAACGGTGAAAACAGTGACAACGTGACAATGGTGACAACGGTGACAACAGTGGCAAAGGTGACAACAGTGACAACAGTGACAAGTGACAACAGTGAGGTGACAACAGACAACGGTGACAAAAAAGACAATGGTGACATTGTGACATTGTGACATTGGTGACAACGGTGACAACGGTGACAACAGTGACACGGACAGCGGTGACAACAGTGGTGACAACAGTGACAACAGTGACAACGGTGACAACGGTGACAACGGTGACAACGGTGACAACAGTGACAGAGGTGACAACAGTGACAGAGGTGACAGCAGTGACAACGGTGACAACGGTGCCACGGTGACAACGGTGACAACAGTGACAAAGTGACAACAGTGACAACAGGTGACAACGGTGACAAACAATGGTGACAACGGTGACAACGGTGACAACGGTGACAACAGTGACAACAGTGACAATGGTGACAACGGTGACAACAGTGACAAAAAGTGACAACACCAGTGACAACAGTGACAACAACAGTGACAACAGTGACAACAGTGACAATGGTGACAACGGTGACAACAGTGACAATGGTGACAATGGTGACAACGTGACAACAGTGACAGCGTGACAACGGTGACAACGGTGACAACAGTGACAACAGGTGACAACGGTGACAATGGTGACAACGCTGACAATGGTGACAACGGGTGACAACAGTGACAGAGGTGACAACAGTGACAACAGTGACAACGTGACAACGGTGACAACAGGTGACAACAGTGACAACAGTGACAACAGTGACAATGGTGACAACAGTGACAACCGAGACAACGGTGATAACAGTGACAGACAGGTGACAACAGTGACAACGGTGACAACAGTGACAGCAGTGACAACGGTGACAACACTGAAAACAGTGACAACGGTGACAACGGTGACAACAGTGACAATGGTGACATCAGTGACAACGGTGACAACAGAAGTGACAACAGTGACAATGGTGACAACGGTGACATCAGTGACAATGGTGACAATGGTGACAACGGTGACAAAGTGACAACGGTGACAAAGGTGACAACAGTGACAACAGTGACAACGGTGACAGAGGTGACAACAGTGACAACGGTGACAACAGTGACAACGGTAAAAACAGTCACAACAGTGAAAACAGTAAAATCGGTGACAACGGTGACAATGGTGACTACGGTGACAACGGATCAACGGTGACAACAGTGACAACGGGACAACAGTGACAGAGGTGACAACGGGTGAAAACGTGACAACGGTGACAACGTGACAACGGTGACAACAGTGACAGAGGTGACAACAGTGACAGAGGTGACAACACTGACAACGGTGACAACGGTGACAACGGTGACAACAGTGACAACGGTGACAACAGTGACAACAGTGACAACGGTGACAATGGTGACAACGATGACAATGGTGACAACAGTGACAACGTGACAGGGGTGACAACAGTGACAACGGTGAAAGAGGTGACAACGGTGACAACAGTGACAATTGTGACAACGGTGACAACAGTGACAACGGTGACAACAGTGACAACAGTGACAATGGTGACAACAGTGACAGCGGTGACGTGACACAGACAACGGTGACAATGGTGACAACGGTGACAACAGTGACAACGGTGACAACGGTGACAACAGTGACAACAGTGACAGAGGTGACAACAGTGACAACAGTGACAACAATGGTGACAAAGGTGACAACGTGACAACAGTGACAACGGTGACAACGGTGACAACGGTGACAACGGACAATGGTGACAACGATGACAACGGTGACAACAGTGACAACGGTGACAATGGTGAGAACAGTGACAACAGTGACAATGGTGACAAAAGTGACAACGGTGACAATGGTGACAACGGTGACAACAGTGACAGAGGTGACCAACAGTGACAATGGTGACAACGGTGACAACGGTGACAACGGTGACAAACGGTGACAACAGTGACAACGGTGACAACAGTGACAACGGTGACAACGGTGACAACAGTGACAACAGTGACAACGGTGACAACAGTGACAACGGTGACAACAGTGACAACAGTGACAACAGTGACAACAGTGACAACGGTGACAACAGTGACAACGGTGACAACAGTGACAACGGTGACAACGGTGACAACGGTGACAACAGTGACAACGGTGACAACAGTGACAACGTTAAGAACGGTGACAAGTGACAACGGTGACAAAAGTGAAAACGGTGACAACGCTGACGAAGGTGAAAACGGTAACAACGGTGACAACAGTGACAACGGTGACAACAGTGACAACAGTGACAACGGTGACAATGGTGCAATGGTGACAACAGTGACAAAGGTGACAACGGTGACAACAGTGACAACGGGTGACAACAGTGACAGAGGTGACAACGGTGACAACAGTGACAACGGTGACAACAGTGACAACAATGACAACGGTGACAACGGTGACAACGGTGACAATGGTGACAAAGGTGACAACACGACAACGGTGACAACGGTGACAACGGTGACAACAGTGACAACAGTGACA
This sequence comes from Porites lobata, assembly GCA_942486035.1. Lineage (NCBI taxonomy): Eukaryota > Metazoa > Cnidaria > Anthozoa > Scleractinia > Poritidae > Porites > Porites lobata. The sequence goes on along the minus strand of CALNXK010000210.1, from coordinate 4,024 downwards.
ACGGTGAAAACGGTGACAACAATGACAACGGTGACAACAGTGACAACGGTGACAACGGTGACAAAGGTGACAACAGTGACAACAGTGACAACGGTGACAACAGTGACAACAGGTGACAATGGTGACAACAGTGACAACGGTGACAACAGTGACAACAGGTGACAACAACAGTGACAACGGTGACAACGGTGACAACAGTGACAACGGTGACAACGGTGACCAGAGGTGACAACAGTGACAACAATGACAAATAGTGGTGAACAACGACAACAGTGACAACAGTGACAACGGTGACAAACGGTGACAACAGTGACAACGGGTGACAACAGTGACAACGGTGACAACGGTGACAACAGTGACAGCAGTGACAACGGTGACAACAGTGACAACGGTGACAACGGTGACAACAGTGACAACGGTGACAACGGTGACAACGGTGATGACAACAGTGACAACAGTGACAACAGTGACAACGGTGACAACAGTGACAGAGGTGACAACACTGACAGAGGTGACAACAGTGACAACGGTGACAACAGTGACAACAGTGACAACGGTGACAACGGTGACAACGGTGACAACAGTGACAAACAGTGACAACGGTGACAACAACGTGACAACGGTGACAACAGTGACAGAGGTGACAACAGTGACAACAGTGACAGCGGTGACAAAAGGTGACAACGGTGACAACGGTGACAACAGGTGACAACAGTGACAACAGTGACAATGGTGACAACTTTGGTGACAACGGTGACAATGTGACAACAGTGACAACAGTGACAACGGTGACAACGTGACAACGGTGACAACGGTGACAATGGTGACAACAGTGACAATGGTGACAGCAGTGACAACAGTGACAACGGTGACAATGGTGACAACGGTGACAATGGTGACAGAGGTGACAACAGTGACAACGTGACAGGTGACAACAGTGACAACGGTGACAACAGTGACAAGATTGACAACGGTGACAACGGTGACAACGGTGACAATGGTGACAACGGTGACAACGATGACAATGGTGACAACAGTGACAATGGTGACAGAGGTGACAACAGTGACAACAGTGACAATGGTGACAACAGTGACAATAGTGACAACGTGACAACAGTGACAACAGTGACAACAGTGACAACAGTGACAACGTGACAATGACAACGGTGACAACAGTGACAACAGTGACAACAGTGACAGAGGTGACAATGTGACAACAGTGACAGAGGTGAATAAAGTGACAATAGGTGACAACAGTGACAACGGTGACAACAGTGACAACAGTGACAACGGTGACAGAGGTGACAACAGTGACAACGGTGACAACAGTGACAACAGTGACAACGGTGACAATGGTGACAAACGTGACAATGGTGACAACAGTGACAACAGGGACAATGTGACAACGGTGACAACAGTGACAGCGGTGACAACACACAGACAGCGGTGACAACACTGACAACGGTGACAACGGTGACAACGGTGACAGAGGTGACAACAGTGACACACGGTGACAACGGTGAGAACGGTGACAACATTGACAACGGTGACGACGGTGACAACACTGACAACTGTGACAATAGTGGCAATGGTGACAACGGTGACAACAGTGACAAAGGTGACAACGTTGACAGCAGTGACGACGGTGACAACGTTGACAACAGTGACAACGGTTACAACAGTGACAACGTTGACAACAGTGACTACGCTGACAACGGTGACAACAGTGACAACAGTGACAGCGGTGACAACGTGACAACGGTGACAACAGTGACAACGGTGACAACAGTGACAACGGTGACAACGGTGACAACGGTGACAACAGTGACAACAGTGACAACAGTGACAACGGTGACAATGGTGACAATGGTGAAAACAATGGTGACAAGCGTGACAACAGTGACAACGGGTGACAACAGTGACAGAGGTGACAACAGTGACAACGGTGACAACAGTGACAACGGTGACAACGTTGACAACAGTCACAATGGTGACAACAGTGACAACAGTGACAACGTTGACAACGGTGACAACGGTGACAACAGTGACAACACTTACAAAGGTGACAACAGTGACAATGGTGACAACGGTGACAACAGTGATAACGGTGACAACGTTGACAACAGTGACGACGGTGACAACGTTGAGAACAGTGACAACGGTTACAACAGTGACGACGGTGAGAACGGTGACAACATTGACAACGGTGACGACGGTGACAACACTGACAACTGTGACAATAGTGGCAATGGTGACAACGGTGACAACAGTGACAAAGGTGACAACGTTGACAACAGTGACAACGGTGACAACAGTGACAACAGTGACAACGGTGACAACGTGACAACGGTGACAACAGTGACAACGGTGACAACGGTGACAACAGTGACAACGGTGACAGAGGTGACAACAGTGACAACGGTGACAACGGTAACAACGTGACAACAGTGAAAAAAGTGACAACGGTGACAAAAATGACAACAGTGACAACAGTGACAATGTGACAACGGTGACAACAGTGACAACGGTGACAACGGTGACAACAGTGAAAACAGTGACAACGGTGACAAAAATGACAACAGTGACAACAGTGACAATGTGACAACGGTGACAACAGTGACAACAGTGACAACGGTGACAACAGTGACAACAGTGACAACGGTGACAATGGTGACAACGTGACAATGGTGACAACGGTGAAAACAGTGACAACGTGACAATGGTGACAACGGTGACAACAGTGACAGGGTGACAACAGTGACAACAGTGACAGAGGTGACAACAGTGACAACAGTGACAATGGTGACATTGTGACAACGGTGACAACGGTGACAACAGTGACAACGGTGACAACAGTGACAGAGGTGGCAACGGTGACAACGGTGACAACGGTGACAACAGTGACAACAGTGACAACGGTGACAGAAGTGACAACAGTGACAACGGTGACAACGGTGACAACGGTGACAGAGGTGACAACAGTGACAGAGGTGACAACAGTGACAACAGTGACAACGGTGACAATGGTGACAACGTGACAAAGGTGACAACAGTGACAACGGTGACAACGGTGACAACAGTGACAACATTGACAACGGTGACAACCGTGACAACGGTGACAACAGTGACAACAGTGACAACGGTGACAACAGTGACAACGGTGACAACGATGACAACGGTGACAGAGGTGACAACAGTGACAACGTGACAACGGTGACAACGATGACAATGGTGACAACGGTGACAACAGTGACAACGGTGATTAGGTGACAACGGTGACAACAGTGACAAAGGTGACAACAGTGACAACAGTGACAACGGTGACAAGGGTGACAACGTGACAACGGTGACAACAGTGACAACGGTGACAACCGTGACAACAGTGACAACAGTGATAACGGTGAGAACAGTGACAACGGTGACAACAGTGACAACGGTGACAACACTGACAACAGCGACAAAAGTAAAAACGTTTACAACAGTGACAACAGTGACAACGGTGACAGAGCTGACAACAGTGACAACAGTGACAGAGGTGACAACAGTGACAGAGGTGACAACAGTGACAACCGTGACAACGGTGACAACGGTGACAACAGTGACAACGGTGACAACAGTGACAACGGTGACAATGGTGACAGAGGTGACAACAGTGACAACGGTGACAACGGTGACAACGTGACAACGGCGACAACGTGACAACGGTGACAACAGTGAAAGAGGTGACAACAGTGACAAAAGTGACAACGGTGAGAACGGTGACAGCGTGAGAACGGTGACACCGGTGACAACACTGACAACAGCGACAACGGTGACAACACTGACAACAGTAAAAACGTTCACAACAGTGACAACGGTGAGAACGGTGACAACAGTGAAAAAAGTGACAACGGTGACAAAAATGACAACAGTGACAAAAATGACAACAGTGACAACGGTGCCGACGGAGACAACGGTGACAACACTGTCAAGAATAACAACGGTCACAACAGTAACAACAGTGACAACAGTGACAACGGTGACA
>CALNXK010000209.1:862500-871771 GCA_942486035.1 Porites lobata | reverse complement strand
CTCATTAACGGCAAGAATACAAGTAGCACTAATTAAGATTTTTTGTGATAAGTATGCGGAATTTATAGTCTTCCGCGCAGCGGTTTTTGGCAGAGCGAGTGGGTGAGATCAGAACCGACTCTTAATGTGTTTACCTTTCTTTGGGTGTTTTACATTACACAGTTGACGCTTATCTCCAGTTTGTCATTTCAAGACATTTGGGGTTTCTTAAATTACTTGCACGCTAAAAGTTATAAACCCTCTCAGTATTCAAGAATAGCATAAGCAGCTTTTGTGCAAAGGAGCTAAAAGCCTTGCGGAGAAGAGTGGCAGACACGGAGATGGTCATGGATACACGGAACACTACACCTGAGACTGCAAACTTCGATGATCGTGTGTTACAATGTGATAAACGATTCGGCGTTAAATCTTGGGCTAACCATTGGTTATAGTCTGATCCTTATTGTTTCACTGGCTGGGAATTCTGCCATTGGAGTGATTTTTTATAAAACGCCAAGCCTGCAGCGGCAACCCATTAATCATCTGATCGTAAACATGGCCATGTCCGACCTGGTATTCCCGTTAATCACGGTGCCTTGGTTCCTAGTAAGATTTTATACGTCTCCTGTTGATCATTGGCTTATTGGCGGCCCTCTTGGCCAAGCTTTGTGCAAGCTTATAGTTTACGTACCAGCGGTTTCCTACGGTGTGTCGTGTCAGAGCTTAGTTCTGATAGCAGTGGATCGCTTTGTAGCCGTGGTGTTCCCACTTCGTTCCACAGTCATTAGTTGCAAATTGTTTCCCTTCGTCATTACCGCCACATGGATCATTGCTTTGGCTTTTTATTCGCCGTGGTTGAACAGCGCGAAAGTAGTCGAAGTAAAAAGGCGCAGTGTCTGTTCGGTGATTGATATTTCTGACGAAATTAAGTCCTGGCAAATTGCCGTAGTCATCACAAATTACATAATTATCATCATCACTATCGTCCTGCTGGTCATTCTGTACTCCATCATCGTCATCAAGCTCAAACTACAGACACGTCCAGGTGAACAGTCGAATAATGCTGAGAAAAAGCGCGCAAAAAGAAACAGGAAAGTGTTAAGAATGGCATGTGCTATCGTGTTAGCATTTTCACTCTGTTGTGTACCCATGCTCACTCTTGGTTTTATGTCCCTCTTTCCCAAGATCATGTCTAGTTGCGGTGTTCCTATATTTGTTTTTATTGCCATATTCATGTATCACGTAAACTGTGCTGTCAACCCGATTATTTGCCTTATTTTTAGCAGTAATTATCGCCAAGGTCTTAAGAGAATTTTGAAATGCTAAGGACAACTAACGTGAATGGGCATTATATCAAAACGACTACCATTCAGAACGTTGTCCCAATCCACAGTAACATTACAGTGAGATTTGACTCAAGTATTAAAGAAAGAAAGAAAGAATGATTTGGAGGTAGCACATCCACGATGTAGTTTTTCGTCTACCTGATTCCTGGTCGAATTGGAAATTCTTGGGACACTTTAATGTTGTATTTAGCCCGCGTCAGATAACTAATAGGTATATGTTAAGATTTAATCAAAAAAGCGCAGCATATAAGCAAACTAGTATATGGAAATTTGAATAAATTGATATTTCAGTTTGCTTTAATTGATATTCATTTATGCTCAAGAAATAAAAAGTATACTTTGTACCTTTCAATGAACATTATAAAGTTCATTTTGGATGCAATTTATAGAATGTTAAAAGATCTAAGAGACTAAACATGATATCAATAAACTGAAATGAAAAACCTTTCAGTAGTTGTCAATTGTAATAATCAGTCACTACAGTATGGGCTCTAATATCTGGAAACGTATCTTGCCATGTTCAAAACGTTTGCGTGTGCGTCTAATTTATATTGGCCTTACCAACAACAATAGCAAAACGTGAAAAACACGCTCCTTGTGAGATGTAGAATCGAGGCGCCTTTTGGAGAAAATAGCTTTTTTGAACGATTTTTGGAAGGAGAGTTCCCGGTGCCAAGAAATACGGCTGCAAGTAAAATAGGCAATGGCGTCATCACGTTGCCATGACAACTCCGATGTCATTGTAACCCTGATTAGATCAAATTTTCATCTTTATCTAACACAGCTGTGGTGGTAATTTTTGCAAATCTTTGTTAATGGGGACGTAGTTTATGCTCAAACTTGGGAGGTATTGACCCTGAAAAACCCTATCGAGCCACCTTAAAGGAGTAGTTCGGCGTAGGTGGTTCGAGCGAAACCGACAAAAAAAATTTAGTTTATTAAATGCAACGATAAGTACAATTCACTACGTGAAGGAATTTAAAACCTTAAGTTATGAACTCCATTTAAAACTTGGCGGCAATTTGAATTTGGGTTAAAAACGTGGGCCTAGGATCGAATATCCATTTTTCTATTACCTAACCAATCTGACAGTAAAATTCAGTACCCCCTTTGCTGATAACGTTCTGTCAGGCAAAAGGTGGTCATTGTAAATTATTCGTATAATAAGTTAATGTTTGTAGTTCTAATTTTTTTACTGCGAAATTCAAGACGGGAAGCCACTTGAGTTAATGGATATTCTATTCACCTTTTAAAAAATTTGAATTTTCAGAAAAAGTAACACGCTTTTTTATTTCAAAATAATTTTATATGTTTCACCTGACCACATGAAGACGCACCAGCTGGCATATAGTGGCATAGAAAGCTAACACCATGGAAAAGCAGCTTGTTTATTAACACGTCTAGCAATACTACCCAGAAATAGTGACTTTGAAAGTGTCAAAAGAAATTCAGTTGGGCTAGACTTCTTTTACTATTAGTAATTTCTTAATTCTACTTTAAAACTGTTTTTTTCTGTGTACGTGCCAGTATTTTTGAGTTCGTGGGATCCACCATCCCAAGTTGCTCCACTTAAGCGTTTATTGTTTTACAGTCCCTTGTGGGTGATGAGTTCATTCGCTCGCCCGCAGCAAAGCACTCACGACAGTGAAAATGGGTTACTTTACTTCGTAGAGAACGCAACCGGATGTTAGATTGAGTTGACGCGATGAAAGCGCCTTTTAAAAATAGATTATGAAACAGCCCCTTTTACTTTTTTCCGTGACAATGTGAACGAAAATCACTTTGTCACAGAAAGAGAATGGACAAGCCGTGGTGGTGTAGTAAAAAATCAAGTTTATCAATTGAATCGATAAAACCCTAACGTCACGCACTCAATATAAAAGTTTAATTTAAAACTTTTTTTGCTTTTTTATTAAAAGTATGGGCCTAAATGGTTGCGCATATCTTTTTTCAGTGATACAATTGCATATTCCTATATAAGGAGGCAACTCTCCCTAATAGGCAATCTCGAACAGAGTCTTCTGGCTTTTTGGTCAGCGGGGCAACGCCAGGAAAACTCTGGGGACACCAAATCTCGACCGCAGAAGTCATGCGGTTTCGGTTGTTCTGCGCATGCCTTGGTTCTTAAACGGAATTCAAATATTCCAGAACATGAACATGAGATTTGAAGGAACTTTCTATTTCGGAAACTTGAAACTTAACGATAGATAATGATTCTCAGTGAAATTTTGGAAGAAAAGGTGAAAGACGTAAATTCTAGCCGGTAAGTACTCGTTGTAACATACTACTCTTTGTGACATCTGTCATCCGTTATATTGTGAGTAGAATCGAATCCAAAACGGTCAGTATAAAACGTGGACTGCGGACTGGGTATAAGATACGGACTAGGTATAAAACGCGGACTAGAAAATACGGACTGGGTATAAAACACGGACAAGGTATAAAACGCGGACTGCAGACTGCGGACTGCGGACTGGGTATAAAATCGGACTACGGACTACTTTGGTAAAAACCGTGCAAATTGGTTCTAGGTAAGGAAAAATACGATCAAAAGATCGCTAAATAGCAAGACACGTGAGTTAAAGTTGTAAATACTCCTATAAATTCTTGGTGGAGGTGTCCCGCCCGGTTCTCTGAATCATGAGCCGGATCAAAATGCTATTTTCTTCACCCATTTTTAGACCTTGTCTTGGTCTCTAACAGTCATGAAAGGGGTCAGGATCGGGGGTGGTACTGTACTCCCTTCTATAATGGAAGGGTAGGGGGTTTGGGCCTTTTTGATCTGAAAACACTTTGCCCATTTTGGTGTGGAATCGGGTATGGCTTTCGAGGGAACTACGGGAGCGTGCATGAATGGACGTATTTATCGTTTCAATTCCAAATGAATAAGAACGAGATAGAAATGTGCGAATTCAAAATGCATTTGGAGAATTTTTTTGTTTTTGCTCTAACTTGGTAATGATGACAAAATTTCTGCCTAATTAGACCTAACCTGTTCAAGGCTCTGAGATAAATGGGTCCGCTGAATTGAGAAAGCGAAAACACGAAAATAAAACGGGAGAAAACTGGGGAGTCCCCCCAACTATCTGAGAACCTGGAACAGGCTAAATTAGGCCATGTCCGAAAATGGGTATGATTTTATAGATCTAGACTGAAAACGGGTGTGGAAAATGACAATTTTTTAGACTGCAATAAGGTCAGGATTCGGAGAACCGGGCACTACACCCCCACCAAGAATTCCCAGTAGTACCCCCCTCCGGGGATCAGGAGCAGGGTGTAAATCATGTCATCATAATCATCGCTTAGAATATAACGTTGGATGACTCATTTCGGTTATTATTCACGTATGTGAGTAATCCCTCGCAAAATACTGCTTTTGTGCATAGCATTGACCTTCTCGTCTGAGTTCTTCATTCAGTCCTCATATTCCCAAGGCTTTATTTTAAACGGAGTTGTGGCATCCGATAAGAATTTTACTGATCTGACTAACACCAATACTATTTTTTTTTAATTCGGTGCTTCTTATTGGTTTAAAACTGCAAATTGAAATCTCTTCAAACTCCTTCTTTTTATAAAATTCAGAATTTAATTTCAGTTGCCTTGAGTACCGGCATAACCTTCCTTCTCCTTGGGAAGAATAGACTACGTGAGCAGCCAAGGGAATGTTAAAGCTGGGACTACTGTTTTTGCTAGTCCGCTTTCTATTTCTCTCGGCTCAGTTTTACCTTGTAAAGCTGTTTTTATATACATAGTCCGTAGTCCGCGTTTTATACCTAGTCCGTGTTTTATACTCAGTCCGGAGTCCACATTTTATACCTAGTCCGTATTTTATACCCAGTCCGCAGTCCGCAGTCCATGTTTTATACTAACCGGAATCCAAAATGCTTTTTTGTGTGGTCTGATCGAAGTCAAGTAAAAAAAACACAGCAATTTATTATGTACGGCTCTGATCACATACTAATTTTCCCTCTTTTCCTTATGTGATTCACCAGAGCATCGACAAGGCCTGCGATATGTTATGCGAGATTGCACCAAGCTAAGAGAACTGCATGGACCGAATTACAAGAAAAATAAACAACACATCCAAGGAGAACAATATTTCGTAGGCATGCCTTGCCTTTTACATTGTATCTAAGCTTTTGTTTGTTGTTGTTGTTATTTTAGCACAGTAGACCCCTTTCACCTGAGACTTTTTGTCTAATAAACTACGTTTTGTTACAACTTTTGTGTGTTAATAGGAATTGAAAAAACACTCCCTCAGCTCAGGGATCACATATTGCCATTCAGAATAAGTATGTCCATTGTTTTTGTTGTATTTACCCTATTCGACGAGACTGTTGAATATATAATGATTTGAGAGCAAATATAAATTGGTGATTTCAATCCTTGAGGAATGGTGAGGGTATGAGCCCCCTGTGGCAAGGAGCCTTGGACAGACCCCATCAAATCTGCACTACTTTAGAAGAAACGGTGTTAGTTTTATTCCGTCCCTGCAGATACGAGTAAAAACAATAATAATCATAACAATAATAATAATAATAATCAACAAAATAAATCTGTAAAAGTCATTTGAAAGCAATATTGGCATTCTCTGGGTAGCTTCACACAACATTTAAGGTCTCTGAGTCTCTTACCACAATTACCTTAACTTGCAGGCAGACTGTTCAGGCCTTCATTGTTCTTAAGCCGTATAAAAGCTGTGTTTATAAGTGCTTGTTTGGCTCCCTAGATTAATACATTTTTGTAGATCGTATTGCATGTCTAATTACGCCCCGCAGCTGTTAGCTCACGCACTGGACGAAAAAATGGATTTGCACCCTGATATCCATTTCTTCGTCCAGTGTTCTTTATAAAGTAGGATCGGAGCTCCTTCAAACCATTAACCACTGTATTTATCATTGACAGTCTTGCTTCCATCCTTCTTTGGCTTGCTGGCAGCCTATAGGTTAGTCGCATGATTGTCCCAGGTGTACGCTTGTGGTAGAGTACGAACCTAGCTGCACTGTGTTGCATCTGTTTGATTTTGTAGTTGTGTTATTGTGACTATGGATCCCATTCATGGCTTGCGTACTCTAAATAAGGTCTTCCAATTATACCAACAAATATTTTCACCCTATTATGTAGCTCCGTTAATTTGACCAGGGGTGGATAAAAAGTTGGGACTCATCAAGGGAAGGGGAGGAGGGGTAACTTGATCCATCAGTTTTGGCTTAGCTCTTTTTATACATAAATGAAATAATTTTTTTGTATCACAGATTTCAGTGTGCTCATGATCCTCTTGGTTTGCTTGCAAATGACTTCCTCATGGACCAAGGCAGGTCTAGATAAAGCTTGACATGTGTTAAGACACTTTTAGTTGCTAAAGATTTAGATCCTCAGTATGTTCCTTTTGATATCAATTACATAGATCACTGTCTTTGAATCTCTCAAAATTCTCGAGTTCACACACGGAGTTTAGCCAAATCACAATTAAGCAGGTTGGACCATTCTTCAACTCAAGCTTGGACATGGTGTGATCATAGCCTTTGTGAAAGTTACTTTTGAGGAAGTATAGCTTAGTTATTCAGCCATATGCTAGCTTAAGCAGTGCTACTTAAATCCTTGTGCTGGATTCAGGCTTATTACTGTGTCATGCAGTAGATAACTGTTTCTATTTGGTTTTGCCAGTTGTTTGTATTTTATTTTGTGTTTCCGCCACTACGACGTTCTCGCAAAAATGTCGTAGTAAAATGACGGCTGCTATCACGTTTTCCTGCCAAAATGACGCTGGTTCACGCGCGCGCACTACTTAGTTCTGAGAAAATCTCGTACTCGTAGTCGTCCTCGTCTCAGAATCTAAAGCTCTCCACCACTGCAAAAATACCACATTTACCGTAATCTCTTCGATAATGCCTCCTTCCTCTTGTCTCTTATACTGTCTTGTAAGCCCATTCCCGAGTTTGTCACAATGTGAACTGTTACGCTAAATCATAGTTAATGGAGTCGAATGGTTGTGAAATGGACTTCCTTTGTGATATATTTTTCTGGACCTAGCTGGACCTGAACGACGGTCTACTCTACTAACTATGGCCCAATGATATAAGCAAACTTCTTTGTAAACAACTGTAATGTATTTTACATGTAATCAAGAGAGAACGTGCTAAGAGAGCGAATCCCCTTGCCCCATGATAATTATTTAAAATTTATTTAAAGTTCTCGCGCGTGCAGCGAAGGTTATTACTGGGGCGCAGAAGGCTTAAGTTGTTGACATGCTTTTGATCAACGCGATCAACTCATAAGTAATACAACTGTGTTAAATGATAATTCACGTATTGCACAAAACCAAGTAAGTGAACGTGTAAGACCATAGATTGCGTTCCTTGTGACATAGAATGAACTACAAAGGGTTGCCACTCTAGGTAGCCTCCCCCTCACTCCACCCCTCCTCCCCCTTAAAAAAAAGAGCGATTTAATCAATCCTCCTACGGAACTTAGATGAATTCTGTTATTGATTTTCAATAACCCTCAAATCTATTTTTGGACAGTTAATTCACAGTAAAGTAGTGGACAATTCTATCGTATTTCCCCACCTACTGGGCCCTCCTTACAAGAGAGCACTGCGCAATCTCATGGCAGATTACCTTGAGGAAATTATTCAGGATAGTGGTGAGCTGTGAAAAATATTTATCTTGAATTTAGCGTTAGCAAAGGAATTACTTTTAAAGACAAATGTAAGCTTGGTGACGAAGAGATATGTCTCTTAAGCATCTTATTTTAACTTGCAAGTGACTAACTTTGAAAACGGTCAAGCTGAACAGTTTCAAAAGCCCGGAAGCAATCCGTTATAATCGTGAAAAAATTACAGCCTCGAGGAATGTCTCTTAAGCATTCTACTTGAAGTTGCTAACAACAGCGATAAACCTTGCAAAGTTTATGGCTACGGAAAAGGCAAATTTTCGAACTCCTACGATTGGAATCGTTTTTAAGACGGAATCCATCAGGAAAATGAGTAACTTTAATTTTTAGTGGACAAAAACCTTGGACCAGAATAATTTAAAGCATATTGCATTCTTTTTTTACATTTTTTAACGGCTAAAGATGTAGTTAGTCATCTGTAATAACACCAAAGAAAATTTCTTATGGGAACCGGAGAAAATAAATGTCAAATTTCATAAAGTGACATCGAACACATGCAATTTTCAGAATTTTACGCGTGTTTTCACAATTCTTGTGAAATTTGACATTTATTTTCTCGGACTCCCATGAGAAATTTTCTTTGGTGTTATTACAGATGACTAATTACATCTTTAGCCCTTGAAATATGTAAAAAAGAATGCAATGTTCATTATCTTATGCTGTTACAAGGGTTTTGTCCACTGACAATTAAAATTACTCAATTTCGTGGTGGATTCCGTCTTGATCTTCCTCAATTTTGCCCACCTGTGCCTTTCTTTTGTATTTGCTCTGTTCTTTTAAGCGTGTACTAACTGGAAACCATGTACTCTTGTATTGTAGTCGAGGGACACGACAGCCATGAAGATGCCAGAGCCTGTTTAGAACTGATGAGATGGAAAGTGAAAGAAGATATGAAAAAAAACAGCGAGGCGCAAGTCACCTCTCTTGTCGCTTGGCTAGGGCATAACATATTTACCTCTATCAAATCGGCAAATGTTAGTTCATTTGTCCAGTCTGTGTGAAATTGTTTTATTGATGAACCGTCTGGCAAGGAATCGTTTGGTTGTTAAATTTACATTAAATGTATTAAAGCAAAAAATAGAGAAAAAAATCACTTAAGTGCTGCAGGTATGCAAGAATGACTTAAAATTCATAATTGTCTTGTTGTAGACTTTATTCACGATACCCACTACCCTTTCACGCTCATTAGGGTTGATAGGATAAAAGTGATGTCACGTGGTATTTCAGGGAGAAAACGAGTGGTAAAATTTGCCGTAAATCATAACTATGAC
>CALNXK010000209.1:730000-857500 GCA_942486035.1 Porites lobata | reverse complement strand
CTTTTCCCTAAGAAATAACTAGAACCTCCCAGACTAATAGGAGACAAAGTCAGTCCGCGTAACCTGCGTGTTGCGCATTTCTTTCGCATCGCGCGATACTACCTTGGCATTTGCAGAAAATGTGCGCAGTAACAATAATGGGCACCGTCCTTAAAGTAGAAGTTAAAATTATTGTCAAAGGCTATTTAATCTTCCCCATTTAAAACTGGCGTGGACGTCGCCGGTAGAGACAGCTGTCGCTTACAAGATGTTTTAGTTGCTTATACTATACTGATGCAGTGAAGAACACAACTAGTAAATTCCGTAGCGTCGGAACCGCTTCCTCGGCGATTCTTGAAAGCTTACTCTGGCCAGATTTTTCCACCTAGAAATCTTCTGACTCTGACGAAAATAATTTAAAGTTCACACGTCTTGTTGCTTGCTGTGCGTGATCGGCAGTGAAAGACGTGAAATGAATGACCCGCCAAGTTTAAAATTAACATGACGCCATTCTCACCGACCAATGAGGTGTCTTGGCATAGATTTCAAGTAATTTTCATTAGGAAGAGGGTCATGCATGGGGGATTCGCTCTCTTAAAGTGTGGAAAACTTAATGTTTCTTTAATAGTACCATCTTAACGACTTCCACGGCACTTACAAAGTTTAGCTAAGTGTATAGTTACGTATAAAGGCGGATGTTAGCAGCTGTTGCAACTAGGAAGATTGGTAAAGGTTGAGCCAAAGAAAAACTGTTTTCTTTGTTGCCCCAAGCGAATGGGTCGAAGCTATTGAAATGAAATCACTTTTATCTATTGCAAAACAATTCAGTCAATTAGATATAATTATTTAAATACACAAGCAGGGTCTTTTTCAACTTGGTAACTTCCCGATGCAGGTTTGTTGACAGCCTTCAGAAGCTGTTGTGACGTCATTGTCACGTGATATTCATTCCCATAACCGAAAAAATAATGTGATAATAAAATTTAGTCTATGTGTAATACATGTGTTAAAATGGTGGAAGGTGTGCCCACAAAAATACTGGGGAAAGCTACCTTGAGACACTCAACCTTTATCTATTATCCATTATCTATTACGTGGCCAGCATCTATGCTAATTTATTGGAATAAAAGAAAGCATTTACATGAGAAAAGAGTTCAAGTCCCAGAGGATTTTCTGGGTACACCTACGTGGCCGCCATTTCATTGTTTTGGAACACCAATATGGCCGCCGTGACGTCATGTGAAAACGCTCTATATTATTTAGTCTATGTGTAATACGTGTGTTATAATGATGGAAGGTGTGCCCACAAAAATACTGGGTCGAGCTACCTTGAGACACTCAGCCTTTATCCATTATCCATTATCTATTATTATTATTAATTATTATTTTTATTATTACTATTATTATTATCATAGATGAATTATATTTTCCACGATTAGTTAATTGTTTTTTGTTATTTTATTATTTGATATACAGGGCACGCACGTTTGAGTTTGTCACTTTACAACATCAGTGTATTTGTAGGATGTTAAAATTACCTGTCTTACGTTATATAATTATTACAAACCTTCCTATTTGAATATAGGCCGCAGTATTGGGCAGCTGTTCTGCAAAGAAGCCAAACCTTACTAGAAGAAGCAAGCGAGTTGAGACTAGTAAAGATGAACACAACAGCGAATGGATCGAACCTTTGGGCATGTAGCAGTCCGATAAACGTATCGGCGTTGAAAATTGGGCAAACCATTGGTTATAGTCTGATACTTGGCTTTTCCCTTTTCGGAAATTCGATCATCGGATTAACTGTTTATAAAACGCCAAAGTTGAGGAAACCCATAAATTATTTGATCGCAAACATGGCCATATCAGACATGCTGTTGCCATTTTTCACGATTCCTCTGCGTCTTAGTGCAGAGATCCATTATGGCGGCTCTTGGCCTACTGGTGGTCTTCTTGGCTAAGCCCTGTGCAAACTTGCTATCTACTTTACCCACGTCTCCTTCGGTGTGTCGAGTCAAAGCCTAGTTCTGATAGCACTTGATCGCTATGTTGCCGTGGTGTTCCCACTTCGTTCTCCATTCATTAGTCGCAAATTGTTTCCCTTCTTCATTCTCGCTACTTGGGTTGTTGCCTTGGCTTTTTTTGCGCCATATATGATCGTCGCAAAAGTTGATGAAGGCACTCAGGGGACTGTTTGTTACTTTGATTGGTATGGAACCTTCGAAGGATCCTGGCCCATTGAGAATCACTACATAACAGTGTACACAGCGTTTAGTTTTATCCCTGCAGTCCTGTTGGTCATTCTGTACTCCATCATCCTCATCAAGCTTAAACTACAGGCGCCTCCAGGTGAAGAGTTGACCAACGCCACAAAACAGCGCGAAAGGAAAAACAGAAATGTGTTAAGGATGGCCATTGCTATCGTGCTAGCATTTTTCTTTTGTACTGTACCCATCACCACTACAAATCTAATCATGGTACGTCAACCGGTGGATAGTTCCATTTGGTCCAGCTGTGGTTTCTGGTTATTTGCTGAGCTCGCACACCTCATTTTCAACGCAAACTGTGCTATAAACCCTCTGATTTGTCTCACTTTTAGCAATAATTATCGTCAAGGTCTCAAGAGGCTTCTGAAATGCTAAGACAACAATAGTTCAAAGGCAACATAGTAAATATTTTTTTAATGATGGATCTAAAAGGCTTCGTAAAAGATAACTATGACATTTAGAACTTAGTCTTAACCATTACCATAGTATGCATGTAATGTACTCGTTTGGACGTGTTTACTTAACGTTGTGCTTAGCTGTCATCAACTGAATGTTGATATTAATAAAAAAACTCAGCATAGAAGTAAACTAGTGTTTGGAAGAAATTTTAATATACGCGAGGAACAACAAAATAAGAAACTAAACAGCAGACATTGTGAAACATAACAGTTTTTTTCAGTCTCCTTTTAGATGTTCTAACTAGTATTTTCGCTTATTGTGCCGGTAAACTTTTAGCAGTTGACATTATCAATTCTATTAATTCAAGCAAATGTATTTATCCCAGGGGCAATATTTGATGGGAACCCATATGTTCTTAAAGAGGAAGTTATTATTATTGCCAAAGGCTATTTAAAACTGGCGTGGACGTCGCCGAAGTTTCGAAGAGACAGTTGTCGTTTAGGGACGGACCATTGGAAAAGTTATGGGGGGGGGGGGGAATTTTCGAGCCGTAGTTTTCCAATGGTCCGTCCCTTACAAGCCGAGTAATTTGTTTATACACTGATGCAGCGAAGCCAAAATTAGCAATTTCCGTCGAGTCGGAACTGCTTTCCTCGGCGATTCCTAAAAGCCAGGATCATTTTGATCATCAGCGGCTACTCTGGCCAGATTTTTCCACTTAGAAATCTTCTGACTCTTTGACGAAAGTAATTTAATTCAAGTTCACACGTCGTGTTGCTTGTTGTGCGTGATCGGCAGTGAAATGAATTACCCGCCAAGTTATAAATATTACTTGACGCCATTCTTACCGACCAATGAGTTGTCGTCCTTAAAATTACCATCATGGGAAGAGGGTCATGTATGGGGGATTCGCTCTCTTAAATTATTTTCTCCTTGGCTAATATCATGGAAAAGTTTATTTAATGGCACTATCTTAACGACTTCTACGGCACGTACAAAGTGTAGCTAAGTGTATAATTACGTATAAAGCCGGATGTTAGCAGCTGTTGCAACTAGAAAGATTGGTGAAGCCGGGTTGAACCTAAGAAAAACCTTTTTCTTTGTTACCCCAAGAGAATGGCCGGATCAAAGCTAAATGAAATAACTTTCATCTACTGCAAAACGTTTCAGTGTGTGGATGACTTTCTTCGCCTTTTAAAACTTACCAACTACTTTTAAAAAACTATTTCAAAAGCATCGGAGACCAAATGGATTGCGCTTATCTTTTTTATTAACACAACAGCGGACATTTAATTTCAGCACCTCTTCAGCAACCAACGCTCTGCCACAAAAAATGGATATTGTATATTCGTAAAAAAGGTTGAGGTGTCTATTTCTATTTCCTATGCAAAATTCAAGATGGGAAACTGACCGTATCTTTTTTTAGTGCCCAAACTAAGATGCTCTACACGGTATATAACAACATACAAGCTAATACCAACTGGGGTAAAAAGGTTATTTGAAGGCACTATCTTAGCGATTTACACAGCACACATATATACGCATTTGCTAAATTTAAACATGTTAAGGCAATTGTTGAAAAAAAATGCAAATTTTTAAGGATTTCCTGACTGTTGTTTTCTATATTAGTCTGTCCAGAGATAAATGGAAGCAAACCAGACGAAATCCCATCTACCGAGAAAGGTGACTTCGATAACTTACTGTAATAAGTGTCTGAGAAAAAAAGGCGCTGCCTTTCGAAGACTGTCATGCAGTAGTTAGATCTTCCTGTTTTCGCTTTTACTCACGAATACTTGGTAACTATTAAATGGAGGCGTTAAACGAACTCATTAAGGGCACGAATGCACCACTAACACCAATAATATTAAACTGAATGTCTTACATAAAAAAAAAAAAAAAAAAACTAATGATCTCTTAAGACGAGGCGATGTTTTATGCGAAACTGAAAAATAACATTGAATTTAATATTGATACTATCTGGTAAGAAAGTTTGCTCGTGAGATCAAACACCATAAGTACCAACAAGCGGTCTGCTAATTTTTACCTCACGCTTTGGCCGATAACATTTTCATAATTATGTAGATAAACGAGGGGAACTTTATCTGACTTGTTATTAGAATACGAACTATTAATATCCGTTTCATTATTATTATCATGATTATTATTTTTTATTTTTTTTTTATGAATCATATTAAATAATTTTTCGGTTTTTTTTGTGTGTGTGTTTTTAAACACAGTCAGAACAGTTAAAAGAGTAAAAGACAAAAACAGTATAAAGAGGCCAGTTGTTCGCAGTTTGTGACTATATCTTACGCAAGGAATATCTTACCAAGGAAAAAATATAAACTGTGTTTATGCACCGTGCCGGGGTACTGAAAAGTTGTTCTGGAAAGGAACTAAACCTTAAGAGAAGAGTGGCAGTCGCGTAGAGAAGATCAGAAGCTGAGTAAACATGAACGTGACAGCGAATAGATCATTCATCCACAGCTCCGGTTTACATGAAATGTTTACAAAATGCCAACTTTGAGGAAACCCATAAATTATTTGAATACAAACTTGGCCATGTTCCATTTTTCCTCACTCTTCCGCTTCCAGCAGAGTTGCATGCTGGCTCTTGGCCCATTCAGTGCTCTCTTGGCATGGTCTTGTGCGAGCTTCGTTTTTACTTGCCACACGTTTCCTTAATTGCACCTACGGCTTTTCAAGGAAGATCCCCTTTTCATTGATTAATAGCAGCGATAAACAGCTACTTCAATTAATTTTATGTTGTCGGATTTTAAGGCGGTGTGTACACCACATATACCGGATAGTCTTTCATGTCGACGTGGAAAGGCTACCGGTGCAGCATGAACACCTGCGTTTGTACTGCGCAAACTTGAAGTGGCACCGAAATCTATCCAAAGTGTCACGATCCACTTCAAAATCGACGCGGTGAAGCTTCGCTTTAATTTGTTAGAGACGTCGCGTTGTACCAAAATCGTCGTTCTTATGTGTGGACAAAAGCCCTATTCGAAATGATTTCGTGCCGGCGTATTTAAGAGCGACCCGGTATAGATCGTTTTCACTGTCACGCAACAAAAAATTAAATTGGAAACTGTCCAATGGAAGAAGCCAAAAAAATGAAATGTCATAAAAGACTAATATATAAACAATTTGTCTAAGTGTCAGGTCTTTGTGGGTCACAGTTTCTGAGTTATTTGCTGAAAACGTTTCACGCTCCTTTGTAGAGCTTTGTATGGAGACGCTATATTGGTGCACCGTTTTGGTGCACCAATATGGCCGCCGGAAATCAACAAAAACATCTGAAGTTCACTTTGTCTATAAAAGCTCTTTCTTTTCACTCGATATCTAGCATACGTACGCATAAACATATCTTCTAATACTTGAAGTGGTTATACTGCTGAAAGTTAAGAGGAGAGACTTTTTTTCAACGAGACAGCATTCCTATCTGGTGCGCACTGTGAAAACTCGGAAGTTCAAATTCCTGTATTTTTGAAATGAAACATGCTACGGAAATACAAACTTTATACAAAGATTTAATTTTTGTTTATCTTCAACCTAGTGTAAATAAGAATTTGTAAAACGTCGCTATTTTTTACTTTTCAATTTGATGACGTCACGGTGAAAACCATCTATAACAGTGTTTAGAAATAAAAAAAATTAACTACAACATAGACATACAAGGCAAGAGTAGATAGCGAAGGTCATATAGCTGGGGTAGCGGTAAATCTTTTGTTATTTAGTTTAACCGTTCAACTGTTACGTTGTCAGTCTATCAGAATTGTCTAAACCCTCACAAACCTTTGCCTTTGTGATTTTACAACAGAGTAGTTTCTTCATGGTTGAGTTTGGGAAATTTTTATGGAATTACCCGGTGGTGCGAACTTACCGCGGAAGCTTTCCGTCAAAGTTATTTGAAATGGCTGTAAATAAGTAATAATGGAAAAATATATTAGCGACAATGGGTCGTCAAAAATAGGAAGTTAAAAGCTTTGAAGCAGGTGATATTCCACGGTCGTGAATTAACGATAATAAGACCTAAAGTTTACTTGCTTGCATCTAAATCTACGACGCAATCGACAAGGTAAGATTGAAAGACAAAAGAGGATCTTTCGAGATATACTTTTTTATTTTCAAAATTATCCCAGAGACACGGGAATAGATTTTGAGTTCATTTTTTCACCGGCACATACACAAATCTTCGAGAACAAAATACAAGGGCGAAATGACTTCACATTGATAACAAGACAGCGGGGGTATTTCTTCATTCACAGTAGGCAATTTTCGTAATCAAGGGTGCATGCGCAATACGATCCCGGGAATGTGAGAACGTTTCGCGATGAACTGATCGTTCGCAAATTTCACGCTGTTTAAACTTTTGTGGAGGGAACACAGATGGTGGAATTCTCTTAGAATGAAGCGTTCGTTGTTTTAATTGGCTTCAAGTAAGCAACTTATTAAGTTAAACGAGCAGTTTTGTAATTAGCATCTTGCGTAAAACAATTTCTAATCATAACATGTTTTCCAAGATGAAAAAGACTCTTGTAGTGGAAAAAAAGTGGGTGCCGTAATAATCTAAACTTAATCTCGTACGCAACACAAGTATAAAACCAAAAACCTACGAAGAAATTGTGAAATATTGTTTATTTTTTTAAAATTACCTTAACAAGACGATCCAGTTCTGTGAGCTCGCTTTTTTTGCTTATGGCACAGACGGCAAAATTTATACTTAATGTAAATTAGCAGACGAAGACGGTATTTTTTTTTACTGCGCTTTTCACAAACATGCGAACTCTAAACTTCAAAAGCCGCCTTCGCAATTGCGTTTTTCGCTGCCGTCAATCATAATTACGATCACAAGCAACGAACCCTGAAACACAGAAACACACAAAACGGATCGAAATCCACAAATCACAAATCACAAACCATGACGTTTTGAACCCGTTAAAGTAAAGTTTTGTTTCCTAAGAGGTCCGTTAAGATGATTGACGGCAGCCAAAAACGCAATCGTCAGTTGGCTTTTGAACTTCAGAATTCACAAGTTTGTGAAAAGCGCAGTAATTTGAGGGCAATTTTGGCTCGAAACGACAACGGTACAATAAAAGGAACAACAACACAAATCTTTATTTCTCTTGATTCTTCTTTTTCACTGAAGTGCATGGGCCCGCAGATAGCTTGTTCTTATCTTGGCTGGACACCTAAAGAGAATTCTGTTATGTACAAATACATAGGTCTACATAGACACGAACTGCAAAGAACCCCAGACCAATATGTCGAAGAACGTGGGATCTAAAGAGACTTGATCAGCCAAAATATAGCTACAAATACGGCTACAAACCTGCTCTGTTTGGGTTCTTTTGGTGTCGTGTTGTCACTTGATGTACTTCAAAAGTTAATTTTCATGTGTGGTACGATCAGACAATTGTATATAAGAGTGTTATGTTATATCATTATAGTATTGAATTATATGAGAGAGTATACAAAGGAGAAAACGAATTTACAGTATGATGCAATCCCATCGTTATAGTGACAGTTTCTAAAAGCTTGTTTGACCCCATTGTCCTTAGATAGGGCTATTTACAAACAAGGGCTGACGCTCTAATCTTATTAAGGTCGTAAAGCAATTGATAAAACAGTTCTTTTTGCTTTTTCCTTTCCCACCCCTCTTCCCTCCTTACCTATATAGCATCACAGTTTCTTATAAAGTTTGTATGGATTTCATACAAAGCGCTTACCGGCGTGACGTCAGCGTGACGTCACGTCGGCCAGATCAATAGGAAGCTTTTGTATCGACGACAGAAAAAGACGGCAGAGTTTTATCAACTTTTTGGT
Organism: Porites lobata; assembly: GCA_942486035.1. NCBI lineage: Eukaryota > Metazoa > Cnidaria > Anthozoa > Scleractinia > Poritidae > Porites > Porites lobata. Next base: position 849,026 of record CALNXK010000209.1, on the reverse strand, counting down.
ATTTACATTGGAAATCAAATCTCAAATTTAGGTGAATTATGTGGGGTGGCAACCAAGTTTAAAATCAGGAGAAAAAGAACCTTCGTTGTCAATTGTTTACGTCCTCCATAAATCGTCGTATACGGGTATTTCACGTCGTAGTTGTGCATTGACGTCAAAGATATGTACTGTTTTGCTTACAAAATCTATTGCTTCTTTGACGCTCCAATGCCATCTCTGTCTTCGTTGCTATAAGCTACCTATTATGTTGGTGTTCCAAGGCAATCCTATGAGAGTTGATTTTTTTCGTAAGAAAACATTTTCTTTTTAAATTAATAAGGCAGGGTGACCACAACAGCGGTGTCAATAACCCATTTTCGAATTGCCAAGCCTCTTTATCAAAGCGAGGCGGACTGTTGCACAAACCGTTCATACGAAAATGAGTTTTTAAAATTTGTGACTGAATAAAACTTATTTTCTAATGAAATGATAGGCACCAGGACTCGCCTGATACTGTCATAATACATTTTCCCGGGAAATTGTCGCCGCCCTTTCACGCAGTTGGTCTTGCTGTGTCATTTGAATGCTTCCAGTGGTGTGACCAGTGTCGTTGTCCTGTGATTCACCCCGTCTCATGAACATAGCACCAATCCTTGTTGCAAAGGAACCTGATCGTATCATCTGCCTCATCTTTTTCCTGAATCTTTGGTTCAGCAGAGCGTACGCAAATGGATTGATAGCTGAGTTGAACAACAGCATCGTGTGCGCGATAGGAATAGCTAAAGGACTCAGTTTCACGGAGCCAGCAGCATGTTCGTCTAACAGATGGAGTATCGAATCTGCTCCCCAAGATATTACAAGAATGGCGCTCACGGTTACAACCATCAAGGTCACTCGCTTCCTCAACCTCAATACACCCTGTGTACAAAACGATTGATAAGCCACAGGTCACCCAAGCTTACAATATAGCTGTGCGACCTTGCAGCTCTCGGAAGATCTCACGCGATTGGTTGAGAAAACAGTGAATAAACAAAGTTAGTAATGTAACTTGTGCCGAAAAAAAAAGAGTTGCTACCCATAAGGGTTAAATCAGAAGTAATCTGAAGACTGAAGATTTAAGGCTGATCTTTGATATGAGCAGTGTCGTTTAGAATACATAAGAATAAATGACCTTTTTGGTCTTGTTAACGTATGTATTATGACTGAGAGGTCTGAACTGCTAACTCTTGAAAACTTTCGTTGTGCCTTTCTTCCGAGCCGACTGACTGCCCCTAGGTGTCCGAGGATGACTGATCACACAGCTGATATTTATTTGTTTATCTATTTTTTTGCGAATCCACTAAACGTAGATAAACAGACAGAACTTAACGTCCCTTACCAGGCCAATTTGGCCAACCCAAACACCAACATGAGAACAAACCATTTTCATCTCTCGCGTTAGTTAAGAAAAAACTGTATCTGAGATCCAAAGAATTTCATTGATAACTTGGTTATGGGTAGAAACCGGTACCCGTCAATTTTCCAAAAATTGAGCTGATAACTGAGTACGCGTAGGACGTAACGGCTCGGCGTCCGACCTTCAGCCAACTTAAACTCTTTATTTTAACACCAGACGTTAACAGGCGCGTCTCACTTTAGATTTTATTCGCTGGTCTCAGAACTATCCAGTCAAGCTCGCCATTGAGTAAAATAGGCCAGTTTCAGTAATTTATTCTTATTAGGTATTTTAGAGGGGTTATATTTTTCAATGGAGGGTATACGAAAGGGGTACCTTTTCTGTCAGAGGGTGAAGGGTTGGACCTCGGAGCGGAACTTTCTCCATATAAAACTATTATGAGTAGTCCTCAGACGAATAATTTGTCCTGATAAGGGTTTTGGCCCCATGTAAGGGAATACAGATTCTGAAATCCAGGAAATTTTTTTGCTTGTGGAATTTGTTTACTTGGGCTTTAGAGTCAATCCAGCTCAAGGAATACGGAATCCCACTACTGATTGGAATCTGGAGTTCAGTACCTGGAATCCAGAATCCAGAATCCAAGACTGTCTTGATATTACCTTGCATAAAGCGAAGGGTCCTACCTGATTTGTGAGTACGGCATTACCACTTTGCTTGAACCACAATGTGTACACAATTCTGGAGTAGATCAAGACCAGCAGGATCATGACGAGGCAATTGATTGAGAGATAAACCGTGCGGCATTTTCTTATGCTTTCTTTGGACAACAAAAAAATGCAAGGGGTGGAACTATCCTCTTCAACAAAGCGGCTCCGCCTCATAAATGATGGAATGTTATCTATTAGTGCAAGGATCCAGATTCCAGGAATAATCACCTAAGGAGACATAAAAGAACTGAGAAAGGTGAATCACAGACCAAGAAGCCGACTCTGTCGTCGCTCTCTCCTCCGCAGAGTCCTCTTTGTGTCGTATGGAGGGGAGGCTGGGGTTAGGGAAAATGAAAGGACGAAAGGAAGCGGAAGCAAGGTCTCCCGCGTTTTCTCTCTTCCCATCGTCCCCTGCGCGCTTGCTACTTTTCCATTATTTCTATTTTTACTGGAATACTTAACGGTAGCCTCTTCGGGAGAGAGAGCTGTCATCGTGGAAACTGATCTAAGTTCGTACAGGAATATAATATAATTTGCTGATAATGCCACATAGTATTTCAAAGTATCAAACCTTCAATCTCTGTAAAGTTAGCTTTCCTCTGTTTCCATAGGGATGTACTACGGCAAAGTATCGTTCAAACGCAATGACAAGCAGTGTAAACATTGACGCAATTCCTCCAATCCACGCGAAACTTCCCCCGAAACTTCCCCCGGTTATAACTGCACACAGAAATGTTCCAAAAATCCCCTTTGGATGGCCGACGTTGTGGTTCAAGATAATCGTCGGGATTATGAATGTGGCGTAGCAGATGTCTGCTGTTGCCAGGTTCACCAGTAGATAGTTGATGGGAGTCCTGTGGGATAATGTGTCCAGTCAGTTAGCAGGTAGTTGATGGGAATCCTGTGGGATAATGTGTTCAGTCAGTTAGCAGGTAGTTGATGGGAATCCTGTGGGATAATGTGTTCAGTCAGTTAGCAGGTAGTTGATGGGAATCCTGTGGGATAATGTGTCCAGTCAGTTAGCAGGTAGTTGATGGGAATCCTGTGGGATAATGTGTCCAGTCAGTTAGCAGGTAGTTGATGGGAATCCTGTGGGATAATGTGTCCAGTCAGTTAGCAGGTAGTTGATGGGAATCCTGTGGGATAATGTGTCCAATCAGTTAGTGATATCCTCAAATGGATCCTTGAGCCAACTCGTAGGTAACCGTTCTCAAATTACATACGGCTGACTACTACGGGAAGAAAAGGCGTGTGATCATAGTTTCTGGAGATCTGCCTAAAGCTACATCACTCAAACGTTGTCGCTGTCTTTTAGAAATGGCAGAAGATTCGCAAAAAAGGCTTGATGTTCAACCCATAGCTTTATATATTATTAACTGAGCTCCCTGTGCCCAGTTTATAAAATGTTTGTCCATCTTCGCAGAGTGTGTTTAAAGATGGATTTCTTCCTCTGAAAGGCCTCTTTGAAGGTCTAAATTTCAGATTAGGATTGTAAAGAAGACCCGTCCGACGAAAAACAGGAACTTTACGAATTTCGCACACAAGTTCATCTCATAGCCTCATTGGCGAGAGGGCAAATAAGCGGCGACGCTTCGAGAACACAAAGCTTCACCGGGAGTTTCAAATATATGTAAAAACTTGATAGAAATAGAGTAATAAGGCAAGTAAATTACGGTACAAGGTTTCCTGAGTTAGCATCCTAGCTTACAGTTGTTCCCCAAAGGGGCCCAGAGTTTTTGCTTTTGTTTGTATCTGTATCATGAAATTTGTGCCTGATCGAGTGTTATGCTTCTCCTAATGTCGGTGTCTCCGCTAATTCATCAAGCACGATTGATATTCAATAAGCGAGTTTCGATAAACTTTGAAAGTCCAGAGCTCGCTTTAACATGTATACCTTTTTATGTAAACAACCTGCATTTGACTTAAGGAAAAATGTGATGGGGCATAGGGAACTCACACTTTTAAATGGTCAACTGCAAATGGAAATTAAATGAGAGATAAAAACTCACCTGTTCTGTTCTTGTATTAGTCATAGCTACACAGCAGTTTTTAGTGTCGTCACGCAACGCTCCTCCCCAGCATTGCGTGACGACCGTGAAAACGGCTGTGTAGGAGACTCTTCCGCATCTTCTGCGGAGCAAAGTGAAATGGAAGTTGTTCTACCATGCAAAAACGAGGTGGGGCTAGGGGCCTCTCCCCCCCTACCCTTGTTCTTAGACCAAAGTTAGGCCGTAGGGGCAAGAAAAAACATTTTCGAGGCCGCCCCCCACCCCCCCTCTTACTTAAAGATCAAGGGGAGTGCTCAGGTTTTTTATCCGTATCGTACGGTATCCCGACAAAGATCAAATAAAAGGAAAGGGGACAGCATTGCGCATGCCCAGCAGTGAAATTATCAATTTGAGGAAGTATTTAGATTAACAAGCGCCTTACCTCATATCGCGATTTTTCATCACTACAACACAAACGAAAAAGTTTCCCACGATGCAGGTGATAATTAATATGACATTTGATGTTGTTATGGCAACATCAGCTGTATCAGACATGACTGAAGGGTTTGGCTGCTATTCACGTGATCTAGACGAAATCGAAAACAAATCAATTTAGAATTTATTGCTCCGTGTACGGCATCAAGGCAGACCTAGCCTATAAATTGTTATAAAAGGCCCCTTAGCAATAATCCAGGATTAAAATTTGGTTCTGTTTTTGTAATTTACAATATTCCTGTGCTTAGAGTAACATTTTGTGTTATCATTTCCGTATCTTGGAGTAAAGGCTCAACAGTATTTTGAAAACTCGAGTTGCATGTTGTTAGACAAGAAAACCTTGTTTAAAATGTTGCTTAATCCTGGGTTAAACGTAACATGATAACAGGAACATATGCATGCCATTACAGCAGGAACTTTGGAGCTGATTACAGTTAATGCAATGAATGTAACCAAGAGAGAATGATCTAGCTCATTCTCTCTTGATGTAACTTGATACACACACACACAAAACCTAAAACAACACTGGTCACAACCCAAAATGGAACCGCTTTGACATTTTGGCTAATGACAGTCAGATATCCAATGCAACATTTATATATAAAGAGACACTGTTAATTAGGAATTTAAAACTTACCCCTAATGAAAAAGGAAAAGCTTATCTTTATTAGATAATAGCTTGAGTGTGTACCGTAAATGACCTAATCAACGCAATTATTGAATGAGGCTGAGTAGGATGTGAAGAATTATGTAGATCGCGGCGTGTATTATATAATTTTAGGGATCCAGCGATTGAATGATTTTAACTAACAGCTGGCTAATTCCTAGTATTTTGGAGTAATTTTCTTAGGGGGGCGTCTATTACACAGGGGGCGTTTTCTAGAGAGGGACGTCTAATACAGTTTTAACAGCGCCTAGCGTAGAGGAGGCGTTTATTTGGAAGTGGGCATCTATTAGGTCATTTACGGTAATTTACATAGAAATTTTCCCGCCATCTGTCACTTTTGTTGTTCCTTTTTTTGTTACGTTTAAATTTTGTTCTTACATATTCCATTAAAGATTACTTCTGAAGATGTGTGTTGAAGCATACGAAACGTTAAGTTAAAGGCTATTTTTTCCCCCTCTGTTCTGGTTTGCGTGACATTTCGTATCAATCGCGATGGCCAAAGAACAAAAGTATTTACGATATAATAAAACTTAAAACCTTAGTTATGAGTTTGTGCAACAAAATTAAAAGAAAAAAAAGGCATATCTGAAGCTCATTACTGACTGTAAGGAGTCTAATCATGAGTTAGCGCGACAAAATGATATTAAGACAGTCTGTCAGGTATATGAAGAATCACCCAGTAGTTGGTAGAAACGTTAACGTGGCTCTTTTCTAAAGGCGATAGAGCATTTGGCTACAAAGCTCTCTACGTGTCAAAATTAGATACTGTTTCTTTAGATCCAGAAGTGTTTACGCGTCACAGTTAGATCATCCTATACTATTCAAGACGATTTGTCTACCTTCGCATTCCCCATGCTGGATGTTGGTAAACGTGCCTATGTTTCTAGGAAAAACAGCATTACTTGGGGAGTGAAATGTGAAGAACTAAGCTTCAGAAAATCGTAGGAAATATGTTAGATAGGTTTTGAAAATTGTACACAAATGTAGCGGTCATCTAGAAATTTGTAGCCTTCCTCAAGTAATAGAAAATTCTAGGCAATATTTGCTATTCCGAACAGATATTTTACAGAATTGGAAAAGCAGTTGTTGGGTGCACCTGTTTCATCACTGTAGCCCAAACGAGGCAGTTTCCCACAATGCATGCAATAATATAGATGACGTTGATTGTTGCTAAGACCACGTGAGCTGACTCAGACATGATTAAGCAATGTTAGTACGAATAAGAGATCGAAAAGCGAGTCAGTAAAACCTAATTCGATACATACTGTTAAAATGCTGTTCGCACGACAGTGCCAAAAAAGAGCGAAAGTGGCATTTGCTTGACTCTAAATCCACGACGTACCACTATCAATTAAGTTAAAGGGCTTAAATTGAAACTAACATACATAACGTCTGAAGTTAATATAAAATAGAAACTCTTTTAAAGTTACCTGAGAGACAAAGAAATCGTTCATGTAGGGTCTACAATGTTCCCAAATATTTAGGCCTGTTTTATATACGACAAACTTCTTACTGCCGAATTTAATGCTAATGAGGTGAAACAGTGGCGTTTGGCGTCAAATGCGGGCCCTGTTTTCCAATTAGTGCGTGTGCCTCCTCGATCATTATCGATAAACAGCTAGAAAGAAACTGTAATTGAACTTCAGCAGGTGTCAGTACACCGCTAACTGCAATAAAGTTATATATAAATATGATAAAAGGTAGAATTGAAAAAAAGGACGTTCACCATTATCCTGAGATCTGAGTAGTACAGGGATCGCCGGTTAGGTCGTTTCTTACGTGAAACCTTTTGTCTTTTATATCTCATGGATGAAATGCGGGGTAATCTCATGAAGATAACGTCACGTGCTATTTGTAGGTGGTTTAACGGTCTGACAGGTTTGTAAATCGACGATGTCATAATTCCTTTAAAGTTGTGTGTGCCATGTCCTTATTTGGTCATGATAATGTCATAGATTATTGTATAACTTAGAACAAACAACACTGAATCTTAATGTTTTTCCCATAGGCAATGAAATGATAGACATTATACAAGACTATACTTACTTAGAGATTCGCATCTCATCATCCGGAAATTTTACATTTCACTTGAATATCTTCCACAAAAAAGCCTTTCATCCTCTTTTTAGTCAAGACGCCACACTGAATTTCGTAAATTGAAACCTTCCCTTGCAAGTACAATTTTTGACACAGTGGGCATGATTTCACCGATTTTACCTTACAATAGTGAAATCAGATTTTAAGTCATGCGGGGTTCGTACCCTTTTTAGGAAAAAAAATTCAAGGACTTTTCATGGACTTTCAAGCACATTTCCCAATTTTCAAGGACTCCATTCAGTGCAAAAAGAGCCTTGAGTCTATGTCTTTTTTAGTTCTTCCACAACATGAGTAATTTTAGCCCGAAGGCCTTTCTGTGTTTCCTCCTTTCTCTTTGTAGTTCTACTTAAACTATAAAGTTAGCATTAACATTCAAGGACTTTCAAGGCCTTTAATTTTCATTCTAAAATTTAAGGACTTTCAAGGTGCGTGCGATCCCTGGTCATGGGATAGCTCCGGAATCGAAAAAACTCATTTACACTTTTGTAAACGATATTTAGAAGTCCATAACAAGTCATCCAATGTTGCATGCAGATCTGAGTTTGGAAGATTCCCTTTGATCATTGATATAAATAAAAAGATTAACTTACGATTACTTAAACTATCTCCAAGAAAAAGATAAAAATTCTATAGTTAAACAATCTTTAAATATATCTGTTGACCTTCATCATAATGGTCAAAATAGTTTTTACTCCAGTCTCAAGAAGATGACTGACTACCATAATTTCCCAGGCTTTAATTGTCATTTACTGAATGAATTTAAAATTAAGCAATATGTAGATCATATGCAAAAGAATTATGTGTCTTAATGCAATCATACCCTTCAACATTCACAAAAACTTTTAACTTGTTACAAAATGAAAACGAATTATAGCCCCCCTGCCTACCTACTCTCTGATCTAACAAGAAAGAACCCTTCTAGGAAAACATTAGTGAAACTGAGAATAAGCGGTCGCAAACTTAGGATTGAGACAGGTAGATACAACCATATAGCACCAGCTTAAAGGTTATGCAGTCTCTGCAATTGTAAGAGAATTGAAGATGAAACTCACTTTTTATTAGATTGTCTAAGTTTTTCTTCGATAAGACAGATGTTCTTCTCTAAACTAGAATTCTACGACTACAATCACATGAGACCTCATTATCATATCTAATGAATTCTACTGACTATTTTATTAACATCCATTTAATTTCATTTATATAATCTTGCTTTGAATTGAGAGACAAACTCTACGGAATTTTACGGAATAATTAATCCTACTGATGGTTGAAAATAAGCAATGATTAATATTTAATTTAAAAAGGAATCAAAAATTAAATTCAAGTAGCTTTTGCAATAAGATTGTAATACTTTGTCATAGTCATGCAAATAAAGCTTATTGTTGTTGTTGTTGTTGAGGTAAGAAAGGGGGGGGGGGGGGGTGGTCTCAAAAAAATTTTTTTGTGCCCCTCGGCAGTCAGTTTGGTCTAAAAATAACGGGGAGGCCCGGGCCCCTCCCCTGGGTCCGCCACTGCTCTTTATAGTTCACCGTACTCACTGCTAATTGACGGATGAGAACAACATGATGACATTGAATTAAGGGCTATTCCCCGTTGGCTTTTTCGATGCGAGGGAGGCATTCGACTGGCTGCTGACGAAATGACATCAAAACTGGTTGCCCGTTTCCGCGTGACAGGAAAGCCTGGTCTGTTCTACAAAACGTCGGTCCAGGTTGAAAGGGCCGAGTTCCTGTAATTTCTGCTTCTGGCACGGTGTTCTCAGGTTTTCTTAGATGTAGTATTTCGAGAAATGCGTGTCGTAGTTTCTTCATACGCGAACAGTAAATTATAGGATTACACAGGGAACCTAACATCATTGGAATTCCCACCCAGCTCCACGTAATGGCTATAAAACGCGGCTTTACTAAAATGCTGTCTGAGGAAGCAGTCACTAACGCAATTATTATTGCTGGTAAATAAGTTATTACTAAAGTAATTAGAACGATTGCTAGAGTGATGGCTGCCCTTCTGCCTTTCTCGATTCTTTGGACTTGCACTTAAGGCAGTGGTTCGGCTTTGAGGAGTTTAACTTGTCTTCGTGTCTCTGAGTAACACTTTGTGTCACGTTCACGATCGAATAAATCAGGTAGATGCTGTTTAACCTTTCTTTGAGTGTTTTATATTTCTGGAAGCAGAATATTGAATATTGCGTTTAGATTAGTTTGAGTATATGAAAATTTAGTTTGAATGTTTGGAAATTTAGTTTGAATATGAATTAATGTACTAATTCGATAACGAATCTTTATTTTTCTAAAAAATTCATTTATTCCTTATACGAAGATGATGTGAAATTTGCTTAAATAACGTGAGATAACCATGAACGCAGAAACACGCTGCTTTTCTATTGGATTGTATATATAATTTTCATTGATGAAACACTGTTTTGTCATGTTTTGACACTGTTTATATTTTGTTTTTGTGTGTGCACTGGTCACAGCGAGCGGACCAACTACGAGATGCCAAGCGCGCATCCTTATCGATACCGGATCACAGAAGACATTCATTACGCAATGCCTGAAGAATACGCGACAGTTGAAAGCTGCTTGGAGCGAGATACTAGACGTAACCACATTTGGTTACCATAAACGCGGAAAAAAGCAAAATAACAGCCTTAGTCACGCCCATCATCTGCCTACCACTCTCAAGTACCCAACATACGCAGATTCCTGTTGAATTCAAAGCTCTCACTTTTGCCGATCCACTAAACGCGGAAGGTGAACGCACAATCGATATACTCATCGGAAACGACCACTACGCCCAGACCATTGTGGGAAACACAAAGAAATCACAAGATGAGAGATGGATAGCCACACAAAGCAAGTGTGGATGGCTTCTCTCAGGACCGGTACCCAACAACGAATCCAGTACGGAAACTACACTCAGCAAATTATGTCAAATGGTTGATGCACAGCCCACAAGAAACAAAGACCTCAACGCAACTCTCACTAATTTCTGGGAAATAAACAAAATCCCAGACGAATGCAACGACCCTGAGGCAACAGACGTCCAGAAACATTTTCAAGATACTATTGAATTCAACAAAGTTACCGGCAGATATAATGTAAGACTCCCATGGAAGGACAACAAGCAAAACCTACCAACAAACTTCACATTAACGAAAAAAAAGACTAAACAACCTGCAACATACCCTAAAAGGAAAACATCCAGAGCGTATTTACAAATACAACGACCAACTGCTCGATCAACTCAAGAGAGGATTTATAGAACAAGTCCTCGATCCGAACACACATCAAGGTGTCATACACTACATACCCCATTTTCCAGTCTTCAAGGAAAGCAGCACAACAGCTATGAGAATCGTTTACGACGCTTCAGCAAAAATATCATCTACGGCATTAAGCCTCAACGATTGCCTTCATAGAGGGCCTGACCTCATACAAAGACTACAAAATATGTTACTCACCTTCAGATCACACAAGATAGCCTTCACGGCAGATATCGAAAAGGCGTTCCTACAAATGGAGCTCAACACTCAAGACAGGGAATACGTAACCGGTCTCAGGGAACAACATTCATCGCAGAAGAACAAAAACATATCGGGAGAGCGTGTGGCTAGAGGTAAGGTTGTCCTGATACATCATGAAACACCGAGAAATCAGTGGAAACTCGGAGTCATCATTCAACTACATCAGGGGAAGGATGGATTGGTACGCTCTGTCACTCTGAGAACAGCAAAGGGAAACCTAATCTCGAGACCTACCGAGAAGCTTTAACATCTTGAAGTGTTAGCCGAGGAAGATAACCTGCATTATGTACGTCACTTATCAGATATTCTAAACCTTGGCTGAATGTAATAAACACAAGATCATACACAGATCAGTGTGATTGATATCTCCGAAAACCCTTGGATATCTTTATGACGCTTTTGAAATACGCGATGCGCTTTTGAAATAAGGTAAGTCTAAGAAGTCTAAGAAAAAGGTAACATTGAAGGACGCGAAAGAGGATGTCGACAAAGTCTGTACTAGGGTGCAAAAAAACTTCTGACAACGCAGGTGGAAAACCTACACGCGGTTTCTCACTTCAACACAAAATATTTAGTGCTTTGAACTACGCCCAAGAATTTGGAACCACCGTGAAGGAATCGCTTAAAAAAACGACGAATTCGAAGTGGGCTACACTCACGAATAGTAGAATTGTCCCGAGTCAAATACTTTCATACCTTTGTCAGCTCTCTAAACTGTGTCCCTCCCATCGGTGCAAACACTGACAAAAGAAGATGAAGTTGCCATGAGGGACTGGATAGAACTTTCGACTTGTGCTGTCAACGAACTATAAGAAGCGAATCAACTCGCGATAAAGCGGGATCTTTGCCACCAGTGTCAAGGGACTATTTCATGCTATTTGTTAATTTTTTTTTTTTTTTTACGTCAATTGAATTCCAAAAATAATGGTCCAGTTTTGTTATCTAAGACTATATTTTGGCATTGATATTGTTTCCCGTCGTCTGCTGCAATGGATTGCAAGGATTGAAAATGGATTGAAACTTAGGCCAACAACAAGATACATCAGGACATACAGCAACAAGAAAAGTACGAGATTGATTCAGATAATGAAAGTGACGAAGAAGGTGACTTTGAAGTAGTTTATGGCAGGACATGCATGATCAGGTCGGGAAGATCAGTACGGGATCATGACTGGTGTGTCTGGATCTATGAGGCTGGTTTCATATTGATGGTTATACGACTTAATCAAATTTGTACTTACAGCATAAATCGGTTAATAGGGGTCTTAATAGCTATCGCTTACCCATTTTCACTTCTTCGGTTCTTTTCTATATTTTCAGTTACTTATAAATTGTATTTGTGGCTGAGTTTATGTAAATTCATGTAAATCTATACCTTGATTTTATTAGGGCCTATCCCCAAAAGTGATTGACGTGCTGAAGTAAAGAAAATGCAGGTTATGACGGAATAATATTCGCTGTAGTTAATAGCTAACCAAAATCAGTAGTTGACTGAGAATTGGCCAAAAAACTAGTAGTTAACTGTATTTGGCCGAAAAATCAGCAGTTAACTGAGAATTGGGTACCCCCATTAGCACTCTCACAATTATTGTTTAAATAATGAAAATAAGATACATAAGGAAGTCTGAATATTGCATATTCAGGTTTGAATATTAAATATTGATGTTTGAATACTGAATATTGACAGTTTGAATATTGAATACTAAAAACACAATATTCCGCTTCTACGCCCGATTACATTGTACAGTGGACGCTTATCTTCAATTTGTCATTTTAAGACATTGGGGTTCCTAAATTACATGCATGCTAAAAGTTATAAAGCCTCTCAGTATTTAAGCATAGCATAAGCAGCCATTGTGCAAAGGCACTAAAAGCCTTACAGAAAAGAGTAGCAGAAACGAGGAGGGTAAATATGAATAACACTGATTCTTTGGACTTGCACTTAAGGCAGTGGTTCGGCTTTGAGGAGTTTAACTTGTCTTCGTGTCTCTGAGTAACAGTTTGTGTCACAAAGCCAGTTCACGATGGAATAAATCAAATAGATGCCGTTTAAGAGCGGATGTCTGTAAATATCGACCAGAGATGGGAAAAATAAATTTTTCCAAAAATCCAAAAAAAATTATGTAGACTGCCCTAGGTATTCTAGTAATGTAAATATAAATTTCAGTTTTATTGGATAAATATTTTGGCGATACGGCGAATGTCAAGTTCGGGCGATTGACGGCCTCCGCCAGACCGCTTTTTCGGGCCCCTAGACCGGGTTACGAAAAGACCACGATTTCAATCGAATTCAAATATCATTCAACCCAAAAAGCTTCTTATCGTATTAAGAGGGGTTTAATACACATACTGAGTGGTCATGTTCTTGAATTCATCGCAACTGGAATATTTTATGGATTTTTAAATATTTACAAAATTTTAAGGCTTTTACGCGAGCAAAATATTGTCAGATTTCAAAGGCCTAAAATCACATCCGATACATGATTTCTGACAGAAAAAGACATTCCACGTTAAAAAGCAATCTCTAAGCTTTCAAAATATACTTTCAAAACTCTGGGCAATATGTGAAATGAATTTTTGGGAACGCAAAATTCACAGAGCACTTGAGTGTAATTTGACCTTCCTGACTCGACAGTCAAGAGGTTCGGAGCGACACAAATCAATCCTCCAACAAATGTTTCAGCCAAAATACGTGTAATTTAGGCAATCTCAAGTCGCACAGTGATACATAGATGCTTCATAAACATTAGGTGGAAAGTTTCATGCCATTTTGTCAGCCGTAAAGAACTATTTTCAGTATTACTCTGGACTTCAGGTGAAGTAGTTGAACTCGCCTCGCTAGTGTAAACATGTGGGCCCGGCATGTGGGTCAAGTTCTTATCACGAAACAGCGAAGTTTTCAAAATCTACACCAACTATCTATCCTGTCTAGTATATAATCAGGTCTACAATTCGTTTGTTTGTACCTTGTGTCCTTGTTTGACTTCATTCTCACAATGACATGTCACGTGTCACGTGAGAGGGCCGTAATTCTAGACTTGATTGCGTACGTAAATTATTTCTAAGCTGTGAAAAAAGTCGGATTTCTAACTTACATGTTGTAGATACGCCATTGAATGAACCGACAATCTGAATTTTTTTTTTTTTACCATGCAGTTTTACCAGACTTGTCGGATTCCCGACGAAAGCAAAAAAATCTTAGGACCGAAAATTAACCCCCCAAATTTTCAAGCCCTAATTTCTCCAAGCCCTGAAATTTTTCTGTGAAGGATTAAGTGATATGGAACGCCAAAAAAAGAAAAGTAAATGTTTGTGGTTGGTTTATTCATCATACCATCCGCTGAATTTTACTTTTTCTCATCTGACCGTCTGAACTGCGCGGCCAGCATTGTGCGCGTGCGGTACTACACCAATCAGATTGTTTTGAATACCCTTTGAAATTCCTACTTAAATCAAGCTACCAAAAATGTCTATAGATACTTATACTTTCCAAAGTTTCCTATCCCCAAAGAAATCCCGTGATGAAAAAGTTCAAAACAAAAAGGAAATCCCTTTATAATCTCGGTAACTTCAACTCTCCCTTCCCAGTCCAACCCCCGCCTAGGGCCAGGCCTAGGGTCAAACATTATTGTTTGCGTTGTTCTTTTTGGTTCTTGGTAGTGGTTCGACACTTCTCCCCTTTCCTCTGTTTGTCCTGGTTTCTGTCAGTTTGGAAAGATCCTAATGCGTTGTGCAATTGTATTGCAATATGCTGCATAAGGCCAGTATAAACCACATGTCAAGTAAAGGCGTCCTACGACGGTCTTAATTAGCGCTTGCGGCGTCGATATTCCTAGATTTTTGGACCGTCTTGTTTTACTGAGTTTACTCTAGTGCTGAAAATAAACGAGCATCATTGCCAGCCAGTGCAATTCCGCATGCTTTTGTGTGGCGATACAGCGTGCAAAAATGGAGCGTTGGGTGGGTGATCAGTGTGGTTCAAGTAATAAATAACCGTGCACACAGTACGTGCGCATTGGAGAGAGCAACCGATCAGTTAAGTGCCACTTTACAGTCAGTTCGAATTCTGCATCATGCCATTGAACTTCCGTAGGTGCCTGCGCATCTTCGAACTCATTATAGAAGAATGAGTGTAAGACGAAAAAATCTTTATCTCCCCCGCCCCTGGTCCCTCCCCGACAGTCTCTTTATATGCTTTGACACACGTATGAATGTTCCAGAGTAGGGCCAATCATAGCCTGCGTAGGTTCCATTTTTTGGGGGTGGGGGGAGGAAGAAGAGATGTCGAGGACGCATGAGGAGAGAAAAGGGGAGGAGGCCTTCTCTCCCCTTCACGTGTTCCCCTCGCGCGGCCTGTGATTAGATAATTACCGGCTCATGCTATGCAGGGTAAGCCAATCAGCGACCGCTTTATAATTGATGTTGCTTGAGTTGAATAATAATAATAATAATAATATTAGTAATAATAATAATGGAGCAGTGAAAAAAACTTGATGATGTACGTCACTATGAGGACCTTGAACTTACTCCAGAAAGCCTACTTTTTTAGACACCTAAGGCTATAAGAAATAGCTTGATGACATGGGGATACGTGACCACTGATACAACTAGTAGTGTGAGATATGAACAATAATAATAATAATAATAATAATAATAGTAATAGCCAGAAACGCATAGACAGTGTAATGCATTTATAGCGCTAGCTTGCAAACCACGCTTTTGAACCCCATTCCTTGCAGATCAGCGTTGGAGATAATAGGTATTTTTTTTATCATAAAGTTTACTTGCCTTGTGACTACAATAGTGCAATTGGTGGACAGCTTAAAGTTAGATCAGAAACTCATAAGGGGTTGTTCAACCCCTTATGAGTTTCTGGTTAGATTGAAAAAGTACCTAGCCTGCCAGCGGTGTTGAACTCGTCGTGTAGTAGCAAGTAGACATGTACTAGCTTAGACTGAGAGTGCACTATCAAAGATTGGTGTCGCAAGCGCAATATCAGACGGTAGCAGGATTTTCTACATGTAATTAGGAGCCGGCCATTTGACTTTGAGGGGGGTATGGGAGATTTAATGGTTTGCGTAAGAATTTTTTTCCCCCGAACCTCTGTTGATAGAATATTTTGCCCTGACATACAAAGCTATTGTATGGCAGGTATTTCCTTGCAAGATTTTTCTTGTGCTCAAAATCAGACTTCAGGATGTTTTAATCACCCTTCAAAAGTCAAATCGTCGGCACCTTATAAGCTCTTTGCACATAATAGGCCATATTGGCGTGTTGCATAATTATTGCGAAACACAGTCGTAACTAAGAACCCAGAAGGGGGGATCGCTGAACACTTTGGAAAGATTCAGATGGGGGACCACTCAAACTTGCTTGAAAAGAAGACATGTGGGGGTGGGGGCGGGGACGATCGTGAAAGTCATCAAAAGTTATTAGGCGGGATCACTTCAGGGAAGTAACATTCAAAGGGGAGATCGGCTAATATTCACCTTGTTTAGCCCCAAATCCTCCAACCCCACCCACCCCACCCCCATCCCTGGCGATAAATAATGACCAGTCCCCAGTCCCTTAGGTTATATCAGGACGGGAGAAATATGTTGAACTAAAACAAACAACAAACAACAAAACAAACAAACGAACAAACAACAAGAAAGAGCACGTAATGTACATATCGCGCTTAGAAACGCTCGGGGATCACAAGCCTGAGATCGGTAAAACAAAATGGTAAGAAAAAAATTGAGATTGTCTAGCATACCTGCAACATATAAGTTAGAAATCGATTTTTTTGACAGCTCAAAAATAATCACTGTGTCGTGTAACGCAATCAAGTCTAGAACGGCCCTTTCACGTGACATGTGACATGTCGAACGGACGGGAATTTCGTTGTAGTTTCATTGTGAGAATGAAGTCAAACAAGGACACAAGGTACAAACAAACAAATTGTAGACCTGATTATATACTAGACAGGATAGATAGTTGGTGTAGATTTTGAAAACTTCGCTGTTTCGTGATAAGAACTTGACCCACATGTTTACATTAGCGAGGCGAGTTCAACTACTTCACCTGAAGTCCAGAGAAATACTGGAAATAGTTCTTTACGGCTGACACAATGGCCTGAAACTTTCCACCTAATGTATATGAAGCATCTATGTATCACTGTGCGACTTGAGACTGCCTAAATTAAACGTATTTTGGCTGAAACATTTGTTGGAGGATTGATTTGTGTCCCTCCGAACCTCTTGACTGTCTAGTCAGAAAGGTCAAATTACACTCAAGTGCTCTGTGAATTTTGCGTTCCCAAAAATTCATTTCACATGTTGCCCAGAGTTTTGAAAGCATATTTTGAAAGCTTAGAGATTGCTTTTTAACGTGGAATGTCTTTTTCTGTCAGAAATCATGTATCGGATGTGATTTTAGGCCTTTGAAATCTGACAATATTTTGCTCGCGTAAAAGCCTTAAAATTTTGTAAATATTTAAAAATCCATAAAATACTCCAGTTGCGATGAATTCAAGAACGTGACCACTCAGTATGTGTATTAAACCCCTCTTAATACGATAAGAAGCTTTTTGGGTTGAATGATATTTGAATTCGATTGAAATCGTGGTCTTTTCGTAGCCTGGTCTAGGGGCCCGAAAAAGCGGTCTGGCGGAGGCCGTCAATCGCCCGAACTTGACATTCGCCGTATCGCCAAAGTATTTATCCAATGAAACTAAAATTTATATTCTCATTACTAGAATACCAAGGGGAGTCTACATAATTTTTTTGGGATTTTTCAAAAATTTTATTTTCCCTACCTCTGGTCGATATTTACAGACATCCGCTCTTAATCTTTCTTTGAGTGTTTTATATTTCTGGAAGCGGAATATTGAATATTGAATATTGAGTCTAGATTAGTTTGAATATATGAAAATTTAGTTTGAATGTTTGGAAATTTAGTTTGAATATGAATTAATGTACTAATTCGATAAGGAATCTTTATTTTTCTAGAAAATTCATTTATTCCTTATACGAAGATAATGTGAAATTTGCTGAATGAAACACTGTTTTGTCATGTTTTGACACTGTTTATATTTTGTTTTTGTGTGTGCTCTCATCATGAAAATCAGTTGGAGATTAGCGCCATCAGACTGGGCCAATGTTTGTAAGCAGGTCAAGCCTTCTTCTACCAACATTAACCAACAGATAATAGTCTATTGCAATGTAACTAGGAGCATGTTTTGTTTATAATATGATATTTTCTGAACGACCTCTGCCAACAGGTAGTACTCATAGCAAAGGAATACATTGTGTCTTGGTAGGCTGCAATAACGGACGTGGGTCTTATAGAAAAACAATTCAAAATTAGTAGTTAACTGGGAAATGAAAAGTTAACAGTAAAGTGACATTCTATTAATTATACTGAATACTGATCGCTGATGTTATGAAAGCAACAAAGTTTGGAAACAGAAATGCTATTTTCTGCTTTTTTTCTTTCCCGGCGCTGATGACCCGGTGACACATTAACTGATATTACCAAGAGAGGATAAAGGGGACAGAGAAGGCATCCCCCATACAAACCCTATTCCATAGGTAATTCGTCTCGAGTTATTTTTAGAATCGTGATTAAGTTAACTCGCGCGCTTCGTGGAAGTTTCGTAGAAGTTTCGCATGACTAAACGCCATGCAATACATGTCGGGCGAAAGACAATGAAAGCGTAAAGAAATCGAGAGCATTACTGAAAGTTGAAGCGAAATGAGTCGGCGCTCACCTGGGAAAAGGGAATTCAACTCGGGAATTTAACTCGCAGTTGTCGTAACCTCAGTGCTTTAATAAAATGAGAAATTTCGCCGGTCTATTGAAACCAGTCGTTTGCACAATAAAGCAAGTAGGACGCCAAGTGTTATTTTTGTTGAATAATAAAAGACTAATAAAAGCATAAATATCAAACCAGAAATTGCTCTCTTCAAACTGTAAATTATAAATGAGCCTGAGAGAATATTCAGTGTGTTAAGGATTTCCCTGCTGTACTGTTAGCTCTCTACAAGAGAGGAAGGGCGATTCTTTTTTTATTTCCATTTCGCTGACACCGCTTTAGTAGAAATCTCTCTTTAGTCATTTTCGTCGACAAAACAAATAGCAGTATCGCGGCTCTCTCTCAGGGCCAATTCGTGAAGGACGCGTGGCTCTGAGCGTGGGTCATCCACGTTGAACACATTCGCGCTATGTGATTGGCTGTTGTCTAATCCCCCTTGGGATCTGTGGTCTTAAAAATAACTCGAGACGAATTACCTATGGAATAAGGTGTGTATGGGGGATGCCTTCTCTGTCCCCTTTATCCTCTCTTGATATTACTATATGCAAAAGGCACCACGGCAGTACCCGGCAAACAGAGAGCGAGAGTCATAGAGCTGCTTGCAGACAACTCAACAAATAATTCGTCTTCAAATATTAACAAGATTTTGGTGTTCGGAAAAGGAAAAGACTGTTTTCAAGGACCCAAAAGATCGTCAAGTTAAACATTACTACCCAAAGAAAAAAGCTGTGACTCTTAGCATTGCATCTGGCCAAAAAGAAATTCTGATGGCTCAAAAAAATCCCGGGGAAGGGGGTACTTCCTTGTAAGAGGCTAATGTAATTGGCCGCTGGATGGGATCGCATTTTCACGACTGGATTGACTATAATGGGGTTGCATTTTCCACAGAGCTACTAGAATAGGGTCGCACATTTTCGGATTTTTGGGGTAAGAAAGTTCCTCATATTCACGGTTAGCAAACTTACCAGAATGTCTGTACTGTAGGTGAAAAGTAAAGTGTTCTTCATTCACTTTAAAAAATGGGTCAATTCATTTTAGGAGTAGAGGAGGTACATCAATAGACTTGGAGCCGAAAGTGACTAAGTTGGGATCGCGAAAATTACATTTGCATGCCCAGACTATAATGGGGTAGGGGCTCTGAGAGGCTAGTGGCACATACCCAGCAAAAATTAACCCAAGCACCCCCCCCCCCGCCCCCGGGAACGAAATCAGCATCTTTCTTTTAGGTACATGGAATGTGTACTTACGACAATAATTTTTGTAACTGATGTTGCAGTTGTAACTATTGAGACTACTAAACTCGTGTTTAAACCGGTCTTTGTGAAACAGTTTCATTTCTTAAAACCCTTGGATATCTTTATGACGCTTTTGAAATACGCGATGCGCTTTTGAAATAAGGTAGGTCTAAGAAGTCTAAGAAAAAGGTAACATTGAGGGACGCGAAAGAGGATGTCGACAAAGTCTGTACTAAGGTGCAAAAAAACTTCTGACAACGCAGGTGGAAAACCTACACGCGGTTCCTCACTTTAACAAAAAATATTTAGTGCTTTGAACTACGCCCAAGACTTTGGAACCACCGTGAAGGAATCGCTTAAAAGAACGACGAATTCGAAGTGGGCTACACTCACGAATAGTCGAATTCTCCCGAGTCAAATACTTTCATACCTTTGTCAGCTCTCTAAACCGTGTCCCTCCCATCGGTGCAAACACTGACAAAAGAAGATGAAGTTGCCATGAGGGACTGGATAGAACTTTCGACTTGTGCTGTCAACGAACTATAAGAAGCGAATCAACTCGAGATAAAGCGGGATCCTTGCCACCAGCGTCAAGGGACTATTTCATGCTATTTGTTATCTTTTTTTTTTTTTACGTCAATTGAATTCCAAAAATAATGGTCCAGTTTTGTTATCTAAGACTATATTTTGGCATTGATATTGTTTCCCGTCGTCTGCTGCAATGGATTGCAAGGATTGAAAATGGATTGAAACTTAGGCCAACAACAAGATACATCAGGACATACAGCAACAAGAAAAGTACGAGATTGATTCAGATAATGAAAGTGACGAAGAAGGTGACTTTGAAGTAGTTTATGGCAGGACATGCATGATCAGGTCGGGAAGATCTGTACGGGATCATGACTGGTGCGTCTGGATCTATGAGGCTGGTTTCATATTGATTGTTATACGACTTAATCAAATTTGTACTTACAGCATAAATCGGTTAATAGCGGAGCTCCACTCGCGCGCGAAGCGCGCGTGTGCGGAGCACCATTGCTAAGTAAATCTACCCATCCCAGAAAATTTGGCAATCACGTGACCGTACACCGACCGCCGACCGACCGTCTGTCCGCACCACAGGACAACCAATGTTTACTCTCACATTTTAGCTAGTTTGGGAGCCCAAGAGAAAACCAATTTCACATCAATGTTGTGATCAATTGACAGCTGTCAAAACAGGGCATCCGCTGACCAGTATCACCTGACCGTAGCGCGGGCTCACGTGTCGACCCATCCGCTGACAAATTACCAGTTTGGAATGATCGCAGGCTCAAGTTTATTTTTTCCAAGGATTCATATCAAATATGTTGTGTTTATGTCACTATGGCCCCGCACTATTAGAATTTTGATTTCAAGCTGACTTCGGAAATGAAAATTCGGCCAGTTTTTTTTAAAAGTACAGGCGGGGAAGACCTTATCTTACCGTGGTCACGCGTGGTCACGCTCTACGTCCAATTTTTATACTCTGATTGGTCAAAATTTGACAGGTGAGTTCATGCGAAAAAATTATGCAGCATCTTGAAAATTGTTTACTTTCACAGCTGAAGCTGAAGAGTTTTGTGTCAACGTGCGATGTTTTTAACTGTCTTTTTCTTCTGGATGTACAAAATGAAATACAGCTGCTATCAAGAGTCTTCTGTTATTCGTGGCTGGTTTGTTTACTGGGTTTTTGGTTGAGGAACGCGTCGCTTGTCAAAATTTGGTAATTCGATTTCGGATGGCATCGTTTTCGTTTTCCACCTTGCTTAATGCGTTTGAGGGGTTAAAAGTCTCAAGCAACTGTGGCCTTCCTTGATAGCTTTCAGGAACTGAATCTCGAATGGTAAGCCTGAGTAACTATTGTATTTGATGTTTGTTTTTGTTATATCTAATTTCATGAAGTCTTGCACATTCACGCTGACAGTTTATGCGGCAAGTTTATGCACCGGTTGTAGCCGTAGTTTGAGTCAATGATCTGACCTAGTATCAGGTTTGAACGGTTTGATATAAGCTTTCAGAACTTTAAAAAGCCTTCAGATATATTTGCTTACCACTGATAGAAAGAAAAAGTTCCGAAGAATATTTAGTTATAAATTTGGCTTTGGAAAGAAAACTTTGAGCGATTTTCTTGCTTCGAGGAGTTCACCTTGGAAAACAGTAAACACCCGCGCCGGGAAGCCGGCTTATAAAGCTTCACGCCGAGACACTTAAATACTTGTCTTCATGAATGAAAATTGTTATCTCTGTAAATGTTTCACCGAATTATATTTCTTTTTTTGATTGTTAGTAGTCTCTCTTGCAATTTTAATCGCTAGTCTGTGCCGTTTGTTTTCATCGTTCATGAACATCGCTTGCAGGAGTACTCAAAAATGTCGCGCGTATCAAACGCTTTATAAGATTACACATCGTTATAACTGAAACCATTAAATAACAAAAAAAAAATAATAAATTCGCTATTACGTGTATGTTGAAGCTTAACTCTGTTAAAGTTCATTCAAACACTCGACCACACTGACAGCTCGCACTATAGAAACGAGAACCGGCTGGCCATATGGGTGATTTTGGAAATTTTTGAACGGTTTCGCTTTACAATTGATCGTCCTGAATATTGACTGAGTGCAATTTGTCTTGAAAAATTGTGAAATACTGCATTCTGTCCGAGGTCTGTATGATAAATAGTACTGTTTCACCTCAAATGTCATGTATAAAAATTATAAAAGGTTAGTTTAAACACCCCCAGATTTGTTGGCAAGAATTTGTAGAGTAAACTTGTCGAACGCAAAAAAATTCGGCGTGATTTGTTTTCCAAGAATTTGTTTTCGAGGCCTAATCTACTGTGATCTTGAATGTGATCGAAGATGTTTGTTATTTTTTGGGTGTACATATAAGGTTATCAATTCGATGTAAGATGTTTCACTCTAAAATAACTTAGCCTTTCCCCTCAAAAGTCACATGAATGTGCTCCTAAGTTAAATGATTTGTGGATTAAAAGTTTATTTTTTGATTTAAATTATAAATTCAGTAATTGGAGCTTCGCTTTTAGCCCTGGCTAAATCTATATATTAGGGGTCTTAATAGCTATCGCTTACCCATTTTCACTTCTTCGGTTCTTTTCTATATTTTCAGTTACTTATAAATTGTATTTGTGGCTGAGTTTATGTAAATTCATGTAAATCTATACCTTGATTTTATTAGGGCCTATCCCCAAAAGTGATTGACGTGCTGAAGTAAAGAAAATTCGGGTTATGACGGAATAATATTCGCTGTAGTTAATAGCTACCCAAAATCAGTAGTTGACTGAGAATTGGCCAAAAAACTAGTAGTTAACTGTATTTGGCCGAAAAATCAGCAGTTAACTGAGAATTGGGTACCCCCATTAGCACCCTCACAATTGTTTAAATAATGAAAATAAGATACATAAGGAAGTCTGAATATTGCATATTCAGGTTTGAATATTAAATATTGATGAGGTTTGAATATTGAATATTGATGTTTGAATACTGAATATTGACAGTTTGAATATTGAATACTAAAAACACAATATTCCGCTTCTACGCCCGATTACATTGTACAGTGGACGCTTATCTTCAATTTGTCATTTTAAGACATTGGGGTTCCTAAATTACTTGCATGCATAAAGTTATAAAGCTTCTCAGTATTTAAGCATAGCATAAGCAGCTATTGTGCAAAGGCACTAAAAGCCTTACAGAAAAGAGTAGCAGAAACGAGGAGGGTAAATATGAATAACAGTACAGAGACTGCATCGACCATCTCGGTATGTAGCAATGGGATAAACTTTTCGGCGTTAACGATTGGCATACAGGTAGCAGCTGAGGCGGAAGGGTAGTTGCGATGTAGATTAATATGATTATGTCATATTTTGAACGTAAGGGTTGCGTACAGCGAAACCTATTTAAACTGTGTATCATTATAAGAACGTTTTCAAAAGATATCGTATGGTTCGGTGTCAAGTGCTTGTAATCGGAGGAGACATCATGCCAGAGTGCGTCGGGCGTGTAAATGGAATTTTTTGTTTTACTGGCGCGAGTTACAGGGCGCAGTTGCTCAAAGGCCGATTAGTGCTTAACCCGGGATTCTTTTTCTTTCTACAAAAACATTTCTTAGGATAATTTTCTCTGTTATTTTTAAGAGCCTCGAATCATCAACTAGTTGACAAAATGAATTACATTGAATTTACTGCTTTAAG
The DNA here is from genome assembly GCA_942486035.1 of Porites lobata. Lineage (NCBI taxonomy): Eukaryota > Metazoa > Cnidaria > Anthozoa > Scleractinia > Poritidae > Porites > Porites lobata. The sequence continues at coordinate 824,913 of CALNXK010000209.1, read as the reverse complement.
AGTGTGAATGTCTGTAAAAATCAAACAAAATCGCAAATATCGTAGCCACGGTCAAAAATCGATTTCCGTCATTTTTTGAGTACAGTAAGCCTATGGCGTGCAATGAAATGAAATGAGGCTAGTTTTGTGAAATATTCTTTTAAACGGCTGGAAACAGTCAAAACAGTTCTCGACCTAAAAAGTTCAAATTTCACGGTTACAAACACGAAAATTATGCGATTTTCGAAAAAGCCTTATTTGGACAAAAAGCAAAATGCAGGCCTATGCATCGAGAGATATGTACAATAGGACTTCTTCTTTGTAAAAATAGTAGTTTTTGTCGACTAATATTTTTCCTGGAAAAAGTGGACGCGAATTACCGAACGATATTAACGGTCCTTGGCACAAAACGCGAAACATGGCTTAGAACAACTTCACAAAAACACATGTGGCAGTGTCTGTAAATCAACCAAACTTTATTTAGGGATCCTTAATGGATATATCTTTGTAGCTATGGTCTTAGTTTTCTGGGATCTTTAACCTTCTGAGTTCACAAAGCAGTTAGAATATCAGCAAATTGCACATGGCGACATCTTATGTTGTGACTTTAACCTCTCCTCGGCATAGAGAGATTTGGACAAAATTACTCCCTAATTTCACGAGTATACCATTTGATTACCTATTAATATCATGGGTGACGAATTACGTTAGCAATCTTGGATTTTTGACATGTTTATCTTGGATCATATCGATCGAAAACTCCACTCTCAAATGTTTAGACCTTAAATTTGGCTTGTAAAGTTCAGAATTTTTCAGACTTTTTCGGCAAAATACCTGTTAGAGTCCTTCTTGATGTTCTCTTGTGTGTTCAGGTTTTCTAAAGCATCTTTTTGTGCCCTGACATTTTCATTCACGGCATTTTAAAACTTCGTCGCCATCTTGACACTGAAACGTACAGAAGGTTGCCATGGCAATTTGTAATTTTACATGTGAAATTATAAATTATCGCTGAAATTTCGCGCCAAAATTAAGGAGTAATTCGTCACCTATGATATTAGTCGATAAATTCCATAGCCTCAACTGTCACAATAACATGGTACTTTTGAGTAGACACTTAGCCAGCGTAGCAAGCGTTTCCGCGTGAGTTCTAACTTTCGCGCAATGACTCGAATGGAAACGCTTGCTATGCAGGGTAGTAGACACTCGGCGGACACCGGTCCCTTTTTTTTCTATCGGCTGGTACAGCCTTTCTATAATATCTGTATTATACTCGGGTAATATTGATTTTCGTCATTTCAGACTAGGTATTGATCAAATTATACATAGCAGTTCATGGTTTTTTTAACTACAATATAGGTTAAACATTGCTTGCAGATAGCCCGAAAGTGGAAATAAACTATATCTAAAAGTTTTTTAAGAAATGGCCCAGTCTGCAGTAGAGCGAAACCCCGCTTTACGGACACCCACTTTATTTGAACACCCCGTTCTTACGGACAGTTCGCTTTGTCCCTGGGGAAAGAAAGCCCTTACATTTTCTCTAAATTCTACCCGCTTAATACGGACACCCTGTTAAAACGGACAACATCAGTGTAGAAAGGCTTGCTCGATTTTTTTCCCTTGGCCCACTGTGCATGATTTTTTTTCTATACTTTTTCTGTGCAAGAATTTTTTTGGGTAATTGCCCAACCCCCCCCACCAAAAAAAAACAAAAATACATAAATAAATCGTCCATCCCTAACGGCTGAAGTTTGGTTTGCATGCGATTTTTGGTACGTTCACAGCCATTTTTCATCTTTAGTGGCTGCCTGCTAATGAGCATCATTAAGTGTGACGTACGGTACTGGGCTAAGAATCCACTTTCTCAAAGAAGCGAGTAAGGTGATGTACTTTGTTTGCGAATCGTGGAACTGGAAAAATAACCGCTCCGAAACGAAGTAACTTTGGGACTCGACTACCGATGAATTTCTTGGCCTACCACAGCATATTTTAGAATTTGCGACCACTGAGAATTACAACAAGGGTGAAATCTCCGTAGTAGGTCGGAGTGGCTGTGGACTTAGTATAAATGCGGAAAAAGTGGGGGAAGGAACGAACGCTGTCAAAATGCCTGGCTATTTCCCAGCATGCAATGCAGTTGTGATGTTGAAAATTGAGGCAAGGGGCGCTTTCCATTTAGTCAAAATTTCCGGAATTTCCGGTTCGGCGGTAAATGGAACACTTTCCGTCGGTTCGTTCCACTGGAAAATTCCCAGAAAAAGTGGAAAATCTAAAAAGGTGGTCCCGTTTTCCCGGTTGGAATTTCCGAACGGAATGTCGTGTTCCATTGACCTTTCTTGTAGTTTGTACCAGTTCCAGGTCCACGGTCGGGCACCCGGCCACGTACCGGGGTTTACGACCAAATGGAACAACTTTTTACCAATCGGAAATTCCACTTTTGCTACCACCGAAATTTCCGGGTTTTTTTCGTAAATGGAAAGCGCCCAAGGCCTAGGCTCGATTACCAGCCGCTGTTCGGGAAAATGAGCCTACAGCTGCTGTTTGGGAAATGAGCCCACACTCATCCCCCGAAAGAGCTCTCTCTTCGGGGAGGATCAAAGACCGGCCTCGGGAGACGGCGGAAATCGAGCCTAGGCAAGGCCAGGATGCACTAGAACAAAAGGCTCTAGCTCGCCTCCGGGAAACGAATAAGAACAAAAAAAGTCACTTCTAATCTAGAACAAGGACTAAATTTTACTGTGAATGTTGACTTTTGGTTTTGCAACGATAATTTCTGTAAAAAACCTGAAGGCAAAAAACGTGATTTTTGTCGTTTTTCTATGACGTCAAAAACGGTCACTTTTGTTCTTGTCCAAATTCGAAAGGGAATATTTCAAAAAGCACTGACTTTTTTTGCATTCATTGGATATCCCAATTTGAAGGACATTCTACTCAATGCTCACAACTGACAGTTAAGGCAATATTAGAGCGATTGAGAAAGTTGCAATATTTTAAATCAGTGTAGTCTTGTACGGCCCGCTCTGGCTGGCGCAGCCGTCAATGGGTTAAGTATGTCATTACAAACAAGTGATTTCCAGAAGTTTCTAAAATTAGGAAGGGACTTCCCCGATTAACACGAAGTGAAAGCAATTAAGCATATTGATGAGCTTTCAGGCGGAAATTCATAGTTATCAACCGAATTTGCCATTGAATCTTAAGCTAAAGATGATGTCTTTTACGAGTGTCAACAACAAAAAATTAAAATCAAAACAGAAAAGTGAAAGTGGCAGAGTTTGAAGAATACCTTTTGCTTGCAGACAACAAATACCGTACATTAATTTCGATATTAATTCAATCTTACTTCCGGTCCAACCAGGCATTCAACACCGACAGTAATTTAACATATTCATGATCAAGTTGTATACGTAAAACGCCGTAAAAAGTAGCCATTATTGCTAAAGCAAAAGAAATATAGACCTAGATTTAGCTACTTAATCTTACATTAGGTTTCCTGTGGCATTGAGTGAAGCACGTACAATGAAAAGAAAAAGGAACGTCCTTAGGAAAAAATGCGAGCTTGCATATTTTGTGTGGAGCGTGTCATGATTTTAATCGAAAAGTTTTGAACTAGAACTTTAACTAAGCAATACAGGCCGCTAACTAAGTTTTGAAACATCAAGCTAACAACTCACATTGTAATCCCTGGGAAGGTGAAATACTTCGAGGAATACTGTAAACACTTGAATGCAGTCAATTCAGCTGTCAATTCAGCGTTCAACAGGCAATAGCAACAGGGTCGGCATTAGATTCTACCCACCAAAACCACATCGATCGAGAGGGACTGAGATTGACTTTTGGACACCTTGTGACATGTTATACCAACGAAAGATGCCTACGATGTTTTGACGTATTCGCCTCCTGGGGATTCGCCTTTCTTTTGCTTTGGGCTTAATAATATTTGGGAGATCGAGTTCTCGCCAACAAAGGGTGAATATAACGAGTATAACTGTATTTTGGCAAATATTGTACGTGAAGTTTTAAAATATGTTTCAGATTTCATGGGTCTACGTGATACACATCTAGCACCGAACACTGTCGGTGGTTTTGGTGGATGTTGAAGTCTACATCCACCAAAACCACTCAGGGTTTTAATTTTTTTAGGCGCATAGTTACGCTTCTGCAAAGTACTGACGGACTTTTTTAAGACCATACTCATAAAGCATAATAATTATTGACACAAACAAAATTTTAATCATGGTTTTTATATAAGTTGTTATTATTTACACATACAAACTATTTTATTTTCTTATTATTATTTATTATTTTTTTAATGTGCACTTGTGAGCAGCACACTTACACTTCCAGTGAACATTTTCACTTGGGAGAAGGAGAAACCATGCTTGCCCGGGGCAACGAAAATTTTTGTGCCCTGGGCGAGAGTCGAACTCGCGACCTTCTAAATCCCATCATCAGTCCCGGGAAACAAACAGGAACATCATGGCGGGAATTTTAAGTTACGAACCCGCGTTCGATAGGAAAATTGCTGCGAATTTTGGATATGTTTCTGAAGTTCAAAAGCCAACTGACGATTGCGTTTTTTCGCCGCCGTCAATCATCTTAACGGACCTCTTAGGAAACAAGACTTTACTTTAATGGGTTCAAAAGGTCAAGTTTTGTGATTTGTGATTGGTGGATTTCGATCCGTTTTGTGTTTTCTGTGTTTCAAGGTTCGTTGCTTGTGGTCGTAATTATGATTGACGGCAGCGAAAAACGCAATTGCGAAGGCGGCTTTTGAACTTTAGAGTTCGCATGTTTGTGAAAAGCGCAGTAAAGCTGTATTATGTACATTCATAAGTCTCAGAAATTTAGAATTTTGGAGGTCAATATATGTAGACTGGAATGCTAAAATCCATGCCGGAAAGAAACTTCTTCTTGCAGGGGGTGGGGGGAGTATAAAGCTCGCGGTATTTACACCTAGCTATATATCCTGGTTCCAGAGGTTGTTCCTGATTTTTCTCCGCGTGAGAAAGAACGAGCACTTACCAGCGAGCTTCGCGACTCGTTCTCGCCGCTCGTTGCTCGTTTCCAACATCTTACTAACATCTCAGTCATTATGTATGAAACTGTATCCCCTGATATATTTTCTGCACCCCCACGTGAAATGAACGCAGCCTTTCTCGAGCCTTTCTCTTTCTTTCAGCTCCCAGTACAGAAGTGTAGTACACTCTGCTGGTATAGTAGAATTCCGACTTCACTAACGCTAGAGCCCTAATGGTTCAGTGGTTAGAACGTCCGATCTAGTATTCGGATGTTCGGTTGTTCGTGCATATCATCCGTACATTTTCCGAGAATCTTCGGTTACGACTTTTAAGTTATTCAAAATTTAATCTCAGTCCCTCTCGATCGATGTGGTTTTGGTGGGTAGAATCTAATGCCGACCTAGCAACAGCAAGTGGTAACGTTTGCGCATGCGTCAAGCTTGCTGGGAAGCACTTGTTGATGGGAAATTGTAATGGACCAAAGCTGTTCTGAAGCGCTTTCAAGGGAGATTTTTTTGCATACCCAATCAACAACAGACATTTCTTATAGATTTGATACTTTGGCTAAGCCATGTTAAAGTGTCATGTATGGGAGAAGGACCATTTAGCTGGTTAATTTTCGTCCTTTTGGCTCCTCTGATGAAGCAGATAAAGCGTTCACGAGGTCGTTTGTTGTGATATGTTGATTTGTTGACATTCAAGCGGTCACGGATTTCTGGGTTATCGTCCACGATCTGCAGAGCTGCCTAACATTTAGGTAAGATATACCCCTTGATTTACTTTGTGAAATGTGGAGCAGCATCATCGAATGTTATGTGTTAAAATTATAGCAGCCTGAATTCAACGTAATTTATGTGACCCTGGTATTTTTGTAGTATTTGACCCTGACCGTACAACGAGATCCAGTTATATATCCCCCACAAGCGACTAAACAGGTTAAACTTCTCTTTCGGTCACTCCGTATTTTCACTTTTAATGGTTAATTCAAAGGGGGGAAGTTCGAGTATTTTGATACTATTTAGCGGCATGAAATCAACAAGCAAATTTCCTACTCTTACAAGTAAGGCCATAGTCGGATGTTTCCTTCCATTTTCGAAAATTTGCTTTTCTGGTTTACATTGGTGCTCTATGGCGATTACTTATTCTCAGAGATTAAGAGATCGAGGCGTTGGATTGTGAAATATTATTTGCTAAACCTTCGTTAAAGATGGACAATTTTTTCTTGTCCTTTTCAACCTTGTTTTTAGATTTTTCGTTAACGTGTAAAAGTATATCCCAACAAAACTTATTTGTAAGAGAATTGTTTCGGAACACTCTTTCATTCTTGAATGTTTGATTTTGCATCCAAGGGGGGGAACACTGATGAATTTGCGTTTTAATAATCATGCACTGTAAGCTCTCAGATTTACTGACAAGAACCCTCACCATTTGGAAGATGATTTTAATCTGATAATTATTCAATGATGATTTGTTTATACATACAAAATTGGCGCCTAAAAGAATTTTAATGTTATGCTTAAAATGTTTACATAATGTCTTGAAACATAACAGAAATCAATATAAAATATGAAAATACATATATGTGCATTCTTTTCCCTGCCCTACTATAAAAGTGATTTCATAAGTGTGATTTAATGCATTTTCATATGACCATTACAATATTACTCCCACTTTGACATTAGCACAAGTTCAAGCGCAAAACAATTCTTGCCCTTGTTCACCTTTGCACTTGCTGGACTGCCATTCCTGTTTGAAGTACAGACAACACTGGACATGAAATCCCTGTATTTGATTCCTTACATTGGCATCCACATAAGAATTAGCTTCATCACATACCATGTATTTGTTCGCTTACAAAAATCATCAATGTTATTATTCCTTTTCTATCCAAAAGATTTCTTTCCTTCTTGAATATAAATTCTTATCCATGACACTTTAGAAATCCTGAATATCTAAAGGGGTATCGCTAGTTGTGGGCAACAACTAAATGCCATAGGGGTAACTTTTCACTCTCCGATAGAAATAGATCTTTTGATACTTTGGGTCTCATTCAGAGGTTGTGCACATAAATTTAGGAGCACTTGGCTTGTCAATGTCGGTTTGGCTGTGTATACACTGTAGTAGTGTACTGGTATATAGTCATATATCATAGGCTGCACAAGTTGCAATTAATGTAAAATTTTCCCCTGAATCAAGCTCATTGATGCTCCTGGTGTTGCAAGATGACAAGTTATGAAAAATTTCATTTGCCTTTTGCCTGTTGCAGGAGCTCCCTATGAGATGCTCAGCACTAAACCTTGTTGATTCAGGTGATAGTCATTGAGGATAACTGCATCGTCACATTTAAACCAGTCGCACTTTTCACTCAAGCTATAGCAGAGCTGTTACAAAATGGCGACTATCTGTTTTTTATTTAACCCTATGCTGTCTGCAGAATGTGAAGGGTCTGTCACTCCATCGTGAACTGCATCAAATAGCCTTCCAGGTGCCCCAGAAGACACATGGACAAGCTTTAATTTTAATGAGTCATACACTGGCTCACTTGAAGCTACCATAAACTGAGACTTTATAAATACCGGTATCAGGCTTTAAGATCCTTAAGTTCTCCTCATGTTGAAATTGAATGAAAAGGAAAAGTTAGAGCTAATTTTCTCTCATTTTCAATTTTTTAATCTTCAAATCATAAGAACTTGGCCGCAAACAGATATGGGCTAGTCAAGGGAGCTAGGCCTTATTAGTTATATCTTTAATAATTAACACATGTGCAGTAGAAAATACCAACAGCAAAATGTACGAAAAGCAAAAATGAGTGCAAGCATGGAAGTACCAGAAGCAGAAAATTCACTTCAATATCTCAGAGAGAAAATGCAGTTTTAGATGTGACTATGATCTTTACTATTTTAAGTATTTTCACTGTTGTGTTCATATTTGCAATTTTCTAGTATGTAGAAGTGTGGGGAGTAAAGGGAAGGATTTTTCATGGTTAGGGTTACCTCAATAAAACACATCTGTAATATGAAACATCTTGTACCACACTCCTGTTTTGGCTCATCTAATTCTTTATTTTAGAAGTATAAGGGGCATCTTGGAGTCAAGAGCCTCCATATTACAAAATTGTGCCTACACCCCTGAATAAGTTAAGGCATCACATAGATTTAATAGATGTCATTTCTAGAGTTTGGTTATTTAGTTTTATATCATCTAGTCAAAAAAGGAAACATACAATTTCATAGCCCTGGGTGGGATATCTTTGAAATTTTATCAGTCGCAGAATTAGGACACTGCACCTGCTTTGGCCACTGGTGGTTAGGATGGGGTATCTCTGAAAAGTAATCACTGGCACTAAGGTTGCACATCTCTGAAAAACAGGGCATTCCTTAACCATAACTGATGTGAAATCGTATTATTGCAAGGAGATTGTCGCAAGAACTGCAGTTATGACTATATAAACAGACTAGCATTTAGAATTTCACAGCGTTTTATTCAAATCATAAGCGTCGGACGTTTTGTACTCGGTCACAACTTACATGAAGAGATTTTTTCCTAGTAATCCAGTGTTTAATAGAGCAGTTTTGCAGCTGTTACACAGAACCCTATCGACGTGTCCGCGCGCAAGCCAAAACACGAAACATTAATCACTCATGGACCACAAACCGCGCAAAATTGTGAATGATCTGCGACTTATTAGCCTTGAGACCAATCTCGCATATTACAAAGAAGCCTTTGTCCGATCTGCACTCCACAAAGATAGAACAGATGACTAAGACGATGGTAATTTTTAAAAGAGGCGCCATTTTTCTTTGCTGCATTCGCTGCGATCCAATACCACCACAAACGTCCGTCCAGCGGCTCGCGCATACTCGCAACGTTACCACTTGCTGTTGGCAATAGCGTAGCGCGCGAATGACGTCAAAGTGACTAGTTTACAATGTTTGTCTGAGTTTTGTCATTTTTCTCATTTTAATGACAAAGACAGACAAACATTACATTTTAATGACAAAAGTCAGACAACACTCAGGCTCCCCTCAGTAAGGGACCCCTCCGATTTTTCCTGAGGGAGGGGAGGGGGTCCGTACCCAGGGTAGTTGTTCGTTCCTCATAGATTAATTTTGATATGGACCAATCTACACAATAATTTGTATTATAATACAATATGAAAGACGCTTGTAAGCAGCTGTGTATTACATGATTAAAAACAATAATAATAATAAGATATAAATTACCGAATTCAGCATTCAAACCTGCAAAACAAGTATAATGGAACCCGTTTGAACAAACTAAAAAATCAGTAAAAGAAAACTTGCGCTTCTAATTGCACCAAATCTTGATTGTCAAAAATTAACACGTACCTTTTACAAAGAAAACAAAATAAACCGTGTTGAAAAATACAGCTTTTAACGAGTATTAGTATTTGTTCGAATGGGGGCATTGCTAAAAGTTTCTTTCGAAACGCTGACACGCGGCAAATTATGCAGCTAAGAGAATGATATGAGAACAGGCTCTGATACCTCCGACTGAAAAAAGAAGCAAACAAATGATTTTAAAACAAAAAATGCTGGAACTACCATACAGAAAACTCCTCTATAACTAATAACCCGGCCCAACGAACGATGTTCTTCACATTAGTGGCATGTACCGCATCAAACATTTTACCAGCTCCTTAGCATTTGGGTATAACGATGTTCTTCACATTAGTGGCATGTACCGCATCAAACATTTTACCAGCTCCTTAGCATTTGGGTATGACGGGCTTCCACCATAGGTTTAAAGGCAAAATTATATAAATATGGTTCACTCTTAGTACCTGACTTTAGTTAAACAGAGAGTTCAAGTGATTGAGAGTTTACTGTGAGAGATAAATGTCTACTCATGGAGCAGAGCCTGTAGTTTCCTGTTGCGAGCAGGAAGCCACACCCTAGACCACAAGCTGCTCTTAAAAATGTTCTACAGCAGCACCGTTATTTCCATCTTTGATTTTTTGCCAGATGTCATGCTTTAAACTTCCGCTTGAAAGTCCTGGGCTTAGGATGGCTTATAAACAAGGGAAAAGGGGGAGGCTTATTGACGGACTAAACAAAACGTTTCAAAACAAGCTACATCCTTTTTGAGTTTACTCGCATTCTCAAGCTCCAAAATGTCGTAGAAATTCGAATTCATTTCAATGCAACCTAGAAACAGGGTTCTATGTAGGATTTATTAGGGACCTCAAGATCCGAGGACGGCGACAGCAGCGAAAACGTCGCTGAAAAAGTGAATTCGCGTTCTTTCAATCTTTATCACGATTACTCCAGGTCACCAACTTTGTCAAATGTAGGCGAACCCTCCTAAAGTTGAATTCCTAAGAACCATATCCAAGTTCAGAAAGAGAGAGAAAATCTCGTCGTCGTTTGTGTACTTCCTCTGTACATCGTGAAATTAGGCATTTTCACGTCATAGTCGTGCAGTGACGGTAAAAAAATGTACAAAAAAGCGTGATGCACGTGCAAACTTGTTGTTTTGCTAATTAAACCTATTGCTTTTGTGGCCTTCCCGTTGCCGTCGCCGTCTTCGGACCTTAAGGTCCCTGTTGTTTGGAGGAGAAGTGTCGAGTGGCCGAAGGCCACGAGGTTCCTAGGGGGATCTGGGGGTATTCCCCCGGAAATTATGCGCTGAGATACAATCTAAGACAATTGTAAGTAATGTTACAGTGGTATTTTATTTTAAAATATTAAAAATTATTATTATTAAATTAGGAGAAAACGGAGACAACGCGTAAAAATTGGAGAAGCGTTTTCGGATTGGCTGCCAGTCAATGCCGGTGTACCCCAGGGAACTAAACTGGGCCCTATCTTATTTCTCATCATGATCAATGACTTATCCATACCCACTCCTGAGACGAATCTCTGGAAGTTTGTAGACGATGTCTCTATTTCGGAATGTCTTACTAAGAATGGTGGTGCGTCCATTCAGTCTACATTAGACACTGTCAGCTCCTGGGCTTCGATGAACCTAATGAAGCTTAATGCTAAAAAGTTTAAAGAGCTACGTGTGTGTTTCTTTAAAGCGACCCCTGAACTACCCCCCTTACGAATTGATGAACAAGTACTCGAAACAGTTCGTTCGCACAAGGTTCCAGGTTTGGTTATCAAGGACAATCTGAAATGGAAAGAGGAGAATACCTGTATGATTGTATCCAAGGCATCCAAGCGTCTGCACATTATCCGTGTTCTACGTAGAGGTGGCGCCAGTGCCACTGATCTTCTTGTTACCTACGTCGCTCTCGTACGTTCCGTCCTAGAGTACTGTTGCGTGGTTTGGCATAACGCCCTTCCTGTCTACCTGTCTAGTGAGTCTCGAGTCAGAAGGAATTGTTGAACGAGTGGAATTCAGTGAATGGGCTACCCCAGTGGTTCATGTCCCCAAGGCAGATGGAAACACACGTTCTTGTGGTGATTATGCCGTTACTGTCAACCCCAGTATCCAACTCCCCTCGAGGAGGATGTCTCTTGAGACTGCGGGGTGGACAACGTTTCACTGAGCTGGACTTAAAGAGTGCCTACCAGCAGCTCTATTTGGATCCTGAAAGCCAGCAGCTCGTTACCATCAATACGCACAGAGGTCTTTACCGCTACAAAAGGCTACCCTTCGGTATTGCGTCTTTACCCGCTTTGTTTCAACGCACTGTGGACATCATTCTTCAGGGTTTAGATCGCGTGGCGAGTATACAAGATGACATTCTTATTACTGGCAAGGATGAAGAACATATGAAGAACTTAAACAGCGTCCTCAGCCGTCTAGACCATTATAGCTTGCGACTTCAGCTAAGCAAATGCAAATTCATTCAGAAATCAGCTACGTACATGGGCAGTGTCATCTCTGCCAGCTGAATTTCTCCTACAGAGGAAAAGGTAGAAGCCATCAAACAAGCACCACGCCCTGAGAACCTTACCCAGCTGAGAGCTTTCCTTGGAATGATCAATTATCATGGCAAGTTTATCCGAAGCCTGAGTTCTATCCTCCAACCACTCATTCAGCTTCTCCAAGAATATGAGTGGTCTCCCCGGTGCGAAGAGGCATTCAAAAAGGCCAAGAACTCACTCTCATCTTCAAATGTATTGGTTCATTATGACCCAAGCCTTCCTGTTATTCTTGAGAGCGATGCAAGCCAGTATGGCATCGGAGCAGTCATATTTCACCGCCTCCCTAATAGAGATGAGCGACCTATCGCATATGCTTCCAGGTCCTTGAACTCGTCTGAGAAAACTAGGGTCAGATTGAGAAGGAAGGTCTTGCCATTATTTTTGGGGTCACCAAATTTTACATGTATCTCTTCGGACGCAAGTTCACTCTGCGAACTGATCACAAACCCCTGTTGAAAATATTTGCTCCGGATTCTGCGACTACAGTTTTGGCTGCTGCTAGACTGCAACACTGGTCCCTTCTTCTCTCTTGGTACCACTACGAAATTGAGTTCAAGTCTTCTGCTGAAGTAGCCAGCGCTGACGCCTTGTCAAGGCTCCCAGTTCAGTATAGGAAAGATGCAATTGTGGAAGAGGAAATCTTCCACGTGGCCCCTCATCAGTTAAAACGATACGCAGTTTCTGCGCAGAAATCGCCAAGGACACATCTCGGAACCCCTTGTTAGCGAAAGCACTATTGCTCACGCAGAAAGGTTGGCCTATTTATCACTGCGCCCATCCTGACTTCAAGCCATACTTCACCCACAGACACGAACTCTCTGTAGAGCAAGGCGGTCTTATGTGGGGCCTGCGAACTGTCATACCTCCTTCTTTAAGGCAAACCATCCTGACAGAATTACGTGAAGGCCATCCCGGAATTGCACGCATGAAATCAATAGCCCGCAGTCATGTTTGGTGGCCGAAAATAGATCAGGGGATTGAAAAGGTTACCCGTGAATGTCAACCGTGCAACAAAACCCGCAGAGCTCCTCCATCCTCAGCGCGTCTTCTATGGTCTTAGACGAGATGGTCTTACTTTTTCTCCGGCACCAGTGTTTAATTTCTACGCACAGGCATTTGTTTTATATACTGTTCAACCAGGCGTAAGAGTTTTGTGTTGTGCTACACTTCGTTCACCCGGATTCAAGAACTCCCACCTGCACTGCAGCTCATTCTAATATGAAATGAAATGTGCACGTGATGACCAAGGTCCCACGTTAAATCCAATGTCCCTTTTATGGGTCACTTCAAGCACGTGATCCTCTCACGTCGATAGGTTTGGCTCACCCAATCGTATCCAAGCTATCACATGCACAATTGATGCTCATAAGAGACATCTCAAGATACGAAAAAGGAGCGAGTTCCTACGACGGCAGACATGGTCGAGGGGGCTTGGTGTGAGAGGGTGACGTAAAAAACCGAGGTAGCCTGGACAAGTCTTGCAGAAAAACAGAAGTTAAGGGGGCCGTGTCACAGCTGTCCATAGTTCATTTTGTTAATATTGCCAATGCACCTCCTCTTTCGCTATGGAACATGAGAAATTACTTTTGAAAGATAAAATGTTTCCCAAGCATTTATATCAAACGTTAACAGGCAAAGAAAATGACCTTTGAAAAACTTTTAGGCTAATAAGTTATCAAAAACCAAGATTCTTAAAGATTGTCCATCCATTTCTCTGTTTGTATTTCCTCTATGATTTACATGGCTCCTTTTCGCGTTTTGAGCAGTTAGTATGTTTCACTTAGTTCGGTAGCAGTTCCATCTGTTTCGATTTTGATCAATTTCGTGTCACAGCTCCTTTAAGCAAAGCAACATTTCGCGCGAAGGTAGCGTATTATAACAGCTGCTAACGGATTTTGAGAGTGTCTGTCCTTCTGTCCTGAGATAGGACAGATGTTGTTACTAGCGTATGATGGTAAGGTAACTTTAGGAAAAGAATTCTTTGCTCTGTAGGAAAGCTGCCGTAGCAATGAAAACCCCACACTTTCAGTACATTCTTAAACTTTTATGTTTGCGTTCGTTTAGGATGACAATATTTCTTATCTTCGCGTGATATTCTATCGCATACTACAAATTCCTATGATGACCTTATGTACCTAGCTTGCCTTAAGTTCAATACTCATTTTGCCTGCTTTGCTTTGCCTTTTCAGAGTGCTTTTTGTTTTTTGTTTTTTTGAAGCCGAACGTAGAGCCTGAACATTTGAACGCCAACTGCCTGAGGTAATACGCAAGGCAGCGCTTTCGTGGTTAAAGTCCTCTGATATTGTCGCTGCAAACTGGACCATATTATTATTCTTTTAACTTAAAGAGAGAAAGGTTTGAAAATAAAAAGTTGTTTCTGGTGTTGAAATATGATATTCGCGGGTGTATTGTTAGGAATCTCCCAGCACATTGGCAGTTTACCTTCAGGTCCCAAGAAAGTAAAATAAGCTTCATATTTTTCTCAGCATCTTTCACGACATAATCACTGGCCTCGTTAATATCTTCAGTATGTTTATAAAGTCACCGTATCTGTTACACTATTACACTGGTACAAATACTTTCAAGAAATGAATCTTTTTCCGTAACTCTGCCCATAGTTAAAGATCACAAATTATTTAGATTTAGAAAAATTGCCTAGTATATAATTTACAACTAGAAAATCTTCAGATTAATCCCTTTGGACTTCGCCGGCAAGAATGCAAATGATGTTTCTTTGTTACTAATTGATTATTATGTAATGATTTGTGAAAAGTATGCAAGCTCCGCTTCATCGGTTGACTATTGTTAATTTGGTAACTTAAGTTCTGATAGTCATCAAATGCTCCAAAAAATGTATGCGAATTTGCTCTACGGACATTTCTTATTAACAGAGAGGTTTTTAAAGGAATCTAATTTCAAAAATCCCCCTTAACAACCTTGTTCTGTTACCTGTACCACTTGGTGGCCCCGAGAATGGCCCAACAAAAAAGTAGTTGCATTGATAGCATAATCATACTTTTTCCCCACTACAGGGGTAAGAAAGTAAGACACAGTCAATTGATTGAGGATGAAACTAAGCGACTTACCTTAGTTTTTGTTCCCCTCCTGCAAAACGTGTTAACTGTAATTAGAAGCCCAATATGACTCCTTAATCTTGATGTTTATTCGTTTAAAACACCCTGTGTTGCAGATTGAAGCTTTTCTCTATCGTGGCAGGTTGTTTTAGCATTGGCCGTAGATCGACACATTTTCGGCCGGAGGCCGAAGCCACGAAAGGCCAAAACCCGAGAGAAAAGAATCTCTGGCACCCAGCACCATTCCATTTGACCTTTGATCAATCATCGGACTATATTTAAACCAATCAGATCGAACTGCTACAGTGGTGATCTGATGGACTGGCACGTGAAGATATCGGTGTTAAAAAGATTGTTTTTCATCTTGCATATACCAGCTCAAAGAAACAGCGAATAAATTAAAGTAACTTTGCGGCAAATCAAAAAATGTTTCGTGAATGAAATTCTATCCGCTCGTGTGTATTAAGGCTTAGTTTAACTTCGTACTTCTTTAATCTCCGTCAGGAAAATTGCCAAGTAGTTTGCTTTCAACACTTGCGTCCATTTGATAAACTTGTTTTATAAAATCTAAGTCACGTGACTCATGTTTGCCTTATAAGGTCAAAATGGGAATACTTAATGAAACTGTATTCGAATTCGTTTCTTTTTTTTTCTATGCCGTCTCCTAGCAAGACTTAAGAACAACTTTAACGACGACAACAATAACAGCAATAATGTTTTTAATCACGCCTGTGTGTAAATTGAGTAAAATATGTCAGGTGTCTTAGCAAAGATACTGATAAGCGATAATCTATAAATAAGTTTTATGTAAAATGGGGCATATCTGCACATAAATTTAAAACAATTGGCTATAGGCGCTAGCCATTTTTCAAGCATGCTGCCAACTCAGGACAGCCTAGCAACTGGCCATTTTTCACCTCACAAGATCCTGGTGTAGCAAAAATATAATTGAAACACCCATGTATTTCCCTTTTCCTTTGCAATATTAAAATGTGATTGTAAATACAAAGCTACATGCATGGCTACTGACAACATGCAAAAGGGGTGCGAGACTAGGAAAGGGAGCTTCCAATAGGAGCGGCATTTTCAAGGTTTTGGTCTGAGATTGCAATTTTTGCCCAGGGATGTTAACCCTTTTCAGTATTTACCAAATACGTGAATAGCAATTTTCGTGCTTTTTGATTGGCTCCAGTAACTCGGAATATCCTTGGCTATTCACTGTTTTGGGACCGGGGCCAAAAGACGAAAAGACGAAATTTCGCGGAAAGACGAACTTTGAGCGATAAATGAAGCAGCCATACATACAAATAGGAAGAAAGCGACGAACTTTGGCTTGTCAGTGTTAACTGGTAGGTAGAAAATTATTTTCATGCTGAATTTGCAACAAAATCGTAAAAATGCACTTGACAAAATCCCCGGAATGTGTGTAAATTGTAAACAAAGTTCCTACTCAGTGACGTTTTTTATTTACAAAAAGTTACTTTTTTCATTTTTATCCAACTGAGTTTGGTAAATACTAAAACAACTATCCCCCCGTCGGTGAGCCGCGCTAGATATATACCTCAACGCTTTGCGTCTCGGTATAACCTTCACCAATATTCACCTCCCCTTCGGAGATAGTTGTATACTATCCAGGGGAGTAGCAGGTGCTTCGTGCCGTGTAGAAATAACTAGGTTTAATGAAGCACCTAATGTCATGCTATTTGCTTTCTTTTTAAAAAGCTAAAAGATGAAGTTCTATCGACTGAATTCCAACAATAATGGTCTGTATTTTAGACTTTGTTTAGGTATTGAAGCAAAAACGTTTCCTGTTGTCTGTTACTGCGGCTGGCGCTGGCAAGAATGGACAGAGCAATGCCTTCAAAAATCACCAACACATTATCCCTGATGAATTTTCTTTCACATCTTTCTGGTAACTTTACACAAGGATTTTGTGTAAGAAGCGTAAAGGCACCAAGTATTGAATTTAGCACAGAATTGATCTAAAACACCAATATCCTCGTAAACTTGTGTTATCCTCCTTGGCTTCTTCTTTAAATAGTGTGAATAAAAGTAAACTTGTATCTGGATAATAACTCTGCGAGCACCATGGTCTTTTTCTTTTTTGGGGGGGCTTACTCGAGGCTTTCACTTGCTTATTTCGTAATCTCATTAAGGCTTCACTCAATTAATAACTCGGAATTATGATAGTTCATAGAGAGATCTGAACAATTTTGGAAAAGTTTCGAAAAAACTGGTCCACCTTTCAGGTGGACCACTTCCAGTCGGACCAGTCTGAAGTCTGGTTAAATGGATCACGCCCATTGAAATTGGTATCCACTTGGCAGTGGCGAGAGTAGGCGAGTTTAGGCGAGTTAAGGCGAGATAAGGCGAGATAAGGAAATTTGCACATAATCGCAAGCGGCGAGTTAGGGCGAGTTAAGGCGAGTTAAGGCGAGTTTAGGTCCCAGAGTAGGCCTTCGGCATGCAGCCAAATAGTATTAGACAAATAGTCATTTCGTTTCTATGAAAACACAGAAATGGCAAATCAGCTGAAATACAGTCTTATGATGTGTAAAGGACGCCAAAAAGCACTAAATGTACGTCTAAAACGACAAATCCTGTGAAAATGCGATATAAAGTAGATATATATATACATAAACTGAAGTCTTAATTACCCATACATGCCGGTCGTTGCATGTAAAATTTGCTGTAAACGTACCTATTTTTTCCTCACTTGTTTGGTCTCCACAACCGGTTAACATCGCTTCCCGCTATTTTTAAATACTGAAGACATCGCTTGACTTCAAGAACTTCCCGCAAAAGATTTTGATTTAGTTTGGTGTTTTCATTTCATCACTGACGCAGACATCACGGGGTCGACTTCTCATGGATCAAATTTCTATAACCGTCACGCAAAAGACAAACCCCGCTTTACGGACAGTAGGGACACCCGGTGCAAAAGTGGACACTTTCTATGGCCCCCTCAGTGTTTGACTGTACTCCTTTTAACTATATTAATGTACAAGATGACAATTAATTTTATACACGATTTAGAGTAGCTTGATAGTTAATTAACAAATTCAAACAAGTCTGTACTACACACTGTATAGCTAGATGCCACCTCAGCGTATGTATCAGAAAAAGTTAAATTGTCTTTTTTGTTTTTTTATTTTTTATAAAGCTTTAGTACGGTGTGATTTAGGATCAGCTTTTTTTGCGTCTACGTATTTAAATATTTTTTAGAATATTGTAACATTCCAAAAATAAGCCCCGGGGCTTATATTTTTCAAAGGCCCTTTTTGAGGGGCTGATTCTTGGAGGGGCTTTAATGTAAGTCTATATACGGAGGGAAATTTTTGTTTTAAAATTGGCTAAAATAGGCTTATACTGGGAGGGAAATTTATGTCAGTAATTTGCAGAAAGTTTTTACGAAACTCGCCTTGAGGATGTAGATGTTACTAAAACTCAGCCATGCATGAACTTTGCCTATATCCAAGCCAAGAACAATTTACAATTTATATTTGGAGAACCTTATTTTTGGAATTTTACGATACATGTAAATTAAAAGACGCCGCAGCACTCGAACGTGGACGGGGAGTAGGGGTGCAAGCTCGTTCCCAGAGCTTCGATCCTTTCAATTTGGTCAGCGATGCGGATCAAAGGATCGAAGGTTTGTGACTGAGAATGGTTCCCAGGGTCCTCCCCTACTAGTCCTCATCCCCCGGCAAACAACATTCTCTCTTTGGAAATCAGTGATACCGTATATCAGAATAGATCTCTTTAGCTGTTTAGCTTGTATGTTTTGTTTTCCCAATAGAGGAACTAGGGAAACTTGACCCTTTTAACTATGCGTTCATAGGCACTGAATAACAGAGACATTTAAAAGAAACAGTTCTCAATTATCACATGACCTGTATTTGTTGGGAAAACAAAGCATACAAGCGGAAGAGGTCTATTGACATGGGTAACTTACAGCTTGATATCCTCTGTCAATGATCTTCGTAAGTTCTCGGCCACTTCCCAGATTATTCAAATGGACAAGATTACATGCTAAAATGTATGTAAAAAAAAAGAAACTTTCGAATTCAGTTCCTTTCGTCTGCATTTTGTCCACAAGAGCACTCTTCCACTAGTGTTTCGAGTCACTGAATGAAGGGCTTCTTTCTCCGTTTAGAAAGCAGATCAGACACGTCCACTTCAAGGTCGCAAATTTGAATCAGCTCGTCAATGGTCAACCTTTTTAATTTGTCCGAACGAACTAGATCACATACGTTAAAGGTGCCCGATACAACTGGATGTTTTAGAGAAATTTCTTGTAGAACCTTTGTACACAGATCAGACTGATAAATTTCCATTTCAGCTGCAACGTCGCCACCGTCACCTTCACTGGTTAAAACTGTACGCAACACTTGCTTTTTCTTTGCTGCCAGACGACCAAACAATCCAGTTATCTGTTGTGCACTCAAAACCTCATCGGGCTTAAACCTGCGCACACCTTCCCTGTTTTCACTAAGGCCATCGCCTTGGAAACCTCTTGAGGGTCGCTCTTGCGTCCTGTCTCCTCTCCGTTGTTAAACTCCTCTGTTAGAAATTGTTTCTGCTTGTCTGTAAAACGAACTTTCTTCTTTATTGTTTTCAAGGCACATCCCATAGGAAGTCGGGGTTCTTCGGTTGCAACTGCAAAATCACTTTCCAAAATAGGAATTCGCGCATTTCCCTCGGATAGCTTGCTTGCATACAGTTTTCCAGCCTTGTCATACAAAGTTTCGTGTTCTACAACCATTTCATGCCGCCCTGTATCAAGGTGTGCCTGAAGATACCAAAAATGGCTGTATGCCTTTCCGCACCCTTCCTCGGGGAAAGGGAAAATCATAGCCTGATCCTTGTCGCTTGTAAAGGATTCAGATGGTGACTCAGAGAAAGGCTCTTTATGCGCAGAGTTTTTTTTTCAGGTACCTATGCCTAACAGATCTGAACGTTGGCGCGTTACTTGCGTCATACGACGGAGGATCTGGAATGTCTAACCCTTCAGGCAATTGCAAGCTTCCCTCAAATGTAGCCCACGGAATTAATTACCTGGACCCACATCGAATGCTCGCCAGGCTCTAATGCCGTTCTCGTCGCACTCAAAATTATTGAGCAAGCTAATGCCATCCCATTTGATTGAAAAATTTAACCGAGATCGGCTGTAAAAAAGCAGTATTTTTACAACCAGGTAACTTGTAAAAAAGCAGTATTTTTACAGGCTTAAATTGAAACTAACATACATGAAATCTGAAGTTAATATAAAATAGAAACTCTTTTAAAGTTACCCGAGAGACAAAGAAATCGGTCATGTAGGGTCTACAATGTTCACAAATATTTAGGCCTGTTTCATATACGACAAACTTCTTACTGCCGAATTTAATGCAAATAAGGTGAAACAATGACGTTTGGCGTCAAATGCGGGCCCTGGGGCGCTTTCCATTTAGGAAAAAAACCCGGAAATTTCGGTGGTAGCAAAAGTGGAATTTCCGATTGGTAAAAAGTTGTTCCATTTGGTCGTAAACCCCGGTACGTGGCGGTGCCCGACCGTGGACCTGGAACTGGTACAAACTACGAGAAACGTAAATGGAACACGACATTCCGTTCGGAAATTCCAACCGGGAAAACGGGACCACCTTTTTAGATTTTCCACTTTTTCTGGGAATTTTCTAGTGGGACAAACCGACGAAACGTGTTCCATTTACTGCCGAACCGAAAATTCCGGAAATTTTGACTAAATGGAAAGCGCCCCTGTTTTCCAGTTAGTGCGTGTGCCGCCTCGATCATTATCGATAAAGACCTAGAAAGAAACTGCAATTGAACTTCAGCAGGTGTCAAAACACTTAACTGCAATAACGTTGTCATAGAGATATGATAAAAGGTAGAGCTGAAAAAAAAGCTAGCGAGGAATAAATTAGGCACGTTCACCATTATCCTGAGATCTGAGTAGCACAGGGAACGCTGGTTAGGTCGTTTTTTAAGTGAAACCTTTTGTCTTTTATATGGATGAAATGTGGGGTAATCTCATGAAGATAACGTCACGTGCTATTTGTAGGTGGTTTAACGGTCTGACAGGTTTTTAAATCGACGATGTCATAATTCCTTTAAAGTTGTGTGCGCTATGTCCTTATTTGGTCATGATAATGTCATAGATTATTGTAACTTAGAACAAACAACACTGAATCTTTATGTTTTTCCCATAGGCAATGAAATGATAGACATTATACAAGATTATACTTAGAGATTCGCATCTTATCAACCGGAAATTTTACATTTCACTTGAACATCTTCGATAAAAAGCCTTTCATCGTCTTTTTAGTCTAAGACGCCACATTGATTTTAGTAAATTGAAACCTTCCCTTGCAAGTCAAATTTTTGACACAATGGGCATGATCTCACCGATTTTACCTTACAATAGTGAAGTTTGGGGTGCCTTGGTGAAATCAGATTTTAAGTCATGCGGGGCTCGTACCCTTTTTTGAAAAAAAAAATCAAGACTTTTCAAGGACTTTCAAGGACTCGGACATTTCCCATTTTTCAATGACTCAATTCAGTGCAAAAAGAGCCTTGAGTCTATGTCTTTTTTAGTTCTTCCACAACATGAGTAATTTTAGCCCGAAGGCCTTTCTGTGTTTGCTCCTTTCTCTTTGTAGTTCTACTTAAACTATAAAGTTAACATTAACATTCGAGGACTTCCAAGGCCTTTAATTTTCATTCTAAAATTTAAGGACTTTCAAGGTGCGTGCGATCCCTGGTCATGGGATAGCTCCGGAATCGAAAAAACTCATTTACACTGATCTGAATTTGGAAGATTCCCTTTGATCATTGATATAAAAAAAGATACTTAATTACTTAAACTATCTCCAAGAAAAAGATGAAAATTCTATAGCGAAAGTTGGCATTCTTTAAAAATATCTGTTGACCTCCATCATAATGGTCAAAATAGTTTTTACTCCAGTCTCAAGAAGATGACTGACTATTATAATTTCCCAGGCTTTAATTGTCATTACTGAATGAATGTAAAATTAAGCAATATGTAGATCGCATGCAAAAGAAATATGTGTCTTAATTGAATCATACCCCTCAACATTCACAAAAACTTTTAACTTTTGTTACAATATCAAACGAATTATAGCCCCCCTGCCTACCTAGATCTAACAAGAAAGAACCCTTCTAGGAAAACATCAGTGAAACTGAGAATAAGCAGTCACAAACTTAAGATTGAGACAAGTAGATACGACCATATAGCTTCTGATGAAGGGTTATGCAGTCTCTGCAACTGCATCAGAATTGAAGATGAAACTCACTTTTTATTAGATTGTCTAAGTTTTTCTTCGATATAAGACAGATGTTCTTCTCTAAACTAGAACCTAACATACGTTTTCTACGACTACAATCACATGAGACCTTATTATCACATCTAATGAGCTCTACTGTCTATTTCATTAACATCTATTTAATTTCATTTATATCATCTTGCTTTGATTTGAGAGACAACCTTGTCTACGGAATAATTAATCCTACTCATGGTTAAAAATAACCAATGATTAATATATTTAAAGTTATTTTAAATATTTAATTTAAAGAGGAATGAAAAATTAAATTCAAGTAGCTTTTGCGATAAAACTATAATACTTTGTCACAGTCAAGCAAATAAAGCTTATTGTTGTTGTTGTCGTGCGATAAGAGAGGGGGCGGTCTCAAAAAAATTTTTTTGGGCCCTTCGGCCGTTAGTTTGGTCTAAAAATAACGGGGAGGCCCGGCCCCCCGGGCCCCTCTACTGGGTCCGCCACTGCTCTTTATGGTTCAGCTCACTCACTGCTAATTGATGGATGAGAACAACATGATGGCATTGAATTAAGGGCTATTCCCCGTTGACTTCTTCGATGCGAGGGAGGCATTCGACTGGCTGCTCGCAAAATGACATCAAAACTGGTTGCCCGTTTCCCCGTGACAGGAAAGCCTGGTCTGTTCTACAAAACGTCGGTCCAGGTTGAATGGGCTGAGTTCCTGTAATTTCTGCTTCTGGCACGGTGTTCTCAGGTTTTCTTAGATGTAGTATCTCGAGAAATGCGTGTCGTAGTTTCTTCATACGCCAACAGTAAATGATAGGATTACACAGGGAACCTAACATCATTGGAATTCCCACCCAGCTAAAAGTAATGCTATAAAACGCGGCTCTACTAAAATGCTATCTGAAGAGGCAGTCACTAAGGAAACTATTATTGCTGGTAAATAAGTTATTACTAAAGAAAATAGAACGATTGCTAGAGTGATAGCTGCCCTTCTGTCTTTCTTGATTCTTTGGACTTGCTCTTGGGGCAGTTGTTCGGTTTTGAGGCGTTTAAGTTGTCTTCGTGTCTCTGAGTAAATGTAACCATAACACAATGAAATAGTAATAATGAAAAGAATTCCTGTAACACTTTGTGTCACAGAGTTCACGACCGAATAAATCAGGTAGACGCTTTTACTGCCTATTAGAGCCAGAACAAGTTCACTGATTGCCATCATCAAAGCAATGGCCCAGGCTAGAATAATACTGATAATTATTCTCTCTTCTGTGACAATATCCAAGTACCTTAGAGGGTATTTGATAGCTATAAAGCGATCAATGCTGATCACGACCAAATGACCCAACGAAGCAAAAATTGATATCGTTATTATCACATTCAGTACTTTTTCTGGCGAACAAAATGGCCCAACACCAAGAAGGCGCTTCAAGTCTAGCGAGAAGGCAAGCGGTAGAACAACAAGGCCAGTAAACAAATCCGTCCCTGCTAGACAAATTACATACGGCTGACTACTACGGGAAGAAAAGGCGTGTGATCATAGTTTCTGGAGATCTGCCTAAAATGTCATAAAAGACTAATATATAAACAATTTGTCTAAGTGTCAGGTCTTTGTGGGTCACAGTTTCTGAGTTATTTGCCGAAAACGTTTCACGCTCCTTTGTAGAGCTTTGTATGGAGACGCTATATTGGTGCACCGTTTTGGTGCACCAATATGGCCGCCGGAAATCAACAAAAACATCTGAAGTTCACTTTTTCTATAAAAGCTCTTTCCTTTCACTCGATATCTAGCATACGTACGCATAAACATATCTTCTAATACTTGAAGTGGTTATACTGCTGAAAATTAAGAGGAGAGACTTTTTTTTAACGAGACAGCATTCCTATCTTGGTGCGCACAGTGAAAACTCGGAAGTTCAAATTCCTGTATTTTCGAAATGAAACATGCTACGGAAATGGAAACTTGTACAAAGATTTACTTTTTGTTTATCTTCAGCCTAGTATAAATAAGAATTCGTAAAAGGTCGCTACTTTGACTTTGCAATTTGATGACGTCACAGTGAAAACCATCTATAGTGTAGACATACAAGGCAAGAGTAGATAGCGAAGGTCATATAGCTGGGGTAGCGGTAAATCTTTTGTTATTTAGTTTAACTGTTCAACTGTTACGTTGTCAGTCTATCAGAATTGTCTAAACCCTCACAAACCTTTGCCTTTGTGATTTTACAACAGGGTAGTTTCTTCATGGTTGAGTTTGGGAAATTTTTATGGAGTTACCCGGCGGTGCGATCTTACCGCGGAAGCTTTCCGTCAAAGTTATTTGAAATGGCTATAAATAGTAACAATGGAAAAATATATTAGCGACAATGGGTCGTCAAAAATAGGAAGTTAAAAGCTTTGAAGCAGGTGATATTCCACGGTCGTGAATTAACGATAATAAGACCTAAAGTTTACTTGCGTGCATCTAAATCTACGACGCAATCGACAAGGTAAGAATGAAAGACAAAAGAGGATCTTACGAGATATACTTTTTTATTTTCAAAATTATCTCAGAGACACGGGAATAGATTTTGAGTTCATTTTTTCACCGGCACATACACAAATCTTCGAGAACAAAATACCAGGGCGAAATGACTTCACATTGATAACAAGACAGCGGGGGTATTTCTTCATTGTAGGCAATTTTCGTAATCAAGGGTGCATGCGCAATACGATCCAGGGAATGTAAGAACGTCTCGCGTTGAACTGATCGTTCGCAAATTTCACGCTGTTCAAACTTTTGTGAAGGGAACGCGGATGGTGGAATTCTCTTAGAATGAAGCGTTCGTTGTTTTAATTGGCTTCAAGCAAGCAACTTATTAAGTTAAACGAGCAGTTTTGTAATTAGCATCTTGCGTAAAACAATTTCTAATCATAACATGTTTTCCAAGATGAAAAAGACTCTTGTAGTGGAAAAAAAGTGGGTGCCGTAATAATGTAAACTTAATCTCGTACGCAACACAAGTATAAAACCAAAAACCTACGAAGAAATTATGAAATATTGTTTATTTTTTTAAAATTACCTTAACAAGACGATCCAGTTCTGTGAGCTCGCTTTTTTTGCTTATGGCACAGACGGCAAAATTTATACTTAATGTAAATTAGCAGACGAAGACGGTATTTTTTTTTACTGCGCTTTTCACAAACATGCGAACTCTAAACTTCAAAAGCCGCCTTCGCAATTGCGTTTTTCGCTGCCGTCAATCATAATTACGATCACAAGCAACGAACCCTGAAACACAGAAACACACAAAACGGATCGAAATCCACAAATCACAAATCACAAACCATGACGTTTTGAACCCGTTAAAGTAAAGTTTTGTTTCCTAAGAGGTCCGTTAAGATGATTGACGGCAGCCAAAAACGCAATCGTCAGTTGGCTTTTGAACTTCAGAATTCACAAGTTTGTGAAAAGCGCAGTAATTTGAGGGCAATTTTGGCTCGAAACGACAACGGTACAATAAAAGGAACAACAACACAAATCTTTATTTCTCTTGATTCTTCTTTTTCACTGAAGTGCATGGGCCCGCAGATAGCTTGTTCTTATCTTGGCTGGACACCTAAAGAGAATTCTGTTATGTACAAATACATAGGTCTACATAGACACGAACTGCAAAGAACCCCAGACGAATATGTCGAAGAACGTGGGATCTAAAGAGACTTGATCAGCCAAAATATAGCTACAAATACGGCTACAAACCTGCTCTGTTTGGGTTCTTTTGGTGTCGTGTTGTCACTTGATGTACTTCAAAAGTTAATTTTCATGTGTGGTACGATCAGACAATTGTATATAAGAGTGTTATGTTATATCATTATAGTATTAAATTATATGAGAGAGTATACAAAGGAGAAAACGAATTT
Organism: Porites lobata; assembly: GCA_942486035.1. Taxonomy (NCBI): domain Eukaryota; kingdom Metazoa; phylum Cnidaria; class Anthozoa; order Scleractinia; family Poritidae; genus Porites; species Porites lobata. Next base: position 798,751 of record CALNXK010000209.1, on the reverse strand, counting down.
ACAGTATGATGCAATCCCATCGTTATAGTGACAGTTTCTAAAAGCTTGTTTGACCCCATTGTCCTTAGATAGGGCTATTTACAAACAAGGGCTGACGCTCTAGTCTTATTAAGGTCGTAAAGCAATTGATAAAACAGTTCTTTTTGCTTTTTCCTTTCCCACCCCTCTTCCCTCCTTACCTATATAGCATCACAGTTTCTTATAAAGTTTGTATGGATTTCATACAAAGCGCTTACCGGGCGTGACGTCAGCGTGACGTCACGTCGGCCAGATCAATAGGAAGCTTTTGTATCGACGACAGAAAAAGACGGCAGAGTTTTATCAACTTTTTGGTATTTACACTGGAAATCAAATCTCAAATTTAGGTGAATTATGTGGGGTGGTAACCAAGTTTAAAATCAGGAGAAAAAGAACCTTCGTTGTCACTTGTTTACGTCCTTCATAAATCGTCGTATACGGGTATTTCACGTCGTAGTTGTGCATTGACGTCAAAGATATGTACCGTTTTGCTTACAAAATCTATTGCTTCTTTGACGCTCCAATGCCATCTCTGTCTTCGTTGCTATAAGCTACCTATTATGTTGGTGTTCCAAGGCAATCCTATGAGAGTTGATTTTTTTCGTAAGAAAACATTTTCTTTTTAAATTAATAAGGCAGGGTGACCACAACAGCGGTGTCAATAACCCATTTTCGAATTGCCAAGCCTCTTTATCAAAGCGAGGCGGACTGTTGCACAAACCGTTCATACGAAAATGAGTTTTTAAAATTTGTGACTGAATAAAACTTATTTTCTAATGAAATGATAGGCACCAGGACTCGCCTGATACTGTCATAATACATTTTCCCGCGAAATTGTCTCCGCCCTTTCACGCAGTTGGTCTTGCTGTGTCATTTGAATGCTTCCAGTGGTGTGACCAGTGTCGTTGTCCTGTGATTCACCCCGTCTCATGAACATAGCACCAATCCTTGTTGCAAAGGAACGTGATCGTATCATCTGCCTCATCTTTTTCCTGAATCTTTGGTTCAGCAGAGCGTACGCAAATGGATTGATAGCTGAGTTGAACAACAGCATCGTGTGCGCGATAGGAATAGCTAAAGGACTCAGTTTCACGGAGTCAGCAGCATGTTCGTCTAACAGATGGAGTATCGCATCTGCTCCCCAAGATATTACAAGAATGGCGCTCACGGTTACAACCATCAAGGTCACTCGCTTCCTCAACCTCAATACACCCTGTGTACAAAACGATTGATAAGCCACAGGTCACCCAAGCTTACAATATAGCTGTGCGACCTTGCAGCTCTCGGAAGATCTCACGCGATTGGTTGAGAAAACAGTGAATAAACAAAGTTAGTAATGTAACTTGTGCCGAAAAAAAAAGAGTTGCTACCCATAAGGGTTAAATCAGAAGTAATCTGAAGACTGAAGATTTAAGGCTGATCTTTGATATGAGCAGTGTCGTTTAGAATACATAAGAATAAATGACCATTTTGGTCTTGTTAACGTATGTATTATGACTGAGAGGTCTGAACTGCTAACTCTTAAAAACTTTCGTTGTGCCTTTCTTCCGAGCCGACTGACTGCCCCTAGGTGTCCGAGGATGACTGATCACACAGCTGATATTTATTTGTTTATCTATTTTTTTGCGAATCCACTAAACGTAGATAAACAGACAGAACCTAACGTCCCTTACCAGGCCAATTTGGCCAACCCAAACACCAACATAAGAACAAACCATTTTCAACTCTCGCGTTAGTTAAGAAAAAACTGTATCTGCGATCCAAAGAATTTCATTGATAACTTGGTTATGGGTAGAAACCGGTACCCGTCAATTTTCCAAAAATTGAGCTGATAACTGAGTACGCGTAGGACGTAACGGCTCGGCGTCCGACCTTCAGCCAACTTAAACTCTTTATTTTAACACCAGACGTTAACAGGCGCGTCTCACTTAAGATTTTTTTTCGGGTCTCAGAACTATCCAGTCAAGCTCGCCATTGAGTAAAATAGGCCAGTTTCAGTAATTTATTCTTATTAGGTATTTTAGAGGGGTTATATTTTTCAATGGAGGGTATACGAAAGGGGTACCTTTTTCTGTCAGAGGGTGAAGGGTTGGACCTCGGAGCGGAACTTTCTCCATATAAAACTATTAAAACTATTATGAGTAGTCCTCAGACGAATAATTTGTCCTGATAAGGGTTTTGGCCCCATGTAAGGGAATACAGATTCTGAAATCCAGGAAATTTTTTTGCTTGTGGAATTTGTTTACTTGGGCTTTAGAGTCAATCCAGCTCAAGGAATACGGAATCCCACTACTGATTGGAATCCGGAGTTCAGTACCTGGAATCCAGAATCCAGAATCCAAGACTGTCTTGATATTACCTTGCATAAAGCGAAGGGTCCTACCTGATTTGTGAGTACGGCATTACCACTTTGCTTGAACCACAATGTGTACACAATTCTGGAGTAGATCAAGACCAGCAGGATCATGACGAGGCAATTGATTGAGAGATAAACCGTGCGGTATTTTCTTATGCTTTCTTTGGACAACAAAAAAATGCAAGGGGTGGAACTATCCTCTTCAACAAAGCGGCTCCGCTTCATAAATAATGGAATGTTAACTATTAGTGCAAGGATCCAGATTCCAGGAATAATCACCTAAGGAGACATAAAAGAATTGAGAAAGGTGAATCACAGACCAAGAAGCCGACTCTGTCGTCGCTCTCTCCTCCGCAGAGTCCTCTTTGTGTCGTATGGAGGGGAGGCTGGGGTTAGGGAAAATGAAAGGACGAAAGGAAGCGGAAGCAAGGCCTCCCTCGTTTTCTCTCTTCCCATCGTCCCCTGCGCGCTTGCTACTTTTCCATTATTTCTATTTTTACTGGAATACTTAACGGTAGCCTCTTCGGGAGAGAGAGCTGTCATCGTGGAAACTGATCTAAGTTCGTACAGGAATATAATTTGCTGATAATGCCACATAGTATTTCAAAGTATCAAACCTTCAATCTCTGTAAAGTTAGCTTTCCTCTGTTTCCATGGGGATGTACTACGGCAAAGTATCGTTCAAACGCAATGACCAGCAGTGTAAACATTGACGCAAATCCTCCAATCCACGCGAAACTTCCCCCGAAACCTCCCCCGGTTATAACTGCACACAGAAATGTTCCAAAAATCCCCTCTGGATGGCCAACGTTGTGGCTCAAGATAATCGTCGGGATTATGAATGTGGCGTAGCAGATGTCTGCTGTTGCCAGGTTCACCAGTAGATAGTTGATGGGAGTCCTGTGGGATAATGTGTTCAGTCAGTTAGCAGGTAGTTGATGGGAATCCTGTGGGATAATGTGTTCAGTCAGTTAGCAGGTAGTTGATGGGAATCCTGTGGGATAATGTGTCCAGTCAGTTAGCAGGTAGTTGATGGGAATCCTGTGGGATAATGTGTCCAGTCAGTTAGCAGGTAGTTGATGGGAATCCTGTGGGATAATGTGTCCAGTCAGTTAGCAGGTAGTTGATGGGAATCCTGTGGGATAATGTGTCCAGTCAGTTAGCAGGTAGTTGATGGGAATCCTGTGGGATAATGTGTCCAATCAGTTAGTGATATCCTCAAATGGATCCTTGAGCCAACTCGTAGGTAACCGTTCTCAAATTACATACGGCTGACTACTACGGGAAGAAAAGGCGTGTGATCATAGTTTCTGAAGATCTGCCTAAAGCTACATCACTCAAACGTTGTCGCTGTCTTTTAGAAATGGCAGAAGATTCGCAAAAAAGGCTTGATGTTCAACCCATAGCTTTATATATTATTAACTGAGCTCCCTGTGCCCAGTTTATAAAATTTTTGTCCATCTTCGCAGAGTGTGTTTAAAGATGGATTTCTTCCTCTGAAAGGCCTCTTTGAAGGTCTAAATTTCAGATTAGGATTGTAAAGAAGACCCGTCCGACGAAAAACAGGAACTTTACGAATTTCGCACACAAGTTCATCTCATAGCCTCATTGGCGAGAGGGCAAATAAGCGGCGACGCTTCGAGAACACAAAGCTTCACCGGGAGTTTCAAATATATGTAAAAACTTGATAGAAATAGAGTAATAAGGCAAGTAAATTACGGTACAAGGTTTCCTGAGTTAGCATCCTAGCTTACAGTTGTTCCCCAAAGGGGCCCAGAGTTTTTGCTTTTGTTTGTATCTGTATCATTAAATTTGTGCCTGATCGAGTGTTATGCTTCTCCTAATGTCGGTGTCTCCGCTAATTCATCAAGCACGATTGATATTCAATAAGCGAGTTTCGATAAACTTTGAAAGTCCAGAGCTCGCTTTAACATGTATACCTTTTTATGTAAACAACCTGCATTTGACTTAAGGAAAAATGTGATGGGGCATAGGGAACTCACACTTTTAAATGGTCAACTGCAAATGGAAATTAAATGAGAGATAAAAACTCACCTGTTCTGTTCTTGTATTAGTCATAGCTACACAGCAGTTTCTAGTGTCGTCACGCAACGCTCCTCACCAGCATTGCGTGACGACCGTGAAAACGGCCGTGTAGGAGACTCTTCCGCATCTTCTGCGGAGCAAAGTGAAATGGAAGTTGTTCTACCATGCAAAAACGAGGTGGGGCTAGGGGCCTCTCCCCCCCTACCCTTGTTCTTAGACCAAAGTTAGGCCGTAGGGGCAAGAAAAAACATTTTCGAGGCCGCCCCCCCCTTTACTTAAAGATCAAGGGGTGCTCAGGTTTTTATCCGTATCGTACGGTATCCCGACACAGATCAAATAAAAGGAAAGGGGACAGCATTGCGCATGCCCAGCAGTGAAATTATCAATTTGAGGAAGTATTTAGATTAACAAGCGCCTTACCTCATTTCGCGATTTTTCATCACTACAACACAAACGAAAAAGTTTCCCACGATGCAGGTGATAATTAATATGACATTTGATGTTGTTATGGCAACATCAGCTGTATCAGACATGACTGAAGGGTTTGGCTGCTATTCACGTGATCTAGACGAAATCGAAAACAAATCAATTTAGAATTTATTGCTCCGTGTACGGCATCAAGGCAGACCTAGCCTATAAATTGTTATAAAAGGCCCCTTAGCAATAATCCAGGATTAAAATTTGGTTCTGTTTTTGTAATTTACAATATTCCTGTGCTTAGAGTAACATTTTGTGTTATCATTTCCGTATCTCGGAGTAAAGGCTCAACAGTATTTTGAAAACTCGAGTTGCATGTTGTTAGACAAGAAAACCTTGTTTAAAATGTTGCTTAATCCTGGGTTAAACGTAACATGATAACAGGAACATATGCATGCCATTACAGCAGGAACTTTGGAGCTGATTACAGTTAATGCAATGAATGTAACCAAGAGAGAATGATCTAGCTCATTCTCTCTTGATGTAACTTGATACACACACACACACAAAACCTAAAACAACACTGGTCACAACCCAAAATGGAACCGCTTTGACATTTTGGCTAATGACAGTCAGATATCCAATTCAACATTTATATATAAAGAGACACTGTTAATTAGGAATTTAAAACTTACCCCTAATGAAAAAGGAAAAGCTTATCTCTATTAGATAATAGCTTGAGTCTGTACCGTAAATGACCTAATCAACGCAATTATTGAATGAGGCTGAGTAGGATGTGAAGAATTATGTAGATCGCAGCGTCTATTATATAATTTTAGGGATCCAGCGATTGAATGATTTTAACTAACAGCTGGCTAATTCCTAGTATTTTGGAGTAATTTTCTTAGGGGGGCGTCTATTACACAGGGGGCGTTTTCTAGAGAGGGACGTCTAATACAGTTTTAACAGCGCCTAGCGTAGAGGAGGCGTTTATTTGGAAGTGGGCATCTATTAGGTCATTTACGGTAATTTACATAGAAATTTTCCCGCCATCTGTCACTTTTGTTGTTCCCTTTTTTGTTACGTTTAAATTTTGTTCTTACATATTCCATTAAAGATTACTTCTGAAGATGTGTGTTGAAGCATACGAAACGTTAAGTTAAAAGCTATTTTTTCCCTCTCTGTTCTCGTTTGCGTGTCATTTCGTATCAATCACGATGGCCAAAGAACAAAAGTATTTACGATATAATAAAACTTAAAACCTTAGTTATGAGTTTGGGCAACAAAATTAAAAGAAAAAAAAGGCATATCCGAAGTTCATTACTGACTGTAAGGAGTCTAATCATGAGTTAGCGCGACAAAATGATATTAAGACAGTCTGTCAGATATATGAAGAATCACCCAGTAGTTGGTAGAAACGTTAACGTGGCTCTTTTCTAAAGGCGATAGAGCATTTGGCTACAAAGCTCTCTACGTGTCAAAATTAGATACTGTTTCTTTAGATCTAGAAGTCTTTACGCGTCACAGTTAGATCATCCTATACTATTCAAGACGATTTGTCTACCTTCGCATTCCCCATGCTGGATGTTGGTAAACGTGCCTATGTTTCTAGGAAAAACAGCATTACTTGGGGAGTGAAATGTGAAGAACTCAGCTTCAGAGAATCGTAGGAAATATGTTAGATAGGTTTTGAAAATTGTACACAAATGTAGCGGTCATCTAGAAACTTGTAGCCTTCCTCAAGTAATAGAAAATTCTAGGCAATATTTGCTATTCCGAACAGATATTTTACAGAATTGGAAAAGCAGTTGTTGGGTGCACCTGTTTCATCACTGTAGCCCAAACGAGGCAGTTTCCCACAATGCATGCAATAATATAGATGACGTTGATTGTTGTTAAGACCACGTGAGCTGACTCAGACATGATTAAGCAATGTTAGTACGAATAAGAGATCGAAAAGCGAGTCAGTAAAACCTAATTCGATACATACTGTTAAAATGCTGTTCGCACGACAGTGCCAAAAAAGAGCGAAAGTGGCATTTGCTTGGCTCTAAATCCACGACGTACCACTATCAATTAAGTTAAAGGGCTTAAATTGAAACTAACATACATAACGTCTGAAGTTAATATAAAATAGAAATTCTTTTAAAGTTACCTGAGAGACAAAGAAATCGGTCATGTAGGGTCTACAATGTTCCCAAATATTTAGGCCTGTTTCATATACGACAAACTTCTTACTGCCGAATTTAATGCTAATGAGGTGAAACAGTGGCGTTTGGTGTCAAATGCGGGCCCTGTTTTCCAATTAGTGCGTGTGCCTCCTCGATCATTATCGATAAACAGCTAGAAAGAAACTGTAATTGAACTTCAGCAGGTGTCAGTACACCGCTAACTGCAATAAAGTTATATATAAATATGATAAAAGGTAGAATTGAAAAAAAGGACGTTCACCATTATCCTGAGATCTGAGTAGTACAGGGATCGCCGGTTAGGTCGTTTCTTAAGTGAAACCTTTTGTCTTTTATATCTCATGGATGAAATGCGGGGTAATCTCATGAAGATAACGTCACGTGCTATTTGTAGGTGGTTTAACGGTCTGACAGGTTTGTAAATCGACGATGTCATAATTCCTTTAAAGTTGTGTGTGCCATGTCCTTATTTGGTCATGATAATGTCATAGATTATTGTAACTTAGAACAAACAACACTGAATCTTAATGTTTTTCCCATAGGCAATGAAAGGATAGACATTATACAAGACTATACTTACTTAGAGATTCGTATCTCATCATCCGGAAATTTTACATTTCACTTGAATATCTTCCACAAAAAAGCCTTTCATCCTCTTTTTAGTCAAGACGCCACACTGAATTTCGTAAATTGAAACCTTCCCTTGCAAGTACAATTTTTGACACAATGGGCATGATTTCACCGATTTTACCTTACAATAGTGAAATCAGATTTTAAGTCATGCGGGGTTCGTACCCTTTTTAGGAAAAAAAATTCAAGGACTTTTCATGGACTTTCAAGCACATTTCCCAATTTTCAGGGACTCCATTCAGTGCAAAAAGAGCCTTGAGTCTATGTCTTTTTTAGTTCTTCCACAACATGAGTAATTTTAGCCCGAAGGCCTTTCTGTGTTTCCTCCTTTCTCTTTGTAGTTCTACTTAAACTATAAAGTTAGCATTAACATTCAAGGACTTTCAAGGCCTTTAATTTTCATTCTAAAATTTAAGGACTTTCAAGGTGCGTGCGATCCCTGGTCATGGGATAGCTCCGGAATCGAAAAAACTCATTTACACTTTTGTAAACGATATTTAGAAGTCCATAACAAGTCATCCAATGTTGAGTGCAGATCTGAGTTTGGAAGATTCCCTTTGATCATTGATATAAATAAAAAGATTAACTTACGATTACTTAAACTATCTCCAAGAAAAAGATAAAAATTCTATAGTTAAACAATCTTTAAAAATATCTGTTGACCTCCATCATAATGGTCAAAATAGTTTTTACTCCAGTCTCAAGAAGATGACTGACTACCATAATTTCCCAGGCTTTAATTGTCATTTACTGAATGAATGTAAAATTAAGCAATATGTAGATCATATGCAAAAGAAATATGTGTCTTAATGCAATCATACCCTTCAACATTCACAAAAACTTTTAACTTGTTACAAAATGAAAACGAATTATAGCCCCCCTGCCTACCTACTCTCTGATCTAACAAGAAAGAACCCTTCTAGGAAAACATTAGTGAAACTGAGAATAAGCGGTCACAAACTTAGGATTGAGACAGGTAGATACAACCATATAGCACCAGCTTAAAGGTTATGCAGTCTCTGCAATTGTAACAGAATTGAAGATGAAACTCACTTTTTATTAGATTGTCTAAGTTTTTCTTCGATAAGACAGATGTTCTTCTCTAAACTAGAATTCTACGACTACAATCACATGAGACCTTATTATCATATCTAATGAATTCTACTGACTATTTTATTAACATCCATTTAATTTCTTTTATATCATCTTGCTTTGAATTGAGAGACAAACTCTACGGAATTCTACGGAATAATTAATCCTACTGATGGTTGAAAATAAGCAATGATTAATATTTAATTTAAAAAGGAATCAAAAATTAAATTCAAGTAGCTTTTGCAATAAAACTGTAATACTTTGTCATAGTCATGCAAATAAAGCTTATTGTTGTTGTTGTTGTTGAGGTAAGAAAGGTGGGGGGGGGGGGCGGTCTCAAAAAAATTTTTTTGTGCCCCTCGGCAGTCAGTTTGGTCTAAAAATAACGGGGAGGCCCGGGCCCCTCCCCTGGGTCCGCCACTGCTCTTTATAGTTCACCGTACTCACTGCTAATTGACGGATGAGAACAACATGATGACATTGAATTAAGGGCTATTCCCCGTTGGCTTTTTCGATGCGAGGGAGGCATTCGACTGGCTGCTGACGAAATGACATCAAAACTGGTTGCCTGTTTCCGCGTGACAGGAAAGCCTGGTCTGTTCTACAAAACGTCGGTCCAGGTTGAAAGGACTGAGTTCCAGTAATTTCTGCTTCTGGCACGGTGTTCTCAGGTTTTCTTAGATGTAGTATTTCGAGAAATGCGTGTCGTAGTTTCTTCATACGCGAACAGTAAACTATAGGATTACACAGGAAACCTAACATCATTGGAATTCCCACCCAGCTCCACGTAATGGCTATAAAACGCGGCTTTACTAAAATGCTGTCTGAGGAAGCAGTCACTAACGCAATTATTATTGCTGGTAAATAAGGTATTACTAAAGTAATTAGAACGATTGCTAGAGTGATGGCTGCCCTTCTGCCTTTCTCGATTCTTTGGACTTGCACTTAAGGCAGTGGTTCGGCTTTGAGGAGTTTAACTTGTCCTCGTGTCTCTGAGTAACACTTTGTGTCACGTTCACGATCGAATAAATCAGGTAGATGCTGTTTAACCTTTCTTTGAGTGTTTTATATTTCTGGAAGCAGAATATTGAATATTGCGTTTAGATTAGTTTGAGTATATGAAAATTTAGTTTGAATGTTTGGAAATTTGGTTTGAATATGAATTAATGTATTTATTTATTTATTTATTTATATATTTATAACAACTTTATTTGTACTAATCAATACAAAAAGCCTGCCATCAGGGAGGAACTGAATCCTCATGTAAGATGACCCCCTAAAAATATCTACAAAGCTATTAAGGAAATATATGTCAGATAAAAACTATTATAATGTAAGGGGAAATGTAAAAGATATCACTAAAATATATCTATTAATAATGGAGTTATTAAAATTATCTAATTATCAAATTAAATATGCAATCGCAACAATTTTATGTTCATTACGTACTAGTTAAAAAGTGTTCTCTTAAGCCCTTTTTAAATTTTGACAATGAATCGGCACATATTAGAGAATCTGGTAACGAGTTCCATTTATCTATATATCTATGCCAGAAAGAGAATTTTAAAACATTAGTTCTTGAAAAAGGTTTCCAAATCTTCCTACTATTTCTTGATCTAGTGCTAGCACGAGAGAAAGATAAATAATTGTCAAGCTTAACTCTCGAGAAACCATTAATAAACTTAAATAATTGAATTTTCGATAGATATTCCCTACGGGACTTAAGTTCCATCCAACCAAGGTATTGCAGACGTTCGGTATAATCAATAGGTCCACCAAGGATCCAGCGTGAGACATTTCTTTGGATTCTTTCAAGTTTGTCTGACAGGTAGGCTTGATGTGGATTCCAAACGGGACATGCGTATTCGATGATAGGACGAGCCATTGTTTTGTATCCAGTTATTATTGCTTCAGAGCACCTGCCAAATGTGCGTTTAAGTAGACCCAAGATCCTGTTGGCTTTAGCAGCTATTGCAAGGACATGATGTTTCCAAGATAGATCAGATGAGAATGTTACACCCAGATGCTTGTGGGTAACTACTTGTTCCAGGGGTAACACTGTCCTTTAACCTTAGATCTTGTTACTAATGTACTAATTCAATAACGAATCTTTATTTTTATAGAAAATTCATTTATTCCTTATACGAAGATGATGTGAAATTTGCTTAAATAACCTGAGATAACCATGAATGCTGCTGCTTTTCTATTGGATTGTATATATAATTTACATTGACGAAACACTGTTTTGTCATGTTTTGACACTGTTTATATTTTGTTTTTATGTGTACTCTCACTATGAAAATCAGTTGGGGATTAGCGACATCAGACTGGGCCAATGTTTGTAAGCAGGTCAAGCCTTCTTCTACCAACATTAACCAACAGATAATAGTCTATTGCAATGTAACTAGGAGCATGTTTTGTTTATAATTTAATATTTTCTGAACGACCTCTGCCATTAGGTAGTACTCTTAGCAAAGGAATCCATTGTGTCTTGGTAGGCTGCAATAACGGACGTGGCTCTTATAGAAAAATAATTCAAAATTAGTAGTTAACTGGGAAATGAAAAGTTAACAGTAAAGTGACACTCTATTAATTATACTGAATACTGATCGCTGATGTTATGAAAGCAACAAAGTTTGGAAACAGAAATGCTATTTTCTGCCTTTTTTCTTTCCCGGCGCTGATGACCCGTTGACACATTAACTGATATTACTATATGCAAAAGGCACCACGGCAGTACCCGGCAAACAGAGAGCGTCAGTCATAGAGCTGCTTGCAGACAACTCAACGAATAATTCGTCCTCTAATATTAACAAGATTTTGGTGTTCGGAAAGGAAAAGACTGTTTTCAAGGACCCAAAAGATCGTCAAGTTAAACAGTACTACCCAAAGAAAAAAGCTGTGACTCTTAGCATTGGATCTGGCCAAAAAGAAATTCTGATGGCTCAAAGAAATCCCAGGAGAAGAAGTCACTTCCTTGTAAGAGGCTAATGGCGTTGGCCGCTGGATGGGATCGCATTTTCACGACTGGATTGACTAAAATTACATTTGCATGCCCAGACTATAATGGGGTAGGGGCTCTGAGAGGCCAGTGGCACATACCCAGCAAAAATTAACCCAAGTATCCCCCCCCGGGAAAGAAATCAGCATCTTTCTTTTGGGTACATGGAATTTGTACTTACGAGAAATAATTTTTGTAACTGATGTTGCAGTTGTAGCTATTGAGAATACTAAGCTCGTGTTTAAACCGGTCTTTGTGAAACAGTTTCATTTCTTAAAACCCTTGTAATGAAATCAGTACATTAACAGTAAATTATGTACGTGTAATTAGTCATCATTATGTACGTCACTAATCAGATATTCTAAGCCTTGGCTGAATGTAATAAACACAAGATCATACACAGATCAGTCTGACTGATATCTCCGAAACTGGTGTCTAAAGAGGAAGTGAAACACCACAAGGCAGTCAGAGGGGCGTACAGAGGACACTGCAATCAAGACATCAAACGCGCGCAACGACTTATGGCTGATACTGAGGTTATAAACAACACAGAACTGAAAGCAATTGCAGAGCGGCTCTCAAGACGATTGGACGAAATAAAAGCTATGGATTGCACGATCTTGAACGCACTTGGAAAGGACGAAGAAATAAGCGAAGAGACAGATCAAGCATTGACGTTCCAAGACGATATCTATTATTAGATTCTGAAAATTAAAGAATTTGTAACGGACGAACATCATCCGGTGAGTACGTTCCAAACCAAACCATCACCTAGAGTCCACATCAACCTTCCAAAACTACATATCTAACCATTCGACGGAAACCCAGAACAGAACAATTACGTTGTACAATATTAAGAACAAATCCTCTCGCAGATTGTTCCCTAAATGATTTACGAACAGCACTTTGTCATGAAATAGACACAAGGGAAAAAAGTCAACTTACGCGAGAAAACGACACAAGCTCAGACGTTGACGACGTTCTCGTATCCACAGTTGGCGCCTTACTCACAAACGCTCATTCGCGCCTAATACACCCCTCACCAAAAAGCTTCAATACGAACGGAAGATTCGAGCCAAAACCATGCATATATTGCGACGGGAAACACCGTCACGACAAATGCTCGAAAGTAAAAACAACAAAAGAGAGACGGACCATATTGGCGCAGAAAAATAAATGCTTTAACTGCCTCCGATCAGGCCACACAAGATATCAATGTCGCTCAAAAGGACGATGTCTAAATTGCCGACAAAAACACCATACGTCGATCTGTGAACCAAAAGAGCCTAATCGGGATTCAAGCAAAAAACATGAAAACCAAGAAGACCCACAAAACAACAACATCGTCACATCCACAATGACAACCTTGGCAAGTACAACGACACATACAAATACACTAATGCAAACTGCACTGGTCACAGCGAGCGGACCAACTACGAGATGCCAAGCGCGCATCCTTATCGATACCGGATCACAGAAGACATTCATTACGCAATGCCTGAAGAATACGCTACAGTTGAAAGCAGCTCGGAGCGAAATACTAGACGTAACCACATTTGGTTCAACCACAGGAACTCCAAAATCCTAGGAAGTCGTAACACTTACCATAAACGCGGCAAGTAAAGATGTCAAAATAACAGCTTTAGTCACGCCCATCATCTACCCACCACTCTCAAGTACCCAACATACGGAAATTCCTGTTGAATTCAAAGCCCTCACTTTCGCCGATCCACTAAACGCGGAAGGTGAACGCACAATAGATCAATACTCATCGGAAACGACCACTACGCCCAGATCATTGTGGGAAACACAAAGAAATCACAAGATGAGAGATGGATAGCCACACAAAGCAAGTGTGGATGGCTTCTCTCAGGACCGGTACCCAACAACGAATCCAGTACGGAAACTACACTCAGCAAATTATGTCAAATGGTTGATGCACAGCCCACAAGAAACAAAGACCTCAACGCAACTCTCACTAATTTCTGGGAAATAAACAAAATCCCAGACGAATGCAACGACCCTGAGGCAACAGACGTCCAGAAACATTTTCAAGATACTATTGAATTCAACAAAGTTACCGGCAGATATAATGTAAGACTCCCATGGAAGGACAACAAGCAAAACCTACCAACAAACTTCACATTAACGAAAAAAAAGACTAAACAACCTGCAACATACCCTAAAAGGAAAACATCCAGAGCGTATTTACAAATACAACGACCAACTGCTCGATCAACTCAAGAGAGGATTTATAGAACAAGTCCTCGATCCGAACACACATCAAGGTGTCATACACTACATACCCCATTTTCCAGTCTTCAAGGAAAGAAGCACAACAGCTATGAGAATCGTTTACGACGCTTCAGCAAAAATATCATCTACGGCATTAAGCCTCAACGATTGCCTTCATACAGGGCCTGACCTCATACAAAGACTACAAAATATGTTACTCACCTTCAGATCACACAAGATAGCCTTCACGGCAGATATCGAAAAGGCGTTCTTACAAATGGAGCTCAACACTCAAGACAGGGATTACGTAACCGGTCTCAGGGAACAACATTCATCGCAGAAGAACAAAAACATATCGGGAGAGCGTGTGGCTCGAGGTAAGGTTGTCCTGATACATCATGAAACACCGCGAAATCAGTGGAAACTCGGAGTCATCATTCAGCTACATCAGGGGAAGGATGGATTGGTACGCTCTGTCACTCTGAGAACAGCAAAGGGAAACCTAATCTCGAGACCTATCGAGAAGCTTTACCATCTTGAAGTGTTAGCCGAGGAAGATAACCTGCATTATGTACGTCACTAATCAGATATTCTAAACCTTGGCTGAATGTAATAAACACAAGATCATACACAGATCAGTGTGATTGATATCTCCGAAAACCCTTGGATATCTTTATGACGCTTTTGAAATACGCGATGCGCTTTTGAAATAAGGTAGGTCTAAGAAGTCTAAGAAAAAGGTAACATTGAGGGACGCGAAAGAGGATGTCGACAAAGTCTGTACTAGGGTGCAAAAAAACTTCTGACAACGCAGGTGGAAAACCTTCACGCGGTTTCTCACTTCAACACAAAATATTTAGTGCTTTGAACTACGCCCAAGAATTTGGAACCACCGTGAAGGAATCGCTTAAAAGAACGACGAATTCGAAGTGGGCTACACTCACGAATAGTAGAATTCTCCCGAGTCAAATACTTTCATACCTTTGTCAGCTCTCTAAACTGTGTCCCTCCCATCGGTGCAAACACTGACAAAAGAAGATGAAGTTGCCATGAGGGACTGGATAGAACTTTCGACTTGTGCTGTCAACGAACTATAAGAAGCGAATCAACTCGCGATAAAGCGGGATCTTTGCCACCAGCGTCAAGGGACTATTTCATGCTATTTGTTATCTTTTTTTTTTTTTTTTTTTTTTTACGTCAATTGAATTCCAGAAATAATGGTCCAGTTTTGTTATCTAAGACTATATTTTGGCATTGATATTGTTTCCCGTCGTCTGCTGAAATGGATTGCAAGGATTGAAAATGGATTGAAACGTAGGCCAACAACAAGATACATCAGGACATAAAGCAACAAGAAAAGTACGAGATTGATTCAGATAATGAAAGTGACGAAGAAGGTGACTTTGAAGTAGTTTATGGCAGGACATGCATGATCAGGTCGGGAAGATCAGTACGGGATCATGACTGGTGTGTCTGGATCTGTGAGGCTGGTTTCATATTGATGGTTATACGACTTAATCAAATTTGTACTTACAGCATAAATCGGTTAATAGGGGTCTTAATAGCTATCGCTTACCCATTTTCACTTCTTCGGTTCTTTTCTATATTTTCAGTTACTTATAAATTGTATTTGTGGCTGAGTTTATGTAAATTCATGTAAATCTATACCTTGATTTTATTAGGGCCTATCCCCAAAAGTGATTCACGTGCTGAAGTAAAGAAAATTCGGGTTATGACGGAATAATATTCGCTGTAGTTAATAGCTAACCAAAATCAGTAGTTGACTGAGAATTGGCCAAAAAACTAGTAGTTAACTGTATTTGGCCGAAAAATCAGCAGTTAACTGAGAATTGGGTACCCCCATTAGCACCCTCACAATTGTTTAAATAATGAAAATAAGATACATAAGGAAGTCTGAATATTGCATATTCAGGTTTGAATATTAAATATTGATGTTTGAATACTGAATATTGACAGTTTGAATACTGAATACTAAAAACACAATATTTCGCTTCTACGCCCGATTACATTGTACAGTGGACGCCTATCTTCAATTTGTCATTTTAAGACATTGGGGTTCCTAAATTACTTGGATGCTAAAAGTTATAAAGCCTCTCAGTATTTAAGCATAGCATAAGCAGCTATTGTGCAAAGGCACTAAAAGCCTTACAGAAAAGAGTAGCAGAAACGAGGAGGGTAAATATGAATAACAGTACAGAGACTGCATCGGGCTAACCATTGGTTTAAGTATGGTCCTTGTTGTTTCACTGGCTGGGAATTCTGCCATTGGAGTGATTGTTTATAAAACGCCAAGCCTGCGAAAACCCATAAATTACTTGATCATGAACATGGCCATGTCCGACCTGATATTCCCGTTAATCTTGATTCCTTGGCGCCTAGTAAGTCTTAATACGTCTCCTGCTGGTCATTGGCTTATTGGCGGCCCTCTTGGCCAAGCTTTGTGCAAGCTTGTAGTTTACTTACCAATGGTTTCCTACAGTGTGTCGAGTCAGAGCTTAGTTCTGATAGCAGTAGATCGCTTTGTAGCCGTGATGTTTCCACTGCGTTCCCCAGTCATTAGCCGCAAAGTGCTTCCCTTCGTCATTACCGCCACATGGATCATTGCTTTGGCTTTTTATTTTCCTTTTTTGAACATTGTGAAAGTAGTTGAATTCAATGGAGACAGTATCTGTTCCACGTTTTCTGGCGAAATTACGTCCTGGCACATTGCCGCACCCATCATAAATTACATTATCATCGTCATCACTATTGTCCTGCTGGTGATTCTGTACTCCATCATCGTCATCAAGCTCAAACTACAAGCATATCCAGGTGAACAGTCGAATAATGCTGAGAAAAAGCGCGCAAGAAGAAACAGGAAAGTGTTAAGAATGGCATGTGCTATCGTGTTAGCATTTTCACTCTCTTATGTACCCGTCCTCACGACAGGTATAATAATGTCCCTCTTTCCCAAGATCATGTCTAGTTGCGGTTTTTCTATATTTCTTATTTTTACCATATTCATGTCTCATGTGAACTGTGCTGTCAACCCGATTATTTGTCTTATTTTTAGCAGTAATTATCGCCAATGTCTTAAGAGACTTTTGAAATGCTAATTAGGACAACTAACGTGAATGGGCATCATACTAAAAATGCATCTCGAGGGCTTCAGAAAAGCCGACTACCATTCAGAACGTTGTTCCAATCCACGGTAACATTACAGCGAACTTTGACTCAAGTATTAAATAAACTAGCAGTAATCGGAGCTTAGGAGAGTGCGTTCGATATGTTTGTTAGGCATACAGGTAGCAGCTGAGGCGGAAGGGTAGTTGCGATATAGATTAATATGATTATGTCATATTTTGCACGTAAGGGTTGCGTACAGCGAAAAAAACCTCTATTTAAACTGTGTATCATTATAAGAACGTTTTCAAAAGATATCGTATGGTTCGGTGTCAAGTGCTTGTAATCGGAGGAGACATCATGCCAGAGTGCGTCTGGCGTGTAAATGGAATTTTTTGTTTTACTGGCGCGAGTTACAGGGCGCAGTTGCTCAAAGGCGATTAGTGCTTAACCCGGGATTCTTTTTCTTTCTTCAAAAACATTTCTTAGGATAATTTTCTCTGTTATTTTTAAGAGCCTCGAATCATCAACTAGTTGACAAAATGAATTACATTGAATTTACTGTTTTAAGAGTGTGAATGTCTGTAAAAATCAAACAAAATCGCCAAAATCGTAGCCACGGTCAAAAATCGATTTCCGTCATTTTTTGAGTACAGTAAGCCTATGGTGTGCAATGAAATGAAATGATACTAGGTTTGTGAAATATTCTTTTAAACGGCTGGAAACAGTCAAAACAGTTCTCGACCTAAAAAGTTCAAATTTCACGGTTACAAACACGAAAATTATGCGATTTTCGAAAAAGCCTTATTTGGACAAAAAGCAAAATGCAGGCCTATGCATCGAGAGATATGTACAATAGGACTTCTTCTTTGTAAAAATAGTAGTTTTTGTCGACTAATATTTTTCCTGGAAAAAGTGGACGCGAATTACCGAACGATAGTAACGGTCCTTGGCACAAAACGCGAAACATGGCTTAGAACAACTTCACAAAAACACATGTGGCAGTGTCTGTAAATCAACCAAACTTTATTTAGGGATCCTTAATGGATATGTCTTTGTAGCTATGGTCTTAGTTTTCTGGGATCTTTAACCTTCTGAGTTCACAAAGCAGTTAAAATATCAGCAAATTGCACATGGCGACATCTTATGTTGTGACTACCTCTCCTCGGCATGCAGTCAAATAGTATTAGACAAATAGTCATTTCGTTTCTATGAAAACACAGAAATGGCAAATCAGCTGAAATACAGTCTTATGATGTGTAAAGGACGCCAAAAAGCACTAAATGTGCGTCTAAAACTTTACAAATCCTGTGAAAATGTGATATAAAGTAGATATATATATATACATAAACTGAAGTCTCAATTACCCATACATGCCGGTCGTTGCATGTGTAAATTTGCTGTAAACGTACCTATTTTTTCCTCACTTGTTTGGTCTCCACAACCGGTTAACATCGCTTCACGCTATTTTTAAATACTGAAGACATCGCTTGACTTCAAGAACTTCCCGCAAAAGATTTTGATTTAGTTTGGTGTTTTCATTTCATCACTGACGCAGACAACATCAGCTTGTCGACTTCTCATGGATCAAATTTCCATAACCGTCACGCAAAAGCCAAACCCCGCTTTACGGACAGTAGGGACACCCGGTGCAAAAGTGGACACTTTCTATGGCCCCCTCAGTGTTTGACTGTACTCCTTTTAACTATATTAATGTACAAGATGGCAATTAATTCTATACACGATTTAGAGTAGCTTGATAGTTAATTAACAAATTCAAACAAGTCTGTACTACACACTGTATAGCTAGATGCCACCTCAGCGTATGTATCAGAAAACGTTAAATTGTCTTTTTTATTTTTTTATTTTTTATAAAGCTTTAGTACGGTGTGATTCAGGATCAGCTTTTTTTGCGTCTACGTATTTAAATATTTTTTTAGAATATTGTAACATTCCAAAAATAAGCCCCGGGGCTTATATTTTTCAAAGACCCTTTTTGAGGGGCTGATTCTTGGAGGGGCTTTAATGTAAGTCTATATACGGAGGGAAATTTTTGTTTTAAAATTGGCTAAAATAGGCTTATACTGGGAGGGAAATTTATGTCAGTAATTTGCAGAAAGTTTTTACGAAACTCGCCTTGAGGATGTAGATGTTACTAAAACTCAGCCATGCATGAACTTTGACTATATCCAAGCCAAGAACAATTTACAATTTATATTTGGAGAACCTTATTTTTGGAATTTTACGATACATGTAAATTAAAAGACGCCGCACGCACGCGAACGTGGACGGGGAGTAGGGGTGCAAGCTCGATCCCAGAGCTTCGATCCTTTCAATTTGGTCAGCGATGCGGATCAAAGGATCGAAGGTTTGTGACTGAGAATGGTTCCCAGGGTCCTCCCCTACTAGTCCTCATCCCCCGGCAAACAACATTCTCTCTTTGGAAATCAGTAATACCGTATATCAGAATAGATCTCTTTAGCTGTTTAGCTTGTATGTTTTGTTTTCCCAATAGAGGAACTAGGAAAACTCGACCCTTTTAACTATGCGTTCATAGGCACTGAATAAGAGAGATAATTAAAAGAAACAGTTCTCAATTATCACATGACCTGTATTTGTTGGGAAAACAAAGCATACAAGCGGAAGAGGTCTATTGAGATGGGTAACTTACAGCTTGATATCCTCTGTCAATGATCTTCGTAAGTTCTCGGCCACTTCCCAGATTATTCAAATGGACAAGATTACATGCTAAAATGTATGTAAAAAAAAAGAAGAAACTTTCAAATTCAGTTCCTTTCGTCTGCATTTTGTCCACAAGAGCACTCTTCCACTAGTGTTTCGAGTCACAGAATGAAGGGCTTCTTTCTCCGTTTAGAAAGCAGATCAGACACGTCCACTTCAAGGTCGCTGCAAATTTGAATCAGCTCGTCAATGGTCAAACCGTCACCTTCACTGGTTAAAACTGTACGCAACACTTGCTTTTTCTTTGCTGCCAGACGACCAAACAATCCAGTTATCTGTTGTGCACTCAAAACCTCATCGGGCTTAAACCTGCGCACACCTTCCATGTTTTCACTAAGGCCATCCTCTTGAGGGTCGCTCTTGCGTCCTGTCTCCTCTCTGTTGTTAAACTCCTCTGTTAGAAATTGTTTCTACTTGTCTGTAAAACGAACTTTCTTCTTTATTGTTTTCAAGGCACATCCCATAGGAAGTCGGGGTTCTTCGGTTGCAACTGCAAAATCACTTTCCAAAATAGGAATTCGCGCATTTCCCTCGGATAGCTTGCTTGCATACAGTTTTCCAGCCTTGTCATACAAAGTTTCGTGTTCTACAACCATTTCATGCCGCCCTGTATCAAGGTGTGCTTGAAGATACCAAAAATGGCTGTATGCCTTCCCGCACCCTTCCTCGGGGAAAAGGAAAATCATAGCCTGATCCTTGTCGCTCGTAAAGGATTCAGATGGTGACTCAGAGAAAGGCTCTTTATGCGCAGAGTTTTTTTTTTCAGGTACCTATGCCTAACAGATCTGAACGTTGGCGCGTTACTTGCGTCATACGACGGATGATCTGGAATGTCTAACTCTTCAGGCAATTGCATGCTTCCCTCAAATGTAGCCCACGGAATTAATTACCTGGACCCACAACGAATGCTCGCCAGGCTCTAATGCCGCTCTCGTCGCACTCAAAATTATTGAGCAAGCTAATGCTATCCCATTTGATTGAAAAATTTAACCGAGATCTCGACGAGATTGGCTGTAAAAAAGCAGTATTTTTACAACCAGGTAACTTGTAAAAAAGCAGTATTTTTACAGGCTTAAATTGAAACTAACATACATGAAGTCTGAAGTTAATATAAAATAGAAACTCTTTTAAGGTTACCCGAGAGACAAAGAAATCGGTCATGTAGGGTCTACAATGTTCACAAATATTTAGGCCTGTTTCATATACGACAAACTTCTTACTGCCGAATTTAATGCAAATAAGGTGAAACAATGACGTTTGGCGTCAAATGCGGGCCCTGGGGCGCTTTCCATTTAGGAAAAAAACCCGGAAATTTCGGTGGTAGCAAAAGTGGAATTTCCGATTGGTAAAAAGTTGTTCCATTTGGTCGTAAACCCCGGTACGTGGCGCTGCCCGATCGTGGACCTGGAACAGGTACAAACTACGAGAAACGTAAATGGAACACGACATTCCGTTCGGAAATTCCAACCGGGAAAACGGGACCACCTTTTTAGATTTTCCACTTTTTCTGGGAATTTTCTAGTGGGACGAACCGACGAAACGTGTTCCATTTACTGCCGAACCGAAAATTCCGGAAATTTTGACTAAATGGAAAGCGCCCCTATTTTGCAGTTGTTGCGTGTGCCGCCTCGATCATTATCGATAAAGACCTCGAAAGAAACTGCAATTGAACTTCAGCAGGTGTCAATACACTTAACTGCAATAACGTTGTCATAGAGATATGATAAAAGGTAGAGCTGAAAAAAAAGCTAGCGAGGAATAAATTAGGCACGTTCACCATTATCCTGAGATCTGAGTAGCACAGGGATCGCCGGTTAGGTCGTTTTTTAAGTGAAACCTTTTGTCTTTTTTATGGATGAAATGAGGGGTAATCTCATGAAGATAACGTCACGTGCTATTTGTAGGTGGTTTAACGGTCTGACAGGTTTTTAAATCGACGATGTCATAATTCCTTTAAAGTTGTGTGCGCTATGTCCTTATTTGGTCATGATAATGTCATAGATTATTGTAACTTAGAACAAACAACACTGAATCTTTATGTTTTTCACATAGCCAATGAAATGGTAGACATTATACAAGATTATACTTAGAGATTCGTATCTTATCAACCGGAAATTTTACATTTCACTTGAACATCTTCGACAAAAAACCTTTCATCATCTTTTTAGTCTAAGACGCCACATTGATTTTAGTAAATTGAAACCTTCCCTTGCAAGTCAAATTTTTGACACAATGGGCATGATCTCACCGATTTTACCTTACAATAGTGAAGTTTGGGGTGCCTTGGTGAAATCAGATTTTAAGTCACGCGGGGCTCGTACCCTTTTTTGAAAAAAAAAAATCAAAGACTTTTCAAGGACTTTCAAGGACTCGGACATTTCCCATTTTTCAATGACTCAATTCAGTGCAAAAAGAGCCTTGAGTCTATGTCTTTTTTAGTTCTTCCACAACACGAGTAATTTTAGCCCGAAGGCCTTTCTGTGTTTGCTCCTTTCTCTTTGTAGTTCTACTTAAACTATAAAGTTAACATTAACATTCGAGGACTTCCAAGGCCTTTAATTTTCATTCTAAAATTTAAGGACTTTCAAGGTGCGTGCGATCCCTGGTCATGGGATAGCTCCGGAATCGAAAAAACTCATTTACACTTTTATATTTAGAAGTCCATAACAAGTCATCCAATGTTGCATACAGATCTGAATTTGGAAGATTCCTTTGATCATTGATATAAATAAAAAGATACTTAATTACTTAAACTATCTCCAAGAAAAAGATAAAAATTCTATAGCGAAAGTTGGCATTCTTTAATAATATCTGTTGACCTCCATCATAATGGTCAAAATAGTTTTTAGTCCAGTCTCAAGAAGATGACTGACTACCATAGTTTCCCAGGCTTTAATTGTCATTTACTGAATCAATGTAAAATTAAGCAATATGTAGATCGCATGCAGAAGAAATATGTCTTAATGGAATCATACCCCTCTACATTCACAAAAACTTTTAACTTTTGTTACAAAATCAAAACGAATTATAGCCCCCCTGCCTACCTAGATCTAACAAGAAAGAACCCCTCTAGGAAAACATTAGTGAAACTGAGAATAAGCAGTCACAAACTTAGGATTGAGACAGGTAGATACGACCATATAGCTCCTGATGAAAGGTTATGCAGTCTCTGCAATTGTATCAGAGTTGAAGATGAAACTCACTTTTTATTAGATTGTCTAAGTTTTTCTTCGATATTAAGACAGATGTTCTTCTCTAAACTAGAACCTAAAATACGTTTTCTACGACTACAATCACATGAGACCTTATTATCACATCTAATGAGCTCTACTGACTATTTCATTAACATCTATTTAATTTCATTTATGTCATCTTGCTTTGATTTGAGAGCCAAACTTGTCTACGGAATAATTAATCCTACTGATGGTTAAAAATAACCAATGATTAATATATTTAGTTATTTTAAATATTTAATTTAAAAAGGAATGAAAAATTAAATTGAAGTAGCTTCTGCGATAAAACTATAATACTTTGTCATAGTCAAGCAAATAAAGCTTATTGTTGTTGTTGTCGTGCGATAAAAAAGAGGGCGGGAGGGCGGTCTCAAAAAAATTTTTTGGGCCCTAACGGCCGTCAGTTTGGTCTAAAAATAACGGGAGGCCCGGACCCCCTCCCCTGGATCCGCCACTGCTCTTTATGGTTCAGCGCACTCACTGCTAATTGACAGATGAGAACAACATGATGGCATTAAATTAAGGGCTATTCCCCGTTGGCTTCTTCGATGCGAGGGAGGCATTCGACTGGCTGCTGACGAAATGACATCAAAGCTGGTTGCTCGTTTCCGTCTGACGGGAAAGCCTGGTCTGTTCTACAAAACGTCGGTCCAGGTTGAAGGGGCTGAGTTCCTGTAATTTCTGCTTCTGGCACGGTGTTCTCAGGATTTCTTAGATGTAGTATCTCAAGAAATGCGTGTCGTAGTTTCTTCATACGCCAACAGTAAATGATAGGATTACACAGGGAACCTAACATCATTGGAATTCCCACCCAGCTAAAAGTAATGGCTATAAAACGCGGCTTTACTAAAATGCTATCTGAAGAAGCAGTCACTAACGAAACTACTATTGCTGGTAAATAAGTTATTACTAAAGTAATTAGAACGATTGCTAGAGTGATAGCTGCCCTTCTGTCTTTCTTGATTCTTTGGACTTGCTCTTGGGGCAGTTGCTCGGTTTTGAGACGTTTAAGTTGTCTTCGTGTCTCTGAGTAAATGTAACCATAAGACAATGAAATAGTAATAATGAAAAGAATTCCGGTACCACTTTGTGTCACAGAGTTCACGACCGAATAAATCAGGTAGATGCTTTTACTGTCTATTAGAGCCAGAGCAAGTTCACTGATTGACATTATCAAAGCAATAGCCCAGGCTAGAATAATACTGACTTTTATTCTCTCTTCTGTGACAATATCCAAGTACCTCAGAGGGTATTTGATAGCAATAAAGCGATCTATGCTGATCACGACCAAATGACCCAACGAAGCAAAAATTGATATCGTTATTATCACATTCAGTGCTTTTTCTGGCGAACAAAATGGCCCAACACCAAGAAGGCGCTTCAAGTCTAGCGAGAAGGCAAGCGGTAGAACAACAAGGCCAGTAAACAAATCCGTCCCTGCTAGACAAGCAAGAAGTATGGTAGAGTTGTTTCGTAGTCGTTGTCTTGTTACCACGGCGAAAATAACCAGCGAATTCAGGAGAATTGTTGGCAGGGCTGCTGTAATATCGATACACACCTGAGCAACCAGATGTTTGTAGGTGTCGTCTGTTAAGTACTCCGCTCGCCAAGCCATATCATAAATATCACAGTTTTCTTTCTCTGGATCCAAAGACCTGAAGTAGAAATAGTAGCGATTTTTAGCACGGGAAGTTGTCCCTAAAACTTCAAGAAAGGTTATGGAAATCAAAATATATAGATGGATATCAACTATAGAAAATTCTTTGTTGTTCTGCAAGTGAAATTTACAGAGAACGCGGATAGGGAAGAGAGGGTTCTTGATTCCCAATCCCCTCCCCACTCAAAGACACACAAATACACACACTTTTGGATAGTTAAAACACCCTTTTTTTCCGATTAAACGCCGCTGTCCAATAAACGCCAGACCCATTCAAAAGAGTGCGCTGTTTATTCGAGGTAAGTAAGAAAACTCTGCTGCAGAACTTGGCGACAATAGGCCAGTTGCACTAAGAGGTCACGTGACCAATGCTTCCTTTAAACAATGAGTTGGAATCTTGCTGATGCCAAAAAATTGACTGAGCACATAAATATTTTGTTACACCCGAAATTTGAGAGGAAACGCATTTAAGGGAGATATTTCATGGCACTTTGATTTTTCAACAAAGTAGTATGATTTGTATTAGCCGCCATGTTGGAGGGCATACTCTTGCCCTCCAACATGGCGGCCAAAATTAATTTTTCTTATATCTTGTTAAACGTTTGATAGTCATGCTCAGACGTGCTGTAAACGTTACTACATTATCTTTTCAACATTTTCATTGAATTTTAAGTGTAAACTTACGTTCAGAAATAGGTAATTCATGATTTTAAAATCACAGTTTGGTCACGTGACCAATTACGAACTTACTTATTTTAAGAAAATGGTGTGGGTTTGAAAAACCAAATCACTATTATTTTGCTTAAGATATGACCCACTAATCGTTTTCGAAGGCAAAATCATATGACTTCCATTTTCATAAAAACGATGTCACATGACCTCTTAGTGCAAATGGCCTATCCAGACAGTTAGCGATTGAGTCTCAGCAAAGAAAGCGAGACATTGAAACCTTTTCCCTTTAATATTAGTAATAACCGTATTTCCTCGAATAACAGGGAAAGGAACGACTAAAGACGGGTCTAGTTCCGTGACCGGAAGGTACCACGACGCCGCTTTTTAAGCGAATTTGCATTGTTTGAAACTTTTCCCGAATTAAAGGTCGCTTACTTTGTCAAATGTAGGCGAACGTCACTCACGGAGGACAAATTTCGTCTTCGTTTGTTTACTTCCTCAACAAAACGTGAAATTAGGAATTTTCGTCGTGGTCGTGCAGTGATGATAAAAAAATATTGAGAAAACAATAAAATACACGTGCAAAGTTGTTGATTTGCTAATTAAACTTTTTAGCAACTTTTTAACAACTGGTAAAAAAATTACTTCCGGTCAACGTACTATAGATAGACCCCTCCGCACTCTTTGTTTAAAGTTCCTAATAGCCGGGGGCGATTATTTCTTTTTTCGCACCAAAAGGGGGCTATTATTCAAGGGAGGCGATTATTTCAGATATTGTCCACTGGAAGTCGTGCCCCTAAGTCGTGCGATTATTCGTGGGGGCGATTAATAAAGGGACGGCTATTATTCGAGGAAGTACGGTATATCGAAGAAGCAAAATAAAGCCCAGCTGCGGTCACTTAAAAAGTTCTCTTTGACAGAACCCCAAGAAACTAAATCCAAAACATTCAAGGATCCAGGCGTTTTGGGTAAAGACTGTACTAAAAAAAGACAACTGAATAAAAATGAATAAAAGTGTTGTAACGAACAACGAAACCAAACTAAAATTTCTGTTTTGAAGTGTTTAACAAAGTCACTCTTGCGATTTTGGCATTTCCAAGTTAAGGTAAAGTAAATGACTACATATTCATTACCCACTCCCCCTGTACTTTTTTCCCGACTCACATTTAAGAAAACCTAAAATATTGAAAAATGAGCTACTGGGGGCTATGGTTATGGACCAATGCGTTTTTTAGTTAATTCTTTTTTAAAATTAACTACACAGCTGCGTGTGGTTCTTTAGTAAAATGAGCATGAATTAAGATTAGTGGATTGTTTGTGTTTTGAACAGTTCGGGGTTTTCTGAGAAACCGTAAGATTTAGTCCAAACATCAATCAATTACTAATATAAACAAGGCCAAGATATATGCCAGAGATAGAATAAGATAGAGACTTCAGGTGATATATTTAACATCAAATATTTAGGGAGTGGTTTTTTCAAAATTTCGGTCTGCTGAGACAGAGGCTTGCGATAACTGTACTTGTTGTTGATAGATATGATGTTCCTTTTATAAGGAGTTTGCAGAACTTAGCGGAATCTAACTTGTATTTTTTTTTCTTTCAACGCTGTTGCTAAGGAGAATCGTATAATTATTATTATTATTTTGTTAATCAGCGTGAGCAAGGTAATAGACTCAGGCGATTAATTTCTATTTTGTCTAACGCTAATTTATCATGTAATTAAACGGTAGCAGTTATATTTCTTCTCACTGCAAAACAGCGAGACTGGAGTGCACGACGCGCGCTTACCGGAGTATTTTATTATCAAAACTTTGATGTAGTGGGTTAAACACAAGTCGAAGTAATTCTTCACATATTAACCAACGAAAAGAGAAGGCTAAAAGCTAGTGCGCCGCGAAGTGGAGTGTTTGTTTCACTACAACTCTGATTTAACAGATCAAACGCGAGATCAAGCAAGTGTTTTGCACATAATGAAAGAGAGGGACGACTCCAGCGGAGTATTGTTAAGGAAATATGATGTCTTTGACTTCTTTGAAGCAATTCGAGCTTTTTAAAGAAACGAAGTTAAATACAAATGATGTGTTTTTGCAAAAATAGTGCGCAGGTATCGTTCTCTCCTTACTTTTTTAGAGCATCTTGTTGCAGTGTTTTGTCATTGCTGGACGTCGCGAAAGTGGTGGATTTGTTTTCAGATTTTATGAAAACGACGCTTCTCGCGGTCGATTTGTTAAGGGAAACTTTTTGTTTTCATGTTTTTGCTTAGTTTCAGTCCTTTTATACAGTTATAATTTCTTCTTTCGAATTCGCAATGCTTTCATTTAAAAAGTAGCAGTTTTCGACTAAAAATAGCTCATTTTAAACTTACACGTTGTTATAGTTGATTTATGTTTGACTTCAGAATTCATGAAACATTAAAAACTAAAACAGATTATCTTACGTTTAATGAGCAGCTTAATTTACGCAAAAACACTTGTCCTCAACCTTTTTTCGTAGCTTTCCCACACTAAGGGCGTGGCCGCTTACTCAAAAGTCAAACAAAGTTCGCTTCATATAGAAAGTGTAATTAGAAGTAGACAGCCATGTTCAGCACTTTTTGAGGTGCATGCAAAGCACAGGTTGGTAACTAATGCAGTTCAAAAAATTGTCTTCTCGAACTAGGTCGGTTCGTTGGAAAAAACCTGCGAGGAGGTCGACCCAACTTTCGCCTGGTAAATTTATAAAGAATGCTTTCTTGAAGACCTTTTGCAACAATTATAAGCGATCTTTCTTTCTGAGTAATGCGACACCGTTGAAATGAAGGGGACTTTAACTTCATGCATCTCTGTTTTTTGGTTGTTTTGTTAAGTGGCAAGTTGAGGATGATAGTACAATAGTGAATCTTTTTATAATCTAGCATAAACAGTATTTTAGGTTTGTCCAAACATGTGACAATTATCAAAAAAATAAGAAACGGAATGTCTAGACGTCATGCTTGCACTTGTTTAATAATTTTTTGTTTCTGAAATTGGCATTAAATTTTAAGAAGTGTCCTCTGTAATTGTGTCTTTTTATGTCTTCTGCTTTAGCGTTTTTGCACAGCTTTTAAGCATCATAAAAGATCGTAAGTTTGGTGTACATTAAAGATGCGAACGTTCCAGTTTCATATGCCAACGTTTCTTATGGAAACATGTTTGACACTACGTTTTACTTTCTGCGATGTGAGTCCTAAAATTGTAACCAACAGCATTATATACCAGAGTTGTCGATTATCAATCTGACTAAAGTACTGACAACGGACAAGTTAAAGTCAATAGTAGGCTCGTGAACTTCTTTACTAACAGGCTCATTTTCGGAGAAATTGGTTAAACAAATTTATAAACACTGACACTACACACACCCGAACCAACTAATATAAAATCAACATTTTTTCCCATTCACTAACCTGTTAGTGGGCAACATTTTGCGTTACAAAACAACTTGGCGAAACGAGGAATCAGTCTGAAAACCTGAGGAGATACACCCATTTGTAGGAAATAGTCCGAAGGCAAACCTGTGGTCCCTTGTTATACTAAATATGAAAGTTTTGTAGTTAAATCGAATAAATCTATGTTATGATTTGTCTCATGGATTGTAACAATTTCCTCCTGCTTCACTATTGGGTCTTTTTCTCTTTTTTCTTTGTTTATGTGTAATTTTGTAAACGTTACTAATTATCGAAGACACAAACTAATCCGCAGTATTCAGTCGTAACCGGGATAGTCTGAAGATTCAGGATTAGTCTACATTCAAGTAACAAACTTTTTAAAGTGACTACAGCTGAGCTGGGTTTTTAGATGATATTTAAAATGCTTTATCAAAAGTTCCATATTTCCTGTCATCTTTTCCTTTCCTTTCCTTTCCATTGTCACTTTTTTGCTTAAACATCGCTAATTATAGAAAAAGAAAAACGAAGCCCAGCTGTGGTCACTTATATCATTTTCTTTCTTCAACACCCACACAAACTTAAGTATTAATAGCGACGGAAATAGAAGGCGGCTCTCTGAACCGGACCGAATTTCAAGCGGTGAATTTGTAGGCGTGGACCAAATTACATACAGAAACGCTAAAGAAAGCAGCCAATCGTAGGTGAATCAAATTCTTCTTTCTCGCAATCGTTCAAAGCAATCCCCCTCTTTTTTTGTACCAAAGTTTCAGATGGGTTCAAATCACTATAAGATGAAACTGCATTTCCAGACCTGCTCATTTTCTTTTGATATTAGCTAATTACGTCGATAGCACGTTTATTCACTGTTTTCATGACCCTTGAAACTTTGTTTCAAAATATTTCCAAAACGCTCAGAGAATTTGTTCAGACTTTGCCATAATCGAGGCAGCTAAGGGAGATAAAAGCTCCTTTAAGCGATTTCTGAAAACAAATAAAAACTCTTGGCACCCAGAAATACAAGTGCAAGTAAAAAAGGTAATCGTGTCATTATGTTACCTTGGAAACTCCGATGTAAATAAAACATGAATCATAACAAATTTTCATCTTTATACAGTACAGCTGTGGTAACTTTTTTCCACTATCTTTTTTAATGCGGACGTAGTAAACGCTCAAAATGGGGAAGTAGAATCCCTAAGGAATCCAGTCTAGCCACCTTAACCAAGGTTGATACATTTTAATTATTAATAAAAATGAAGAAAATAAAATGACAAACAATAAAAAAGGGGAGAGAAAAACCGACAGGCATCCGCAATGTTTTTTTTTTTGAAGAAGATACTTTTATTTAGCTAGGGTAACTCCTACAGTTACAAAAACTGATATCCTTAGAATTTGCTTGACTAAACCCAGTTTTCTGAGCCAAATTTAAGAAGATTTTATTTATTTATTTATTTATTCATTTATTCATTATTGCCGTCATCGACTCGCACTACTGAAGGAGAAAAAAGTCAACTTCTGGTCTAACCTGCAACCTCCTTATATCACTATTATGTGGCCTCAGCCACAAGTTGCCCCAAATTTTCCTAGAAGTGGCCCCAAAATTCTTGAAAAGCTGCTTAAAGTTGCTGGACATTTCTAAAAAGTTGCTCAAGAGTTGCTTGTTAAGTTAAATCAAAATGACAGCTACTTTTTGCCAAGTGCAGCTGGTGAAGTTCAACAATACAATATAAACTGCTCGCTCCTTCGCTATTATCATTATTATTATTATTATTATTTGACGCATTTACGGCGGGTAACGTTTAAATGTACAGCAACTGTGTAATGTCATTTGTTTTATATCCTACAAAATCAGAGTACTATAACATTTTACAGAGGCAAACTGAACAATTTAAGTCTTCTCCATATCAATTTCTTTCTCACAGTCTTTCCCTTGTTATTCTAGAAAAAACTGTATATTTACAGTTACGTGTTTTGAGCAGATCCTAAATCAGTCAGTCTACGGTTTGTGTAAACAGAAGGTTGTGAGATGAAAACCCTCTCAGATCAAGATCTTTTTCCTCTTTGGTTTTCATGGTGAAGTGTATTCTTCTGTTCGCATAAGGTTGTTTTCATTCGAGGAAGAGAAACTACTATGTTTCAATATTTGTCGCCATTTAAAGAAAAACGTGGTCTTATTTGCGGACCATTGATCTTATCCGCGGGCAGTGCATCTGAGGGGGGGGAGGAATATGGCACAAGGATGAATTCACACGTTGCATATCAAAAACTTTTTTTTTCCCGTAAGTTGATAAAACTTTGATTAAGTTGCCCGTAACATGAAAGGTTGCACTGAAAGGCAAAAGTTGCCAAATAGGGGGTCCAAATATATCAAAAAGCTGCCAAAAAGATACGGAAAAACTTGTGGCTGAGGCTTACTATTATGTAATTCTTTACAAAAAGGTTGAACGCGGGTTATTCCTGTCGTAATTGACCACCCAAAATGTTTAATGAGCAGCTTAAATTCTACAGAGACACAACCTTTTTTCGTAGCTTTCCCAAATTACGGGTGGGACCGCTTACTCAAAAGTCAAACAAAATTCGCTTTCAAATATAAAAAGTGTAATTACAAGTAAACAGCCATGTCTTCCGCGCCTTTTCAGGTGCATGCGAAGCATGGGTATAAAAACTTTTCTTAGAAATGTGTCAATCGGTAAATTTCGGTGTGAAAGCAAACTGTCTTCTCGATCTTAGTCGGTTCGTTGGAAAGAAACTGCTGGCAGGTAAACCCAACTTTCGCCTGGTAAAGAATGCTTTCTTGAAGACCTTTTGCAGCAAGTACAAGCGATTTTTCCTTTTGAGTGATGTGACTCCGTTGAATTGAAGGGGTCTTAAACTTCAGGCATCTCTGTTTTCTGGTTTGTTTTAATTGAAACTTTAGGATACAAATACGTGGCAAGTTAAAGATGATAGCAGTGAATAGTGAGTCTGGCATAAACAGTATTTAACGCGAGCTCCGCATTTAGCTTTGTCCAAGCATGTGATAATTATCAAATAACTAAGAAACGGACTGTCTAGACATTATACTTGCACTTTTTAAGTATTTTATTTTTCTGAAATTGGTATTGAATATTTGAAAAGTGTCCTCAGTATTTTTTTGTTTTTGTGTTTTCTGCTTTAGCTTAGATATTTTGCAAAGCTTTTAAGCATCATCGGATCGTAAGTGTGGCTTTACGTTAAAGATGCGAACGCTCCAGTTTCAAATGCCACCTTTTCTTATAGAAACATGTTTGACACTACGTTTTACTTTCTCTGAAGTCAACACTAAAATTGGACCCAACAGTGTACCAGAGTTATCGATTAATCTGATTGAAGCACTGTCCACGGACAAATTAAGGTTGATAGTAAGCTCGTGAATTTCTTTACTGAAGAGGGCTCGGCTCAATTTTGGAGAAATTGGTTAACCCGCAAACATATAAACACTGACACTACACACACCCGAAATAACTGAGATCGATGTAAAATCAGTTTTTTTCCCGTTCACTAACCTGTTAGTGGGCAGCATTTTCGTTACCAAAAAACTTGGCGAAACAAGGAATCAGTCTGAAATTGTCGGGAGATACGCCGTGTTGTAGGAAATAGTCCGAAGGCAAACCTGTGGTCGCTTATATTAACCATGAAAGATATATAATTGAATAAACCTATGAAAGTGAAGAATGAATAAATCTATGTTACGATTTGTCTCATGCATTATGACAATTTTCTCTCCTGCTTCACTATTGGGTCTTTTTTCCCTTTGTTTTTTTTTTTTTTTTGTTTTTCGTAAACGCTACTAATTATCGAAAACAGAAACTGATCCGAAGTATTCAGTGGTAACCGGAATAGTCTGAAGATTTAGGATTATAATTAGTCTACATTCAAATAGCAGACTTTTTTAAGTTACTATAGCCGATCGAGGTTTTAGATGATATGTAAGATGCTTTATTCCCCAAAGTTCCATATTTCCTCTCATCTATTCCTTTCCTTTTCTTTATGGAAAAAGGATAACAAAGCCCAGCTGTGGTCACTTATATCATTCCTTCGTCAGCACCCACACAAACTTTTAAGTTAAAAGTATCAATAGCGACGGAAATAGCAGGCCGCTTTTCGGCAGTGGAGAACCGAACCGAATTTCAAGCGGTTTTTAAATAACAGTGAATTTGTAGGCGTGGACCGGGTTACATACAAAAACAGTGAAGAAAGCAGCCAATCGTAGGCTAATCAAATTCTTCTTTCTCGCAATCGTCCAAAGCAATCCCCCTTTTTTTTTGTACAAAGTTTCAGATGGAATCAAATCACTATCAGATGAAACTGCATTTCCACACCTCCTCATTTTTTTTAGATATTAGCTAATTATGTAGATAGCATGTTTATTCACTGTTTTTATGACCCTTAAAACTTTGTTTCAAAATATTTCCAAAACGGTCTCATAGAATTTGTTCAGACCATAATCGAAGCAACTAAGGGAGATAAAAGCTCCTTTAAGCAATTTCTGAAAAAAAAAAACTCTTGGCACCAAGAAATATGAGGGCAAGTAAAAAACGTAATCGCGTCATTATGTTGTCTTGAGAACTCCGATGTCAATAAAACATGAATCATAGTTTTTTATCTTTATACAGTGCAGCTGTGGTAACCTTTTACCGCTTACTTTTTTAATCGCGGACGTAGTAAACGCTCAAAGTGGGGAAGTAGACTCTATTATTATTATTATTATTATTATTATTATTATTATTTGAAGCATTTACGGCGGGTAACGTTTAAATGTACAGAAACTGTGTAATGTCATTTGTTTTATATCCCACAAAATCAGAGTACTATATTTTGAAGAGGCAAACTGAACAATTTAAGTCTTCTCTATATCAATGTCTTTCACACAGTCTTTCCCGTTGTTATTCTAGAAAAACTGTATATTTACTGTTACGTGTTTTGAGCAGACCCTAAATCAGTCAGTGTACGCTTTAGACTAGCTTTGTGTAAACAGAAGGTTGTGAGATGAAAACCCTCTGAGATCAAGATTTTCCTCTTTGGTTTTCATTGTGAAGTGTATTCTTCTGTTGGGATAGGGTTGTTTTCATTCGAGGTAGAGAAACTACTATTTTTCTATATTTTTTGCCATTTTAAAAAAACCTGGTTTTATTTGCGGACCATTGGCCTTAACTGTGGGTAGTCCACTTGAGGTGGGAGGGTCGATGGGGCACAAGGATCAATTCACACGTTGCATATCAAAAAACTGATATTCCCGCAACTTTAAGTTGCCCCTAAAATCAAAGGTAGCTCTCAATGGCAAAAGTTGCCATAAAGGTGTTCCAAATATATCAAAAGCTGCCAAAAAGTTGTGGCGGAGGTTTACTATTATGTGTTTCTTTGGAAAACAAAAATAAAAAGCTTGAATGCGAGTTATTCCTGTCTTAATTGACCACCCAAATTGTTTAATGAGCAGCTTAATTTCTGCACAGACACAGCCTTTTTTCGTAACTTTCTAACACTAAGGGTGGGGCCGCTTACTCAAAGGTCAAACAAAGTTCGCTTTAAAATATAAAAAGTGTAATTACAGGTAAACAGCCATGTGTTCCGCGCCTTTTCAGGTGTATGCGAAGCACGGGTATAAAAAAGTTTCTTAGAAATGTGTCAATCGGTAATTTGCGGTTGAAAACAAATTGTCTTCGCGATCTTAGTTGGTTCGTTGGCAAAAAAAACTGCGGGCAGGTCGACCCAACTTTCGCCTGGTAAAGAATGCTTTCTTAAAGACCTTTTTCAGCAAGTATAAGCGATCTTTCTTTTTTAATGATGATGGACACCGTTGAAATGAAGGGGTCTTTAACTTCAGGCATCTCTGTTTTCTGGTTTGTTTTGCTTGAAACTTTAGGATATAAATACGTGGCAAGTTAAAGATGATAGCAGTGAATAGTGAGTCTGGCATAAACAGTATTTAACGCGAGCTCCGCATTTAGCTTTGTCCAAGCATGTGATAATTATCAAATAACTAAGAAACGGACTGTCTAGACATTATACTTGCACTTTTTAAGTATTTTATTTTTCTGAAATTGGTATTGAATATTTGAAAAGTGTCCTCAGTATTTTTTTGTTTTTGTGTTTTCTGCTTTAGCTTAGATATTTTGCAAAGCTTTTAAGCATCATCGGATCGTAAGTGTGGCTTTACGTTAAAGATGCGAACGCTCCAGTTTCAAATGCCACCTTTTCTTATAGAAACATGTTTGACACTACGTTTTACTTTCTCTGAAGTCAACACTAAAATTGGACCCAACAGTGTACCAGAGTTATCGATTAATCTGATTGAAGCACTGTCCACGGACAAATTAAGGTTGATAGTAAGCTCGTGAATTTCTTTACTGAAGAGGGCTCGGCTCAATTTTGGAGAAATTGGTTAACCCGCAAACATATAAACACTGACACTACACACACCCGAAATAACTGAGATCGATGTAAAATCAGTTTTTTTCCCGTTCACTAACCTGTTAGTGGGCAGCATTTTCGTTACCAAAAAACTTGGCGAAACAAGGAATCAGTCTGAAATTGTCGGGAGATACGCCGTGTTGTAGGAAATAGTCCGAAGGCAAACCTGTGGTCGCTTATATTAACCATGAAAGATATATAATTGAATAAATCTATGAAAGTGAAGAATGAATAAATCTATGTTACGATTTGTCTCATGCATTATGACAATTTTCTCTCCTGCTTCACTATTGGGTCTTTTTTCCCTTTGTTTTTTTGTTTTTGTGTATTTTCGTAAACGCTACTAATTATCGAAAACAGAAACTGATCCGAAGTATTCAGTGGTAACCGGAATAGTCTGAAGATTTAGGATTATAATTAGTCTACATTCAAATAGCAGACTTTTTTAAGTTACTATAGCCGATCGAGGTTTTAGATGATATGTAAGATGCTTTATTCCCCCAAAGTTCCATATTTCCTCTCATCTATTCCTTTCCTTTTCTTTATGGAAAAAGGATAACAAAGCCCAGCTGTGGTCACTTATATCATTCCCTTCGTCAGCACCCACACAAACTTTTAAGTTAAAAGTATCAATAGCGACGGAAATAGCAGGCCGCTTTTCGGCAGTGGAGAACCGAACCGAATTTCAAGCGGTTTTTAAATAACAGTGAATTTGTAGGCGTGGACCGGGTTACATACAAAAACAGTGAAGAAAGCAGCCAATCGTAGGCTAATCAAATTCTTCTTTCTCGCAATCGTCCAAAGCAATCCCCCTTTTTTTTTGTACAAAGTTTCAGATGGAATCAAATCACTATCAGATGAAACTGCATTTCCACACCTCCTCATTTTTTTTAGATATTAGCTAATTATGTAGATAGCATGTTTATTCACTGTTTTTATGACCCTTAAAACTTTGTTTCAAAATATTTCCAAAACGGTCTCATAGAATTTGTTCAGACCATAATCGAAGCAACTAAGGGAGATAAAAGCTCCTTTAAGCAATTTCTGAAAAAAAAAAACTCTTGGCACCAAGAAATATGAGGGCAAGTAAAAAACGTAATCGCGTCATTATGTTGTCTTGAGAACTCCGATGTCAATAAAACATGAATCATAGTTTTTTATCTTTATACAGTGCAGCTGTGGTAACCTTTTACCGCTTACTTTTTTAATCGCGGACGTAGTAAACGCTCAAAGTGGGGAAGTAGACTCTATTATTATTATTATTATTATTATTTGAAGCATTTACGGCGGGTAACGTTTAAATGTACAGAAACTGTGTAATGTCATTTGTTTTATATCCCACAAAATCAGAGTACTATATTTTGAAGAGGCAAACTGAACAATTTAAGTCTTCTCTATATCAATGTCTTTCTGACAGTCTTTCCCGTTGTTATTCTAGAAAAACTGTATATTTACTGTTACGTGTTTTGAGCAGACCCTAAATCAGTCAGTGTACGCTTTAGACTAGCTTTGTGTAAACAGAAGGTTGTGAGATGAAAACCCTCTGAGATCAAGATTTTCCTCTTTGGTTTTCATTGTGAAGTGTATTCTTCTGTTGGGATAGGGTTGTTTTCATTCGAGGTAGAGAAACTACTATTTTTCTATATTTTTTGCCATTTTAAAAAAACCTGGTTTTATTTGCGGACCATTGGCCTTAACTGTGGGTAGTCCACTTGAGGTGGGAGGGTCGATGGGGCACAAGGATCAATTCACACGTTGCATATCAAAAAACTGATATTCCCGCAACTTTAAGTTGCCCCTAAAATCAAAGGTAGCTCTCAATGGCAAAAGTTGCCATAAAGGTGTTCCAAATATATCAAAAGCTGCCAAAAAGTTGTGGCGGAGGTTTACTATTATGTGTTTCTTTGGAAAACAAAAATAAAAAAAAGCTTGAATGCGAGTTATTCCTGTCTTAATTGACCACCCAAATTGTTTAATGAGCAGCTTAATTTCTGCACAGACACAGCCTTTTTTCGTAACTTTCTAACACTAAGGGTGGGGCCGCTTACTCAAAGGTCAAACAAAGTTCGCTTTAAAATATAAAAAGTGTAATTACAGGTAAACAGCCATGTGTTCCGCGCCTTTTCAGGTGTATGCGAAGCACGGGTATAAAAAAGTTTCTTAGAAATGTGTCAATCGGTAATTTGCGGTTGAAAACAAATTGTCTTCGCGATCTTAGTTGGTTCGTTGGCAAAAAAAACTGCGGGCAGGTCGACCCAACTTTCGCCTGGTAAAGAATGCTTTCTTAAAGACCTTTTTCAGCAAGTATAAGCGATCTTTCTTTTTTAATGATGAGACACCGTTGAAATGAAGGGGTCTTTAACTTCAGGCATCTCTGTTTTCTGGTTTGTTTTGCTTGAAACTTTAGGATATAAATACGTGGCAAGTTAAAGATGATAGCAGTGAATAGTGAGTCTGGCATAAACAGTATTTAACGCGAGCTCCGCATTTAGCTTTGTCCAAGCATGTGATAATTATCAAATAACTAAGAAACGGACTGTCTAGACATTATACTTGCACTTTTTAAGTATTTTATTTTTCTGAAATTGGTATTGAATATTTGAAAAGTGTCCTCAGTATTTTTTTGTTTTTGTGTTTTCTGCTTTAGCTTAGATATTTTGCAAAGCTTTTAAGCATCATCGGATCGTAAGTGTGGCTTTACGTTAAAGATGCGAACGCTCCAGTTTCAAATGCCACCTTTTCTTATAGAAACATGTTTGACACTACGTTTTACTTTCTCTGAAGTCAACACTAAAATTGGACCCAACAGTGTACCAGAGTTATCGATTAATCTGATTGAAGCACTGTCCACGGACAAATTAAGGTTGATAGTAAGCTCGTGAATTTCTTTACTGAAGAGGGCTCGGCTCAATTTTGGAGAAATTGGTTAACCCGCAAACATATAAACACTGACACTACACACACCCGAAATAACTGAGATCGATGTAAAATCAGTTTTTTTTTTCCCGTTCACTAACCTGTTAGTGGGCAGCATTTTCGTTACCAAAAACTTGGCGAAACAAGGAATCAGTCTGAAATTGTCGGGAGATACGCCGTGTTGTAGGAAATAGTCCGAAGGCAAACCTGTGGTCGCTTATATTAACCATGAAAGATATATAATTGAATAAATCTATGAAAGTGAAGAATGAATAAATCTATGTTACGATTTGTCTCATGCATTATGACAATTTTCTCTCCTGCTTCACTATTGGGTCTTTTTTCCCTTTGTTTTTTTGTTTTTGTGTATTTTCGTAAACGCTACTAATTATCGAAAACAGAAACTGATCCGAAGTATTCAGTGGTAACCGGAATAGTCTGAAGATTTAGGATTATAATTAGTCTACATTCAAATAGCAGACTTTTTTAAGTTACTATAGCCGATCGAGGTTTTAGATGATATGTAAGATGCTTTATTCCCCCAAAGTTCCATATTTCCTCTCATCTGTTCCTTTCCTTTTCTTTATGGAAAAAGGATAACAAAGCCCAGCTGTGGTCACTTATATCATTCCCTTCGTCAGCACCCACACAAACTTTTAAGTTAAAAGTATCAATAGCGACGGAAATAGCAGGCCGCTTTTCGGCAGTGGAGAACCGAACCGAATTTCAAGCGGTTTTTAAATAACAGTGAATTTGTAGGCGTGGACCGGGTTACATACAAAAACAGTGAAGAAAGCAGCCAATCGTAGGCTAATCAAATTCTTCTTTCTCGCAATCGTCCAAAGCAATCCCCCTTTTTTTTTGTACAAAGTTTCAGATGGAATCAAATCACTATCAGATGAAACTGCATTTCCACACCTCCTCATTTTTTTTAGATATTAGCTAATTATGTAGATAGCATGTTTATTCACTGTTTTTATGACCCTTAAAACTTTGTTTCAAAATATTTCCAAAACGGTCTCATAGAATTTGTTCAGACCATAATCGAAGCAACTAAGGGAGATAAAAGCTCCTTTAAGCAATTTCTGAAAAAAAAAAACTCTTGGCACCGAGAAATATGAGGGCAAGTAAAAAACGTAATCGCGTCATTATGTTGTCTTGAGAACTCCGATGTCAATAAAACATGAATCATAGTTTTTTATCTTTATACAGTGCAGCTGTGGTAACCTTTTACCGCTTACTTTTTTAATCGCGGACGTAGTAAACGCTCAAAGTGGGGAAGTAGACTCTATTATTATTATTATTATTATTATTATTATTATTATTATTATTTGACGCATTTACGGCGGGTAACGTTTAAATGTACAGAAACTGTGTAATGTCATTTGTTTTATATCCCACAAAATCAGAGTACTATATTTTGAAGAGGCAAACTGAACAATTTAAGTCTTCTCTATATCAATGTCTTTCTGACAGTCTTTCCCGTTGTTATTCTAGAAAAACTGTATATTTACTGTTACGTGTTTTGAGCAGACCCTAAATCAGTCAGTGTACGCTTTAGACTAGCTTTGTGTAAACAGAAGGTTGTGAGATGAAAACCCTCTGAGATCAAGATTTTCCTCTTTGGTTTTCATTGTGAAGTGTATTCTTCTGTTGGGATAGGGTTGTTTTCATTCGAGGTAGAGAAACTACTATTTTTCTATATTTTTGCCATTTTAAAAAAAACCTGGTTTTATTTGCGGACCATTGGCCTTAACTGTGGGTAGTCCACTTGAGGTGGGAGGGTCGATGGGGCACAAGGATCAATTCACACGTTGCATATCAAAAAACTGATATTCCCGCAACTTTAAGTTGCCCCTAAAATCAAAGGTAGCTCTCAATGGCAAAAGTTGCCATAAAGGTGTTCCAAATATATCAAAAGCTGCCAAAAAGTTGTGGCGGAGGTTTACTATTATGTGTTTCTTTGGAAAACAAAAATAAAAAGCTTGAATGCGAGTTATTCCTGTCTTAATTGACCACCCAAATTGTTTAATGAGCAGCTTAATTTCTGCACAGACACAGCCTTTTTTCGTAACTTTCTAACACTAAGGGTGGGGCCGCTTACTCAAAGGTTAAACAAAGTTCGCTTTAAAATATAAAAAGTGTAATTACAGGTAAACAGCCATGTGTTCCGCGCCTTTTCAGGTGTATGCGAAGCACGGGTATAAAAAAGTTTCTTAGAAATGTGTCAATCGGTAATTTGCGGTTGAAAACAAATTGTCTTCGCGATCTTAGTTGGTTCGTTGGCAAAAAAAACTGCGGGCAGGTCGACCCAACTTTCGCCTGGTAAAGAATGCTTTCTTAAAGAACTTTTTCAGCGAGTATAAGCGATCTTTCTTTTTTAATGATGAGACACCGTTGAAATGAATGGGTCTTTAACTTCAGGCATCTCTGTTTTCTGGTTTGTTTTGCTTGAAACTTTAGGATACAAATAAGGGGCAAGTTAAAGACAGTGTAAAGATGATAGTACTGAATAGCGAATGTCTTTATAAACTGGCAGAAAAAATTTTTAACGTGAGCTCCGCTTTTAGGTTTGTCAAAACATGTGACAATTATCAAATAAATAAAAAAAAGACTGTTTAGACATCATTCTTGCACTTGTTTAGTAGTTTTTTTTTCTGAAATTGGTATTGAATATTTGAAAAGTGTCCTCTTTAATTGTTTTCTTTTTAGTTTTTCTGCTTTAGCTTAGATATTTTGCAAAGCTTCTAAGCATCACAAAAGATCGTAAGTTTGGTTTTACGTTAGAGATGCGAACATTTCAATTTCAAATGCCTTTTTTTCTTATAGAAACATGTTTGACACTACGTTTTACTTTCTCTGAAGTCAACACTAAAATTGGACCCAACAGTGTACCAGAGTTATCGGTTAATCTGATTGAAGCACTGTCCACGGACAAATTAAGGTTGATAGTAAGCTCGTGAATTTCTTTACTGAAAGGCCTAGGCTTAATTTTGGAGAAATTGGTTAACCTGCAAACATATAAAAACTGATACTACACACACCCGAAACAACTGATGTAAAATCATTTTTTTTTTCCCGTTCACTAACCTGTTAGTGGGCAGCATTTTTCGTTACCAAAAAACTTGGCGAAACAAGGAATCAGTCTGAAATCCCCGGGAGATACACCCTGTTGTAGGAAATAATCCGTCGGCAAACCTGTGGTCACTTATACTAACCATGAAAGTTATATAATTGAATAAATCTATATATTTGTCTCCTGCATATGACAATTTTTTCCTGCCTCACTAAGTAAACTTTAACTTAGTTGCCCCTTAAATCAAAGGTTGCTCTCAGTGGCAAAGGTTGTGAAAAAGGTGTTCCAAATATAGCAAAAGCTGCCAAAAAGGTGCCGAGAAACTTGTGGCTGCAGAGACTTACTATTATGCGTTTCTCTAGAAAAAACGCTTGAACGCGGGTTATTGCCGTCGTAATTGACCACCAAAAATGTTTAATGAGCAGCTTAATTTCTGCAAAGAGAGAACCTTTTTTCGTAGCTTTCCCAAACTAAGGGTGGGGCCGCTTACTCAAAAGTCAAACAAAGTTTACTTTCAAATGTAAAGTTTGTAATTACAAGTAAACAACCATGTGTTCCGCGTTTTTTCAGGTGCATGAAAAGCACGGGTATAAAAAATTTTCTTAAAAATGTGTCACTTGGTAATTTGCGGTTGAAAAAAAAAATGTCTTCTTGATCTTGGTCGGTTTTTTAAGGTCGACCCAACTTTCGCCAGGTTAGGAATGCTTTCTTGAAGACCTTTTGCAACAAGTATAAGTGATCTTTCTTTTTGAGTGATGTGACACCGTTGAAACGAAGGGGTCTTTAACTTCAGGCATTTCTGCTTTCTGGTTTGTTTTGCCTGAAACTTTAGGCAACTAATAAGTGGCAAGTTAAAGATGATAGTACATTGGCGAATCTCTTTGTAATCTGGCATAAACAGTATTTAACGTGAGGTCTGCTTTTAGGTTTGCCCAAACATGTGACAATTATCAAAACAATTAGAAACGGACTGTCTAGACATCATGCTTGCACTTGTTTAGTAATTTTTTTTCTGAACTGATTGGTATTGAATATTTAAAAAGTGTCTTCTGTAATTGTTTTCTTGTTATGTTTATGCTTCTGCGTAGATATTTTGCAAAGCTTTTACTAAGCATCATACTGAAAAGATCGTAAGTTTGGTTTTACGTTAAAGATGCGAACGTTCCGGTTTCAAATGCCAACTTTTCTTACAGAAACATGTTTGACACTACGTTTTTGTTTGACACTACACTGCAATCCTAAGATTGGACACAACAGTGTACCATAGTTATCGATAAATGTGATTGAAGAACTGTCAACGGACAAATTAAAGTCAACAGAGGGTTCGTGAATTTCTTCATTAACAGGCTTGTTTTTGGAAAATTGGTTAACCAAATTTTTAAAAACTGACAGTACACACACCCGAACCAACTGATATAAAATCAACATTTTTTCCCATTCACTAACATGTTAGTGGGCAACATTTTGCGATACAAAACAACTTGGCGAAACGAGGAATCAGTCTGAAATCCTAGGGAGATACACCCTGTTGTAGGAAATAGTCCGAAGGCAAACTTGTGGTCCCTTATACTAAATATGAAAGTTATTTAATTGAATCGAATAAATCTATGTCATGATTTGTCTCATGCATTATGACAATTTTCTACTGCCTCACTATTGGGTCTGTTTTCCTTTTTTTCTTTGTTTATGTGTATTTTTGTAAACGTTACTAATTATCGAACACAGAAACTAATCCGCAGTATTCAGTCGTAATTAGTCTGAAGGTTTAGGATTATCCTTCATTCAAGTAACAAACTTTTTAAAGTGTCTACAGCTGAGGTTTTAGATGATATTTAAAATGCTTTTTTCTCGAAAGTTTCATATTTCCTCTCATTTATTCCATATCTTTCCTTTGTCACATTTTTCCTTGAACATCACTAATTGTGGAAAAAGAAAAACAAAACCCAGCTGTGGTCACTTATATCATTCCCTTCGTCAGCACTCACACAAACTAAAGCATCAATAGCGACGGAAATAGCAGGCCGTTTTCTGGATTTCTGACTAAAACTGAAGATGCAAGAATAGTGCCAAACGTATTGCTCGATGGGCTTCATCTACTTTTTAAAGAGAATCTGACAGAAAAACCTTTTTTTTACATCCTGAAACCGTCGTGCCGGGAAATAGACAAATGTTTTGAAGAAAGTTTAAGAGGAAGTAAGGTTTCTAAGAGTTTATAATCAGCCTATCGTGGATCAATGATAAAACAATTATTGAACTCGGCTTCCATTTGATGCAAAAAGAATTACAATTATGCAGATCTCAGAGGCTGTTATCCAAATCGGCCGATGACATCTCTCCTCGATCTGCTTACGTGTAATTCCTCCACTTCACAAGGGTGGATACATCATTATATGGAGAAAATAAAATGACAAACAATAAAAAAAAGGGGCGGGAGAGAAAAAACCGACAGGCATCAGGAAAGTTTTTGCTTGACTAAAGCCACTTTTCTGACACAGATTGTATTTCTAGCCGGATTTATGAAAAACGTACCATCGGACTCCAGGAGCCCACACACCTTAAACTGACTCAACTAAAGTAAATATCGCCAAAAAACTCAGCTCTTACCCATGGTTCGCTTAAGGTGACTCTCTTCTTGGTTCCTAATTAGCAAAAGAAACGTTCAAGTCCATCAAAAAGACACTCTGCACTTGTCCATACACTCTAGCTGCTTAAAGGCCCTAAATAACGGAGGACGCTTGAGACTTAACCAAGTTCTAAGCAGAGAATTCAAGGCTAAATCACCCCCCCTGACTTGAGGGGAATACTTTCATTGGCCAATAGGCCTCAAACGTTACAAGAATTAGACATGACAAACTAAAGACCGACATGACCAGCGCACTGTCTTTTCCCAGAGCAGGACTAACGGAAGGTACAACGCTTTTGCAGCACCCTCCCCCCCTAGGGATTGACATGGAGGCCCCTTTCCAACCCATGGCGAGTTGGCTCAGGGACTGAGCTTGACAAGGAGACCAACCAGGACAGCAAGCCCCCTATCTTTTTTCTCACCGCAGTGACCAGAAACCTGGCTATCGCCAGCTTTCTGTGCGAATATTTTGGCCCACTTTGAGGCATGTTTTCAAAAATTCGGCTAGATTTACTTATTTATTAATTTATTTATTAATTAACTTATTTATTTATAGCCCTGCATTATGATGTCATCGAGTCGGACCACTTAAGGGGAAGAAACGTCAACTTCCGGTCTAGCCTGCGATTATGCCCTCATCAGTATTATGTCTACGTTTAAAAAACAAACAAACAAAACGCCTGATTGCAGGTTATTCCGGTCATAATAAAAGTAACCGCCCAAAATGCCAAGATTCAGTGGTTGCTTAAGGAATCAAACATCATCAAGAAGTCAAGAAACATCTTCACTTTGAAAGAAGATTTTAGAATTTCGTGTTACGATATGTGTAGTTCCTTATTGTCTCTGAAAGACATAGAAAGACAGCCACAGCGAACAAAGAAAGCCGACCATACGTCAAGTGGTCGCAATGAAGTTCTTATAGAGGAAGGAATGAAGTTCTTATAAAGTATTTGATGAAAAAGTGGTTGCGGTCGACTTACTGAGAGATGGTTGTTTACAAGGGTTCTTTTTTTTTACTGACAAAACTTTGGCGTTTTACAAATTAAAGTGGTCGCATAAAGCAGACGGTCGCTTACGAGAGACTGTCACACTTAGAGGTTGGAACAAATT
Source organism: Porites lobata (assembly GCA_942486035.1). NCBI lineage: Eukaryota > Metazoa > Cnidaria > Anthozoa > Scleractinia > Poritidae > Porites > Porites lobata. Next base: position 753,786 of record CALNXK010000209.1, on the reverse strand, counting down.
GATCATGATATATTTAGAAGACGCGCGCGCGATTTACACGCAAAGAGTGTAGCAGACATGTACCTAGAATTCATAACACCCGTTCTCCTCTTCCTGTTTCAAAAGAGTAAGTTTCGCACAACTGTTCTCATTGCTGAACATTTTACTGCCTTAATTTCACGCGGAAAGGAAGGGAGCAAGGTTTACTGCAATCAAAATTGCTTTTGTTCGACTCGAAGCCTACATAAAATAAAATAAAAAAAATCGCAGTACAGAATAATACGATTGTTGCCATCACTATAGTATACTAACCGTGATCAACATCAACGTTCTCCCTACAATATCAAAGCTTAATGAAACAAATAGGTCAGGAAACATGATAGGAACATGACCGAGGGGTACTCCCTTACATAAGCGATATGGGTATGTGCCACCCCCAGAGGGTGGGGTTTTTGCGCCGTTTTGGTCTGAAAAGGGGTATAGATTTTGCCCATATTAGTCTGGAATCGGGTATGGTTTACAAGGGAACTACGGTTGTGTATCAACGTGTTCGTCGTTTCAATTCCAAAGAAATAAGAAAGAAAGTGTAATATGAATTCGAAGTTTGCTGCAGTTTTAGTCTCAGTAATGATGACATAATTTCTGTTTTATGTAAACATGTAATGTTGCGTTTTGTAACCATCTCCAGATCTGAAAACGGGTGTGGAAAATAAAATTTTTTGGTCTGAAATAGGGTCAGTATTTGGAGAACCGGGCGGCACATCCCCACCAGGAATTTCCGGGAGAATCCCTCGGGGAAATATGATAGGAACATGATTGCACAAGATGAATTTGGTTGATTTGGTTGATCCTTGCTTTCTCTATAGGAAACATATGACAACAACAATGAGAATTTGAATTTTGTCATTATAGGGTTTAAAGGGTTAATCTAAGCAAACTCGATTTTATGACATTTTAAAATCTTTCCTGAAGTAAAACAAATATTGGTATCAGATATTTTACTAATAGCTTTCCCATAAAAACTGCACGCAAGGTTTAATATCCCCGGTCCATAAGAAAACAGAGAGAGATAATCAAGACAGCCACTAAATACCCTGTTACGCTAGTACATGGAGGGTTTGTCTTTCACTTTATTTTATTTCAAAATTCAGAAGGTTACTATACATTTAATATTAATGGAAACAATAAAAAAGAGCTAATATTGATCTGTTCCACTCACTAGATATTGTGTTGCCTTGAAAAGACAGTAGTGCGTTTAATCAGCTGGTTTAAGGGGATTCGATATGCGTTGTATTTGAAACCCAGTTTGGAAATTAACACGTCATCTAATATATATATATTCGCTAAATGAATAGCCATTAAAGACGTTTTTAATGCACAGGCAGTTTTATATAAGTAAGTCATTATCATAGTTAGTAACTTTAGTAAAAGATAAAGCCCTTTCGCTAAACAAGAGGACTGAATAATCATGGCTGGAGACCTCTAAAATGCGACCGTGATAGACTTCACTGGCCAGTTAGTTAAAGTGATGTAAGGTTCCGCGTATCAACCTGTGATGACCCTATAATTATAGCGTCAGTTCCCCGGACCTTCAACTAAAGACACTAATTCTTTTTAAAAATTCGTGAAAGGCATACTTTTCTCTTGATACAAAAGGTGCTCGTTTTATTTAATATCTCCTTTATTTAAATTAGGCGAAGCAAACAAAGGATACTTTACAAAGTTAGTTGAATTTTTTTTAACCACTGGATACCAGTTGTATTTTTTTCAAAACTTAAAACTATTTTCAAATAGAGATTATTTTATAAAAGGACATTTGTATAACCCTTTTTCAAAAATAAAATTGAGAAACGTGCAATAATTCTTTAGTCGAAGCTAACGAACAATATATTAAAATATTGAAACAATTATTTTTTTACGACTGTCTTTCCACCTTTTGGGCCGAATATCATCCACCGTCAAAGGGATGTTTACTGACTCCATGATCTACGCAAATAATGTTTGATCAGCTTTAGAATTTAACTCTAATCGTTCTGCCCAAGTAAAAGCTAAATGACAGTTTTTCTCCTCAACAGCCTTTATTAAAAGACACACCAGGCCCTGAAAGCGTCACTCAGTTCATTGAGCCATTCTTCGCTTAGGCAAGTCTTCTTTGAAAGATAATAGTTCAGAAAGGAGAGCTTTAATTTGCCTTCCCTTGGATCTTTATCTGGTATGATATACGTTCTCCTTACTCTTCAAACGTTTAATTTGTGCTTTGAGCAACAAAACAGAATAAGAGCCCGCTGTGTTCACGCCAATGCTAAAGAAACCGTGGTAGAATTTGCTGACGTTCTTTGCAGTATTAAATTCAATAACTGTAACACTAAAAACTGTTAAACCAACTTTTACTAGTTAATTAAAAGCGTTAAAATTGTACTGATTGTTCCTTTTTTGATCACTAATTAAAAAGGTTAAAAATTTAGTTTTGATAATATTCGACATTCTCATATCAAAATAGAGATGCCTCGTTTGGTTTTTAAATACTACAAATCTTCGTTGCAAAAAAACCTTTTTTTTTACTTTTTGCGCTTACAATTCTGAGTTATGATCTTAAATAGGAACTCGATCAGGGGGTGTTAATAGCCTCAGGATTAATTTTTATTTTTTGATTCATTTGTAAAAGGTTATTCCTTTTGTTATGTTAACAGCTACGAAAAATGAAAGGAATATTTCAGTCAGTCATCTATATCGTTGGTGCAGCGCTCATTGTCACATGTATGCCATCTCAAAACGACCAAGGTAAATGTAGTAACTAATCCCCAGTAAATTCACCGTAAAATCCCACCTCAAAGCCCTAGGCCCGGTTCCTCGAAAAATGGTTAAGTTTAACCCAGGAATAAGCCAAATTTCAAGCAAGGTTTTCTAGTCTAAAAACATATAAACTCGAGCTAACAACGTTCGGCTCTAACTAAGAATTAACTGTTAATTTTAGTATAAGGGAGGAGTAGGTGGGTATTTTCCCAGAAACCTAAATTGATCTACAACAAAATACTGTTGTGCCTTTACTTCGAACTGAAAGGAAATGATAACACAAAGTTTTGCTCCAGGCAATGCATAGCACGGTAAATAGAAAAAGTGGAAAAAAAATTAATCCTGCCATTTTTAGCGCTAATTGCCTTTCAGGAACCTGGCCCTGGACTTATAAAACTTCATAAGGGGTTTTGGGTGGGCTCATAAATTGGGGGGATTATAGCCGTGGGGGGAGGGGGGGCATATAAGCGGAATAAAAAAAACGACGAAATAAAATTAAACGTATCTGAGAAACACATTAAAGCAAACATACCATTACATGTAGAGTTACATTTTATACATTTATTGTGCGTCACAATTAATGAAGAAAGTATTTCAAAAACATCTATAAAACACTTATGCGACTGGAACTACTGGAAAGGAACAGAACGACAGTAAAAAAAAACTACAAGCCTTAACGTTTTCAATTTGCCGTGAAACGGCCCTGTATTTCATTGTTCAGTTGTGTTGGAAATTAACATTGGAACAGAACTCGTGGCGTTGTTATATGAGCATGAACATTTCTTTCTTTCTTTGGTATCAGTGTGATTATTGTTCTCAAGTCCACAGCCTCTTTTTTTACCGGGAATCGGGAATCCACAGCGTAAAATCCAGATTTCAAGACTGTCTTTTACTGCGATACTTGGGGCGATGTAGCTATCGACCTCGCCCGTGTAAGCAGTCTTTGAAACCGCTAATCAGAAAACGTCGTCTTTATAGTTAAACTAAGCTTTTGTATTGTGACAAACTTAGATTTTCCAGCACCAATTCTCGTCACAGTAAGCTGGGACACCCGGTGCTGTACACATAATTCCGACAAAAAGTTGTGCTCCTTCCCTCCCAGTGTTGATTTTTTTGCTTCTGTGATGTCAACTCGCCAAAACCGACGTTGAGGGCGCAGAAAATATCCCCACTGTCCCAACTAATGTCACGAGTATTGAAGGTACAGTACGTTTTGTCCCTCGCGCAGCAGCTTCCAATCACATGCGCACAGCAATCTACTGAATACCGCCAGAAATATAAACCCTTTTTTTCTCTGCTCTCATTCTTTACGCTGATAACGCTTTCTTCTGCAGATTCAGATTCGTGAATTGCAGCGCGCAGCCCTTAATACGACGTTTCTATTGGTCAGCTCACTATGATGGTGATTGCTTTTGAAGGCAGCCCAAGAAAAACGCCGACATTCTGCGACACCACTGTTGGTTTTCCCGCGAAATCACGTCTGGGGAACGAGCGCAAAAACTCCATACTGATGACGAGTCACTTCCCAAATCTGGGTAGTGTTTCTGATTGGTTGTAGCAAATTTCCCACGTGGCACGACCAATTAAAAACACTGCTAACATCTGGGTAGTGACACGTGATCATTATGGAATTAACGAGGCTCGTCCCTCAGAAGTCATTTATCGCGGAAACTGGTGGTGACGTCGGTTAAATGTCGACTGTCGACTATTTTGGACGTTGATACGGTTGGGTCTAAAAAAGCTTACAAAAACATTCAACAAAGAGGCCGGGGTGACGGGCCTTTTAGCCATTGAAATTTTTTAAGAATGAGACAGAGATCTTTATTTCGTGTATTGATTTGAGAAACTTGTTTCATTTCTTAGTAAATATCTGCGATATCAAACCCGAATATCGGTATGAATGTGGATGGTTTGGAATAGATCAAGGAACATGTGAGAAGAAAGGCTGTTGTTGGGACAGTACTCATCCAGATGCCCTCTTTTGCTACAACTCAAAACTCGGCCCACGTAAGTTTGTGAGCATTTGATTTAAAGCATTACAACTCTTTCTAGTATCACCCAACTACTATCCTGCATTTTAATTAACTGAGCAACTAGGAGGCTATAAGTAATAGTCCGGGAGTGGCGAAATTCGGCGGGTTTGAAAACTGATCAAAACAATGGCGGCCGCTTCGCGTTTTTTCGAGCTTTCAAATTAGTTTCTAGATAAATTGCTAGACAATTAAATTCCAGAAAAGACTAAAACAGCAACGGAGTATGGAATGAAGATATTTAGTTGTAAGTTAACCTTTTTTACCACACGAAATTACAAGCATTTAACATGGTTTCGATTTAACGGTTACCATCAATTCAAAACAAAAAACCTTTTTTCGATCGGCGTTTTCAGTATATTGTCACATTTTTTATTACAGAATTATTTCCAGATAAGACAAAATTCAAAACAGTTATACAAGAGATGTAGGAGGAAGAGTTAAATGAATATCTCACAATGTTTTACGCCTAATTTAATTTTTCATTTTAACTTCTAAATATCGTTTATTGTGTAGCATATCGCGATATATAGTGACCGATCACCCCAAAAGGGGACTGGAAACTAGACCTTAAAAGGCTTTTTTTTTAAAAAAAAACTAGCCATACGACCTCTTCTCAAGAGGATCTCAGGATTTACTTAGTACGTAGAAATTATTGTTTTTAGAAAGAGAAAACTCCTGTAGAAAATTGCAAAAGGCAAAAACACAAATAAAATGGCCCAAGGTACGGATATTAGCATGAAAGAAAATATTATTATTTTTACGTTTAAAGTTAACTGGAGGCTTGTTTAACTGTATTAACCCTCGGACGTAGGAGGAGGTTTTTCTGCGTTTTTTCCTAGAAGATAAAACATCATCACCTGACGTTTTCAGTAGCTGTTCGTTCATCCCTCGCACAAATTTTGAGACAAGTTCAGTAATGGTCAGTTTCTATGGTTACGAGATATGACGTCATAAGTAGCAGGTGGTCAAGCCATTTTTGGGTGAAAATACATGTTTTTTTAACTTCTTTTAACAATAAAAGTAAATCTTGTGGCTAAAATCATGCAAAGTTCTTATTTATGTGTTATTTTTCATGTAAAGTACAAAAAATTAATATTTCTCGCGGTTTTAACCTGATTTCTAATTCTTGGTAAAATCCAAGATGGCGACTATTGTTGTTGACGTCACATTCCTCTACCAGCACAACTACCCTTAAAATATATCTCATCTTGTTCAGAAAATCAAAGGCTTTTCGCTAAAGGTAAAATCGTTTCGAAATACCCCAAACTCCGGGGAAGGGGTTCTTTCCCCCCCCCCCCCCCTTTGTACCAAGGTGGGGGTATGAATTTGCGTCACGTCCGAGGGTAAAGGTAGTTAACAATTTTCTAGTTCTAAATCACTTTTGTTTCAGTCCTTGCAGTTCATGAAAGTATTGTGGGTCATGGCACTATTGTAAAGCTTTTTGTTGATGCTTTTAAGAACAGTTTTGGTTGGATTTCCACCGACTTCACATCTGGATGAGCGAATGAAAGAATTTTCACAAGCTTCGCTTTTGTATCACGTGTTTCAGAAACGTGTCAGATATGTGAATTTTTATTATGTAAATTTTGCGCAATCGAGCTTGGTCCATTACTTTTCCAAATATTTTTTAACAAGTATTTCTTATCTTTATAATTGCTTTTTGTGCGACTTGTTGGGTGAAACTAAAACAATTAGACCCTTTGCCCTCAAGGGCTACAGGTCAACATCCTATAAGGCGAATTGACCCGTACCCCTTTGGGGCTAGGGGTCTATCTCGAACGGGGCACTTTAAAGAAGATTCTCCACTCACAATGTTTTTAAAAAAACAAAAGATTTTATTTTTGCAAACGGACCGATGAAAATCAAGGTCGGCTCCTGTCAAGGTTCAACTATGCAACCGTTAAAAACTTTAAAACTGCTTGAACTTACCTGACCTCTCAGGAAACAGCCATCAGATTCATGAATGTTATTAGCCCGTTGCGAAAAAAAACTTAAGAATATTTTGTTTTCGAAAAAACGTCGTGATTGGATAATCTTCTTCCAGGTGCCCCAGTCTGAGTAGTTGCACTTGCAAATATAGTTTCTTTATCCTTGAATAGTACTGAATATCAAAAAAGCAAATTGCTCCATGGAAAAGTACTGAAAGGGCGGTTTCTTAACTGAAGGAAAGTTTATACCCACGTTAAGCTCCGTTCATTTAGCCAAGATACTTGAAATAATAAATGTATTGTGTTTCCACCTTGGTTATGCGTGAAAGTGGTGCAACATGATATGCTCATTTGACCCCCCCTCCCCCCCCCTAAAAAAAACAATTCCCAAGTCCCCGTAATAGTGACCAACATCAATTTTCTCCTAACAATCTTGATCTATACTCAGGAGAAAAGGTTATGAGAGTAAATAACCTGATTGGTGGAACGTAAGGTACAGCGTTTACATTCTTTGCATTTTTTAATTATCTTGTGTTTTGTAACTTACAGCCCCTACGTGTGACGTGCAATCTAAAAACCGTTATGAATGTGGATGGCTGGGAATCGACAAACAAACCTGCTTGAAGAGAGGCTGTTGCTGGGATGAAAGCGATCCAAACGCAAAGTACTGCTACGTTAAAGGAAACTCGCGTAAGCTTTGATTAGGTCACAGTACAGCTAAGAGAGGCCCTGTAAAAAAGTTTGGTGACAGCGTTTATGCGACTCAAAATCCTGCATTCTCGCAAGTTTTCGAAACACGTCACAAACTTACGCTTAAGGTTATGAGCTCCGACGCTTAACATTTCCTTGATATAGGAAAATTGATTGGACGACTTCGTAACCAGGAGCAAATATTTTCCAGTTAAAAGTTCTTTTTTTCATTTTGAAACAATTGAAGATAAATTTGCATTAATGGCAGCCCAAAGATGTTCCACTTTCGTTACAGTACCATACAATAGATATAGAATACAATGTAATGCAACGTGATACAATAAGCTAAATACAAATAATATATACATTTATACAACTGTCTTTCAAAAGTAAATTTTTCTGAGCCTGCGATCACTTGAATACCTTCACTTGTCTGCGGAAAACTATAAAAAACATGTCTCCTCACAGTTGTACACCTGAGCTCGCCATACAGTCATGTGACACTGGTCAGCGGGTATTCTATGAAAGTTGACAGCTGTTAATTGATCATAACATGGATGTAGAGTCAGACCCTTAACATCCGCTTACATGAGCGGGCGGACGTACGCAAGTACGTACGAACGATTTTCTCAGAACCAAAATTTCTTGGATGCATGGATAACTGAATTTTCTTACCCATGGTGCTCCGTTGCGCAAGAGCTCCACCATAAATACGTACTACTATTTTGTTAAGAATCATCACTGGTTAATAAAGGGTATACGGATGTTAAAATCTATACAGATCTTCCTGATGGACTTTGTCCCGTGGCTCCATCTGAACGTGTGGAATGTGGATATTATGGGATAACAAAGGAGGAATGTCTTAACAGAGCATGCTGCTGGGATGAAACAGTTACAACGCCCGGTGCTAGGTGGTGCTTCAAACAGCCGAGTAAGTTGAGTTCGTAAAGTAAAAGTCCTAGCGTACACGTTTAATCAGGTGTACAAAGTCATACATTCGGAGCTTAAAGGAGCTGTGTCACGAAATTCAGCCAAATTAGGACATTACAAAATGTCCGTTAAATTAAGAGAAACATGAAAATAACCGCTTAACATAACAGAAACAACAGATGCCACGGATGGGCAAAACTGTAGAAGACTGAAAAGGATTGAAATTAGGGTTTTTGAAAACTGTTCAGCCTAACAGTTTATCAAAGTTGATCCCTGGTGCTTGCAACTTAAAAAATAATGCTCAGGAGGCATATTTGTTTTCTCGGATCTCTGATTTTGTCATTTACCTGTAATTTCATTGCTTACTTTAAGTTCCATAGCGACTGAGGGCGAGTAATTGGCAAAATTAAACAAAATGAACTGGACTGCCGTGACAGCCCCTTTAACTCGGTGGTAAAACGGCCAACAAAAACGTGCAACTTGTTTTGCAACATTGCTGCAGACAAGTTGAAAAGCGATGTTGCTTGTTTTACCACCCACCTTCAAACCTGCCTTGCAACAAATCAGGTTCTTGATGGTTGCAAACATTTGTTGCAGAAACTAAAGAGTGGTTCTACTTTTTGTAACAACATCTGTACATGTTGCGCGATTTAGCGGCCTAGCCTCGTCCTCACGGTTCACTATTTTTTTTTTTTTTAACAGGAGTTTAGGCTTAGCAACTAACCAAATTACGACATACAATGAACACCTTACGAGTTTCAGTCTGCCAATCAAAAATATCATCTTTTCCAAATGAGGACATAACCCACACAACCTAAAAATAGAACATGATCTGATCTTTTTCTTACTTGTGACATCTCGCTCTTAAATTATTTCTGCGCAAAAAGCAATAACGACCCCAATAACATATTTATTTTTTGGACATAAAAACAGAAGTAATGGAGAGGAGAAGGGTGACCTCAGGTTACCATTGTACCAAAATTTCTGGATCACAACAATCTTTCTTGACAGAGACGGTCATTTGCATTGTCGAACGATGGAAGAAAAGTATGGGCTACTGTTTTGTTCCTGAGTGTGATCATGTACAGGAAAGTCAGACATGTCAACCTTTTCGCTATTTTCTGTCATACACCTATTTGCAATAAGGTTGTCATAGAAAAAAGCAAAAGGCAAAAAGCCAAATAGGCATTAATTAGCATTTAATTATCATCGCTTGCAACATTTCCAACACACACGCTTATAGCTGAATATTAATCACGTAACATGAGCTAGAGAAATCATTTGCATCAGTTTCTTGGTGTCATTCTAATGTAATTCGAGGCTGATTCATCTAGCGGATTTCAAACGTGCTCTAATTACAAACGTACATCGGATAACTACCCCCGCGTCTTTTCGTTTAATGCTAAATAGAAAAGCCAGTCTGCGTATGGTTTGTAGTGCACCACACCATCAGATCACAATTTTCAAGCAACAAATCAGGGGCGTACGCAGGACTTTCCATCGCGGAGAGGGTGAGGCATTCCTCAGCCAGTCCCTCTCCCGCGCCACAAAAAGCTTCGTTTGTTAGGACCCTTTTGTTACACACATTAGTGTTTCTTCTGCGGAATCTTACAGCGCGGAATTACAGAATTATTTCTTGTTATTGTGACTGACTTCTTAAATAATTGTTATATTATTAAAATACGCAAATGTAAATCACATGGCTAATTAATTCCTATTTGGCTTTTTGGTTTTTGCTTTTTGCTTTTTTCTATGACAACGTTATTGCAATTAGGTGTATCTGCATGACCACGGATTGTTGAGACCCAGAAACCGTGGCAACCAAGGCAACATGATCTAACGACTTCTCCTCTCTATATTATTTATACAGTCTAGAAGCAGACTCGTACCCAGTCGCTATTTAAGTGTTTTGGGGGGTGAGAGAAGATTGGGGATTAAGTTGAGGCGCGCGCAGAGTCTCATGGGCTATTTTTCCTTCTTTCCTTCCCATGAGACCCTGCGCGCACCTCTACCTAATCCCCAATCTTCTCTCACCCCAAAAAACACTTAAATAGCGACAGGGTACGAGTCTGGTCTAACTGGTACCGTTAGGTTAATAGTATGATCATCGTGTGGTGCTATTCATTTCTAGTTGATAATCCACCTCTTGGTTGCTACGTATACCACGGTATCGGAGGTACCTGCAAGTACGTATGTGATCAAAATGAAAGGAAAATCTATGGAATGTCTCAGTGTAAAGGCCGTATCTGTTGTGTTTAATTGTCGGTAAGTATCCTATTATCTTCAATCTCGATATACACAGTGGAACCCCACTAAACGGACATCTCGTTATTACGGACAGTTTTCTTTGCCCCTTAGGAAAGCCCGAACATTTTGTCTAAATTGCACTCTACGAACACGTGTGGACAATGCAACGGACACTTTTCTTTTGTCCGATCAACATATTCTCTTGGAAAGTTAACCTTGCTAATCCGGCCTCTCTCAACTTACTTTTCTGACGGTAAAACACTTTCGACAGCATGCATGTCACAGTTAACACAGCTTTTTGAGACGAAATTTCAGCGCTAATTTAATTGTAATTTCATATTTAAAATTAAAAAATTGCCATGGCAACCTTCCGTACACCTCAGTGCCAAGATGGCGAAGAAGTTTTAAAATTTTATGAATGGAGATGTCAGGGCATGAAAAGACTCTTTGGAAACATAAACACACATCAAGAAGGCCAGATTCTAACAGGTATTTTGTCGAGACATACCAAAAATTCTAAAATTAAGCCAAAGTTAAGCTCTAAACTTTTGTGAGCGTGGAGTTCTCAGCTCCCATCGATGCGATAAAACCAGAATAAACTTGTCAAATATCCACAAATGCAATCGTAATCAGAGGCACGCAACGTCAATTTTCGGAAAATATCTGTTCGGAAGACCATTTGAGATCTAGAATTTTCGGAACATTTGCTGTAAAATTTCTTGCTTGCCTGCCTCTCCTAGCATTTTCGAACATCTAAAAAATGGTATAATTGTCCATTCTTTACGGATTTTTATCCTAAAAAGGTCACCTAGAATTTTCGGGATCCTTTTTTCTGGCTGAAAATTTTAGAAAAGGTTCGTTTTGATCCCTATTATTTGTCGGATCACTAGACTTTCAGGTAGGAAATCCGAACAGATGAAAAATTTTTAGGAGATAAAAATATGCCTATATCTACCGTTTACATAATAAAACACGTTTAACAATGCTATGTTTAAGTGGTTTTGAACTATATTCTCGTTGGGTGCCCCTGCGAAATTCGTCACCTACGATATTACTAAATAGGTAATCAAATGATATGCTCGTGAAATAAGGAAATTATTTCATAGGATCATTTTTAGGATTTGGACAAAACGCGCGTGAAATTATTCCTTAATTTCACTCGTCACCATTGATTACATACACGAACAGTTTTTGATTACCGTAAATCCTCTATTAAGCCCCCTCCCCCTCAAATAAGCCTCCCCTTTTCACAGGAGGAAAGTTAATAAGCGCCCCCTCTCTATTAAGTCCCCCCCTTCCCCTCCCCTCCATCCTTATTCTTCACAAAGAATTAACGTGGACTCATCAGTTATGGTTTAATTCATATTGTTTTTGGTCTTCAGCTACATGACGTCCAACTTCATGTGCTGAACTTTTTTAACTTTATGCTCTAGTTCTCTGTGGGGAATTGCTATCATCATCATCACCAATCTTTATTGATACACGAAGTCGTATCACTTTTACATGGTCTTCCTAGGAATCGTGTGTAAAATTATCCTAAAATACTCTAAGAAACTACTTGACTATAAAGTTAAAAATACAAAAACTAATATTATAATAAGAATTACAAGAAGTCATAGTGTATTCAGATAATCTTTCCCATGAAATGAAGTACATTTAAACTAGGCAGGTTTCTAATCTAGAATTGTTACCATTTTCTTATTGAGTGTAAATGATATATGAAATAAATCATATATGAACTGCGGAAATGAAATGAAAATGAATAAAAATGATCGTCATATGAACTGCAGTTCATATATGATTTATTTCATATATCATTCACACTCATTTCTTTCACGGGAACATATGAACCCACAATTGATTGACCTGCTCCCAAAGTCAGTGGCCTCATAGCTCAGTTGGTAGAGCATCACACCGGTATCGCGAGGTCACGGGTTCAAACCCCGTTCAAGTCCTGATTTTTTTTTCATGCTTCTTTACGCAATTTCATAAATTACGTTCACTGCCACGATCATTTCTTCATTTTCATTTTCTTATTGTTAGAAAAAGCAGTATAGCGCCCAGTTACCACAAGTCCGCCCTGGAGAAACCTTGCTCCCGTTGATACATGTCACTAAGTTAAATGAGCCCCACCCCCTCTCTTTTAAGCCCCCTCTCAAAAGTGCTTGGAAAAAATAAGCCCCCGGGGACTAATAGCGGATTTACGGACAACTGAGCGACCTCTGAGTGTCTCCGAGGACATAGTCCACGGAACACCTCGTGGGCTCCTTAGTGTCGGTTTTAAAAAATTAAGGGTTTGGCCGTTTCAGCCTTATCGTCAGTTTTCACCTTACTGTTGAACCAAAGACTACTGATTCCTTTTCCTTTATAGAAATCAAAGACGCCAACACAGAAAAATGAAGTGAGCCAGAAAATCTTGCAGCGAACAACGTGAACAGCCCTTAATATATAGATTTTACCACGCCTAAGAGCGGAGCTCCATTAATAGTAAATAACCATTTACTTGTTCATTAATAAACTTTAAACCGTTGCAAAGAAATTTAAAGAACCAGCAACTATCATCACATTAGTTGATAGCGATTGATTGTCATAGCAATCTTTTGTGAGTTATCAAGAAGGGAAAATCAGAATGGGCTATTCTTACAGTTGTGTGCCCAGTGCCTTGGCTTTTGAAGTAATGTGAGGCTGGAGGCAACCTTGTTTTGTTACAAACTTAACTGCTATTTATCTGCTCATCGTGTTATTTTCATATGAACAAGCCCGTGAACAGGCTCATTTGCAAGTGAAAACAGGACGATTTGTATTTGTAAAAAAAAAAAAACAACGTCACTTCCAGCCTCTCCCCTATCCAAAGGTCAGGGCACTCAGCGCGAAACTGTAAAATGGTCTTCTGAGTTTTTCACACCTTCAGGCAGTGAAGAGTATCATCCTCAAAAACTTCGCATTTTTCGAAAACGATCCCAAAATTGACAGAATGATTTCGAAAACGCCGATCTTTCCAACTTGACTTTAAGTCTTCAAACGTCTGACAAAAAATTGCGACCTCATCTACTCAAAGAGGCAAATTCAAAAGAATTGGAAAAAGAGAGCATTCATATGTACCTCGCACCTATTGGTACATGGATCAACGTTCTCTGAAACAGATTCAAGAACAACGTTTGGGGAAATAACTTCATTCATTCTGCGCACAAAATTCAAAAAATCTTCAAAAATTACTCTATACCTTACAGCTAAAAAGATGGGCTAACATTTGATCACTTTAATTTATAGCCGTGAAAAAGCAAAACTATTTTTAAAAGAAGCATAAAAGACTTGGCTACCACGTAAAATCTTGAAATGTCACATCAAACGTTTGTGAACCCAACCCCATACTCGCCGAGTCTATGCCGGCGCCGGCTTGGCTACGTCCAAGTAGTAAGTTGAACGCGAATGTCCCCAGGTTTTGTCAATCCCGGTAGGCATGAAGAATATACATGCTGGAAATCAAAGCTAATTTCACCGCTCGCCTTCTCTCGCATCCGCTTCTTCATAACATGACACTGGGGGGTAAACGAAAAGCAGTGGTCGACTTTTTTTCTTTCAAGGAGAGAACGTGACAACTTTCCTCTACAGCAGGTGAAACCCACTATTTTGTCAACCTCTCCGTTTCTTAATTACCTGGGGGCACATGCAGTCCTAAAGTACCTATTTCACTAAGTAACTCCTAGGTTCGAGCCACGTAAAAAGAAATACGCATACACTGAACAACGTAAATGACTGTCCATGACTTCATTTATTGAATTTATAAATACGTCTATCTCAGTCGGGTAAATACAGGCATCAGTAAAATAAGCAGAGAGGCAGTCATTACACAACCTAAAAACCAAACAAGTAAAAAACATCACTTTTACAATGTTACGCTATCGAATTGCCAGAACAAATAGTAAATTAGAGATCTTCACAGGTATAGTAGACTGCCGCCAAAAAAAATCCCTATCATTTTCAAAATCTCTTTTAATTGATTTGCATTTCACATTTTTTATCAGCTTCATCTCCAGGCAAAATTATCCTCCTTTTTTATCTATCGCCTTATAGCCCCATGCCCCCACCGGTTCAGAACGCTCGTGTCCTCTCTTCCCATGATGCCTTGCGCAGAACGCCTTACATTTTTCATGGGATTTGGGTTTTTTTAAGGGTTTGAAGTATCAAACTCAGATACATGAGGTCAGAATATATTTTCCATTTATAAAACATTTACAAGTTAATTCTGATTGCAAAATGCCCATAAGCCAAATACGAAGATGTAGTGGTTTCTTATTACGATAGTCAGACGGTTTTTCTTCTTAATTTGACCATGAACATGTTACTGTGGCTCAATAATCTGCTTGCAACACAATGTTTCGGTCGACTTTGTCAATCCCCAAGGTATGGCTATTCTAGGAAACTTCACGTGTGGTTACATGGGATATGTACATCGTGGTTTATGACCACTGTACTTTTGACCTACACACCTATAAGACAAGCCCTAACAAAGGCTTTCCCTAATTCAAACTTAGTCAACATCATTTGTTTACCTTGCTGCCATTCAATTTTCATGATTAAAAAGTTATTTCTCCGGTTAAAGAAGACATTCCGGTACCTGCAGGAAAAAAAAGAGGTTGCTTCGTTATGTAAAAACCTCTATAATATTTTTCTCGGTTGTTTTAAAAAGAAATGACCATTGTAACAATAACAACTCATTCAGGAAAGGAGTAACACAACAAAATCATTTTCTTTTTATAGAAACTCATGTGTAAAATGAGGCTTGATTTCTAACTGCTGTTTCATAAAATGAGCCTCCAATTCAGTGGAGAAATGTCTGAAGTCGCAATTTTATTTCCTCCAGTCAAAACCTTTCCTGCTTAACTTGACCTAGGTACAATTGATCACCAAGTGCCCTCTTCAAAGAACAGGTAAATTTGATGGCTTTGTTCGTTAGGGCGCCCAGGCTCTTGAAAGTAATCTCGTTTTTCGTTTGTTTCAGGTAACATTTTAGGTAAAGGAAGAACTGGCCAAAACAAGACCGTAAAGTTCTATGATAAGTAAGAAACAACACACAAACACCAAATTAAAGTGAACCTTAACGGATGCAATATTTTCATTCTCATATTAGTTCGCTTTGAAGATCAGTGGGAAGTTACATGTAGTGCTTGTATTTTGCCGTCCACGTGAACGTTTTCAGAGCATGGAAGACCTGTGTGTGTATTAACTTGATCGTAATTACCCATGTGAACATGTAGCTCGAGCAACCAATACAGGACACCTGACAATTCTTTCCACCTACCGCGTTCTTCAAGGCTTGATCCAAATCTTCAATTAAATCCTCAGTGTCCTCTAGGCCCACAGACAAACGTATCTAAAATACAAAGCAATGATCATGATCAGCCAGGCACCTTCCCTGTCAAGTAGTTCACCATTTCACTATCAAAATTGACAGAGAACCGTCAACTCTAACTTCCTCAGCAACAAGCCATTGAGAACATACGGTCCGTGAACCACAGGCAGACCACTGGCTCATACTAGACCTCGAATGGCAGTCTCAGTGATCTTCGGGGTCAACGCTAAAACTAGGAATTCGACAAATGAATGTGCTAACAGCTAAAAAAAAAATGTAGACGAAAACACTTGTTAAGAAACATAAGCAACCACCGTTGGAGTCAGTGGTTGAAAATTAACAATACAGTTAACTTTTCTTCAGTAACACCTTCGGTAAGAAACAGTAAGTGAGAAAGACAACAACCTCTAACACAGAAATATCTCCACCCCAAAACCTAGTATAAGGCAAGTTACATTTTTTTTTGCATACTTTCATTTTCTGGAAAACGTCCGCCGCCTGGTTGACAGTCCGCCTGGTTAGCTAAGTTGGGAGAGCGCCGGTCTGCTGAGCAGGAGGTCGCGGGCTCAAACCCCAGCCGAAACAACTCTCAGGGTGTTTAAATAACTGAGGAGAAAGTGCTGCCCTTGCGATGACATCTGCAATCGATTAGACTCATGTTCTACTCTTCCCGGATAAGGACGAAAAACTGTACGTCCCCTTCACAGCACTTTCACTTATCTGGTTCTGTGGGACGTAAAAGAACCCACACTGCTGTTCGAAAAGAGTAGGGGACTTAGATCCCGGTGATGTGGCCAACCTCTCCTGGGCTGGGTGGGTTATCTGTAAGGACACACTTAAATTGGAGCCCCGCTTTGTTGTGTGTGCCGCACCATGGGGTGGAACTGATTGCATAAATAAATAAATAGATAAATAAATAGAAAATATGATACTTTAACTTCGAAACTGAGGCAAAACTTTAGAAACGAAATCAATTAAAACTGAATTATTTCTGATTACACGCTGTTCAAAACTTTGTCCCCAGAAACGTTCCAGAATGGGCCCCAGGAAACACCTTTCTTCTTTAAAATCCCGTACGTTCAGTTTCTCAGTCACGGCAAAGTATTTCGGTTATGAAACCTATTTTTGATTACGCACCGTTAGGGGCTATTGTGGTCTATAAATTTTTCAATTTTAATGCTTTTATGTCGGTGAAACCAGCCGAAAACCGTTACCAGACAGGTCTTCGAACGTTTTTAAGGGAAAGTTCATTTAATATGACAAGGGGGGATGAAGACATTGAAACTCGAAGCTTGAAATTTTAGCAGCCCCCTCGCTAGCGGTTCAATTTTTAGGAGCCCCCTCCTTGGTAGTCGAAAAAAAATTCAGAGCCCCCCCCCCTTCAATTCCTTTGCTCCCCTGAAAAAAAGATCGCTAGACTATATTAAATATATTTACCGTTATTGTCTTCAATGGTTTATACTATGACAAACTTGAGATACAGTTGTGATACAATTTTCTAAAGCATTTTTAGGATGAACAAGAGTGTAATAATTACTGAGACTACATTATCTGTAAACCACGTGATATAGCTGAGTTGCACAGGTCATTAAATTGTTGAGTTGAAAACCATCCGATCTGTATGATGATGTCATGTGTTGGTTTTGAAGTATACAAATTTTCGGAGCCCCCCTCCTAGCGCAACAATTTTTTCAGAGCCCCCCTTCGGGTGTCTAAAAATAATTTCGGAGCCCCCCCTCAATATCTTCATCCCCCCCCCCTTGTCATATTAAATGAACTTTCCCTAAACATCTGCAGAGTTCAGAGTTTTGTAGAGCATCCTAAACACCGGATTACCTCGAGATCCTAGACTCTGCAGCCACTAAACACCAAGTGAAGCTTAAGGAATCCATGTTTATAAAATGGTAGCCTGCGTAGCAAGCGTTTCCAATCGAGTTATTGCGCGAAAGTTAGAGCGGAAGCAAAAAAAAAGGTTGAAGGGGGAGGGGGAGGGGAGAAGAGGAAACGCTTGCCCGCAAACCCCACGATTCTGGAAAACGCCCCTTGATATTTCACGGTTCGGTTCATTTGTAAATTGACAGCTCGTCAAAATAGAAGTATAACGAACAGATTACCCCTGGATTACCAGATTTGTAAAATTACTTTGTTCTCTAATAGAACACGTTCCAGGCGATTGCAAAAACTGTAATAAAAAAGATTTACGATAAAGAAAGTTAAAACTATGAGCGATTTCTGCGGAATTTCTTGTTTTTTTTATTGTGTGGCTTTATCTCGTCTGAAACCTTATCGACACGTCAAAAATGATTTGTCCGGAACAATTCACTCCGCCGGGTATAAGTTTTGCAGAGCGGCCGCTCTTCAGCCTGTGTCGAAACGTTCTCTACAATAGATGCCGCTAAATTTCCAATAAACAAAAAGAATCTTTTCATTTCAAAAAGCTGACAAATCGCTTGTCCATGGCGGCTTTAGCTAGTGTCGAGTACCGATGTTCTGATTCATGTTGATGTTATCTCCAACAAACAGTCCATTTTTTCCAGTCAGATCCGCACGCCGTCATTCTCAAGAAATTGGCCTTCCCTAGTCTCCACTGCTCGATCTCCAATTATACTTTGAAGACTCTGATCTCATAAACCTTCGCACAAACACGATTCCAATAAATATCAGTCCAAAGCATTTGTAATCTGCGACCACAAATCGGATGAGACCAGATCTGTGACGCACGAAAACAAAGCATACCTGGTTTGATTGATGTTTCGAATGCTAAGTAATCAACACTACCCGCACCGCGCCAATCAGAAGCTGCGTTCGTGGGCGAACGCAGTTTTTCAAAATCGTGGGGTTTGCGGGCAAGCGGTTCCTTCGTTCCCCTCCCCCTCCCCCGTCATTCTTTTTTTTTTTGCTCTTGTCCCAGCTTTCTAGACGAACCTCGCGAGGAAACGCTTGCTACGCAAGCTAATAAAATGGGAGAAGCCCGATATCAACCAGTAGGTGAAACACATTAACCCGACTCTCTCTCTGTAAAGAACTAAGCGTCACTCATTTAATTTTTTTTGTTTTAGTACGCAATATTGATAACGCAATGTAACGAACTTTGTAAGATCGCGCGCGCTTTAAATTCAACGTCGATTTCAAAATATGGAACACTGAAGATGACGGATGTACCGTCGAAACATGTCTGGAAAATTAAAGAAAGTTGTTATGTTTTTACGACGTTCCAGAAGTCTTTGCGAAAGTTAACACAGGCTAGATTCCTTTTCGTTTGTACAACTCACCAGTGTGTCTGATATTCCCAAGACTTCCCTCTGCTCTTTTGGGACTGATGCATGAGTCATAATTGCCCTGAAATATCAAGTGACTTGTCCGTTTAGCGATAAAAGTCTAAAAGTGAGTTTGAGAAGGCCCAAATGGCTCTTCAAAGTAATGGAAACAATGTATAACAGGATCACAACCGATCACTGACCAGAAAAAAAAGGGGCTTAAGTAACCATGACAACGACAACGACGACTTGAAAAACAATTGGTTTTATAAGCAAAACAACAGCTCTGTACGTGTATCACGCTTTTTGGAACATATTTCTTTGACGTCCACTACACAACTACAGTGTACGGCGTGAAACTCCCTGATGCGTTTATGGAGGACGTGAATACATGACGACGAATTTTCCTTTTCTGAACTTGGATGCAGCCCTTAATCATTAAACGGCAGGAAATAAATGACCTTTATTTAGCAAATTGAGAGGGTCTAACTCTAAACAGATGTTTTTATTACCGTCGTCGTCACTGCCTAAACTCCCTAATAATTTGGGCTTGACCCATACCATACGTAGCAAGTATTTCTGAGCGAACGCGAACTATTTCCTGCTCATATTAATCATTTACGCTTCCGCAATGAAACCGCGCGGAAATACTTTCTACAAGCTACTTAAACCACCGACGCTAGAGCCAGGTTGCTACACAACAACACTCTTGAAAAAACACATCTAGATTCACTGTAAGTGGCTGAACCTGACTAAGACGTTTATTGAAAGACCTTTTCCAATCACTCTCCAATGAGATGTCCTTGAGGATAGTGTCATATTTCCTCTCCTTAGACCTGCCCCATTTCCAGTGTCTCAATCTTACTTGCCCGTGAGAGACTTTTGAAACAAAACGTATCTTAGTTTCGAAACTAAATGTACCATTCGGAAACACTGGCAAATACATCTTATTTCAATTAAATGCACACTATTCCAAAAAACAAATAAATCACATGACTGAGTCTTAGCTAATCACGCTACATTTTGTAAGTTATCTTCTCCAAAATGCATTTTTCAACTGCAGCTTCAAAGCTGACATTACAAGGGGCCATTTCAGCAGTGATAATATGCCATGCAATGTTCTTTAGTGGTCACAAAACTAAATAAAACACTTACGGTAGTTCCGTTAAACTTTCAAATCCTCCTAAACTCTCAGCTAGAGTGAACAACTGAAATTAAAAAGGATCGATATTAGAGACGTTCAGATTCGAGAAGATCAGTTTGGAGAACTGGTATGTAGATATTGGGGCTTAAACGAAGAGTTAAAAAAACACCCTTGAAAGCTTCATTTTACTACTTTCCACCAGAAGAGTTATTTTTATTGAAGGAGGTAAAGTCCTCTCTCGATCGCAAAATGATAAAACTTCTAGCATTTGATAACTTGTTCCCGGTACTACATTATAAAATGCCTAAAACCCATGGAAAGAATGACGACGACTATCGGGTTTTCCCTCTAGAATAACACTGGATCAAGCTCGCGCACTCCTCGCAAATCTCGTTCTCGTAGTCTTCCAGGAATGTACAGGAATATTACCCTTAATGAGGAACAGGGGGGTAAAGGTGATGTTACACGGAACGATTGACAACGACGATTTTAAACGCAACGTAACGTTGCAACATTGTTCCAACATTGCAACGCTGTGTTGCGCTAAAACTCGTCATTGCAAATCGTCCCGTGTAACATATGGCTTTCAAACAAAACACCTAAAAGAGAGGGGTGGCAAATTAAGAAGGAGGTAGACAGGGGGCGAGTTTCAGCCAAAGCGGGGATGTATTGATGATCATACAAATTGATTTCCAAAGGCTGGGGGTACTTCTATTAGAGATGGCTTGTTCATTGAGAGAGGAAGGGCTTATAAAAAGGCTTTCACTAATTTGGGAGAACAAGGTTTGTTTAATAGAAGGTTTATCTTGCAAAGTCTGACTTCTGGCTGCAGAGGACTGCCTATTCAAGATGAGAAAAGACCAACTACAGATATGGGAGGAGATTTTTTGGAGAAGACAGGCTTTTATAACACTCTGTTCGGAAGAGGGTGCTTATTGCAGAGTAAGTGCGGCTTCTAGAGAAGGGCATATTATTGCAAAGGAGCGGGACGAATTTAGGGCTGTTGCATATTAAGGGTAATCAAGACATAAACGAATATATTATAAATAAAAAAAAAAACAAAATGACAACAGTCAGGCTTATATTATTGCGGGCGACCAAAGGAGTGCACAATTCATCTCCAAGTTGCTATCATTATGCATGCGTGGCACGTTGTAGCCAGCCGTCCTTTGGCCTTCCACCAATGATAAATGGAATACACAGAGCGCAATCTGATCACGCACGACTTTTCACCTTCTAACATGTCACACTAACTTTGTCTTATCCAAAGCACAGCACTGAGAAAGAGCATTTCGTCGCATCAATCTTGGTTGCACTCCCTTGCCTTTGGCTATTGAGTACTACAATCTACTAATAACAGTAAATAACAGAAATATACCTTGGACGATTTAAAAAATTGTTTGGCATTTTCCAAATCTCCCTTGATGAAGAAAGTCACCATTCCACCAAAGCCTGTCATCTGTTTCTTAGCAAGTTCATGCTGTGGATATGATTCAAGGCCTACATTGTGAAACAGTCACACATTAGCAACTTAGATAGGTACTAATTTCTCCTTAAAACTCCTTAATGCCTTTTCTTTGTATGGTTTTCTCACCATATAATTTTCAATAATTGTGTAGCCTGAGTAAACACCTGCCATTTCGCCATGTCCACCACTGGTTTCCAGGTGAAATGCCGTCTGAGGAACTAGCGTCGAAATTCTATACTGATGACGTGTCACTACCAAGATCTCGGTAGTCCTTCTGATTGGCTGAAAATTATGTGGTTCCGAAAATTTTCCATACGCACCCCATAGGGACTTGCTTGAAATTCTAAGGGAGAGTGTGGAGGAGCAGGGGACTGGGAACATAGAGGCCAAATGTCGTAGAAAAGTAGGGCATGAAACTATACTGGAATTTCTCAAAGGGGTGAGTGGGAAGGGTGTCAAACCAAAACACCCTCATAGGGAGAAGTATGCCCCATCTCTGTTAGTCTCTCGCCAACATTATACCCTGTATCGTAGTAAGGCATGCATACTCCAGTAGTCTTACCAGGGTATATCACCCTCTCTACCCTGGGGTTTTTCTCCAGGAATCTTGCAACAGCTGTAGCATTGACTTGATGTTGCCTCATTCTCAGATGAAGTGTCTTTAGTCCACGGTTGGCCAGATAACAGTCAAAAGGACTTGGTACCGGACCGATAGCTGAAGAGAAAAGGGACAAAACAATCACACAAAATAAACCAAAAATAGTCATTTACCGTTGCTAGTCACATTGTAGAATAAATTATGAAATGATATAAAATTTTTACTTCTCTGTCTACTGTAAATAATAACGAAATAACAATTGAAAGTGATGAGGAGATGGCCGCGAAAACATCCGTTTATCTTCGCTCTTCGCCGCTGGGGACGTTTCGCGCAGAACGTTCCCGGCGGCCAAGAGCGAGGATGTTTTCGCGGGCAACATGCAGCTTACTGGCGATTTTACAGTAACATGAATATCATCAAATGTGCATTAGTATTTTTTTGGTTATGTAGCAGCTGCAAACCTACCATTTTGAAGAAACCTCAGCCTATTACAAATGTCATCGTTGTTGGTACAAATCACTCCCATTACAGTGTCTGAATGACCTGAAAAAAAAAACAAACAGTCAAACAGTTGAAATTGCTGTTAATTTAAACAAAGAGGGGATAAAAGCTAAATAACACTTGGTTAAAATGTATAACAATCTGATAAACATACCATTCATATATTTTGTTACAGAGTGCATGACAACATCAGCTCCAAGAGACAAAGGTCGCTACAAAATAATTACATAATTTTTGGCAGAGCAGTTAAATTAATACAAACAAAATGATTGGAAATTAGCTATGTCATAACAGAGACAAAAGTCAAGACAAGCTTCTCTTTTCAAATCAAGGCGGGACAGTTTGGTATAATTTCCTTATGACAGTTGAGGGTGGGGATTGGGTATCTAATCCCTTATTTGGGGTCTGAAATTTTGCACTGAAGGGATTTTTGTGGGTCTTGAATAAAGAGATCGCATTGACATTCTTATGGAAAGAGGGAGAGGGGGGAGGGTGAGGTTTTGGGGTATAAAATCTCAACTCATTCATCAGCTTACCCCTGGTGTTTTTGAAAGCCACTTGTACCAGTCAAAGCGAGTCAGAGTGATTGTCAAATAGTTACAAGGATATTCTTTCCCGTACAAAATACTTAAAAGTTGTTTTGAGTCAGTACAAAAGATAGTCAGGGAATTAGAATTTTGGGGATATGTTAAGTTTTAAGGGCACAAATGTTTTGGGTTAACAAGTGCAGACTGTCAAGAAAAGAATTGATAATTTATCTCTCTGGGCTGTTGGAGTAAATTGCATACAAATAAATGTATTATTATACCTGGAAATATGATGACATGAAAGTGTTGTCCACCACTAGGAAGACACCCTGAAAAAC
>CALNXK010000209.1:712500-725000 GCA_942486035.1 Porites lobata | reverse complement strand
TTAGGAGTGACATTCCTATTGTCTTTGATCTCAGATGTGTTGTCTGTTGTTACTCTTCATATTTACTGTTTTTATGTGTATGCTGCCAGACTTTACAACTTCCAGCTTAAGAAGCTGATCACTCTCTTCAGGCTTTTCACTGGTAAGGGATATGCTTGGTTTTTTTTTGACACCACAAGATTTAAGCACTGTATTAGTAAAACAGTATTTTATTAAAACTAACACGTATGCTGATAATTTTCACATTTCAGGCAACTAAAAGAAATGCTAACTACTCAAGTGAGGGCTCTTACTTGAGTAGAATTCTCATTAGGATGTCATTCTGTAAAATGAAACCAAATGAGAAATTTAAGCTTCTAGAGCCCTGACCAACACATCTTAGAGCAAAATGTTATAGTAGAATACACCAGAGTCAATGCAAGAAAGGAAAAACATTTTTTGAGGATGTAGAGAAAGTGAACTTAGAACTGTCAGAGCATAATAGGATATCTCTGGATGTCTCTGAATAATTATGATTAGGCCCTTTGAGATAAATCCTGGCACTATCAGGACGAAAAAGTCACACCTATGCCTAAAAAATGTCAACAGGTATAATAATAAATTTAGAGAAAGTGAACTGACCAAGCAGAAAAGGTACTTTTCCCCTATATCTATGCTGGTGACTTGTGATATCCTTTATTACTCTTTGAGAAACTGAAGGGGAGTGAAGGGCACACTCTCTTAGTTTGGCTAAGGGAGTGGGAATTATTTCAGCTGGAGCACTTACACACAGGCATTGTCATTATGTGAACATCTCACCAATTCAGTACCATTGAAAAAGTCACATCAACATCATCATCATCATCATCATCATCATGTCCTACGGTGAACATCAACTCAATTCAATTCAGTGCCATTAAAAAAGTCACATCAGCATCATCATCATCATCATCATCATCATGTCCTACGGTGACAGGCATCAACTTGCAATTCCATTAGAGTCCCATCATACAGTTTACATTGTTCTGGTACAAGTACATTGTAGATGTTGTGATTCAATTTTTATCATTGTTTTTTATTTTGGGTATGGTGATGAGTTTTTAAGAAAGGAAAATAAAAGAGGAAATTAATTTTGTGTGAATGGAATAAAAGTTATAAGTAAATAAGTATAATTTGATATAATAGAACCATGGATAAAATTGAACTTCAAGACAATTTTGTTTTTACTTATAACATCTTACCAAATCCTTTTCCACCCTAGGTAGGAGGTGGAATGTTGAGACAAACCAAATTGACATTGTTCCATTCAAGGCAGACAGACTGTTTGTGGGCACCCTGTGCTTCACAGTGCTGCTGTTCCTGTTGCCAACAACTACTATGTACTACGTTGTGTTTACTGTGCTGCGGCTCATTGTATTGTTTGTTAAAGGCATTATTGCCAAAGCTATTGATACAATGAACAGTCTTCCGGTGTTTGCACTGACTATTGCTTGTGTGAGACCTGACTTAATACCAGGTATGTGTGGCATTAACTGTAGACTTACAAAAGGAATCGTTTTAGCCTGTATAGCAGGCGGTTTTTTGGTGTGTTTTTTTATTTGTGGTTTGTAAAGTAAGAGACAAAGCTATGGGAATGCTATACAGAGCTTGAACAAGAACACGATGGGGGTAGGGTAATGTGAAAAGGGCAGAGAGAAATTGTTGTTTCTCTCACCTGTCACTCCTTTCCCCTACTGTTCTCTCATTTGAATGAAAAACACACCAAAAAAACTGCACACCATGCAGACTAAGCCTGCCTAAGACCTCTTTCAGAAATACCAGTTTTTATTAATTTTTTTATTTTTTTATATGTCTGGTTTTCTGCAAATGGCCCTTATGCATGATTACATCAGACGAGCAGATTTCACCACCAAGTTCCTCGTTTGTAAGCAAAATTCTTTGCATCTGCAGTCTTTGTGCATGGGTGTTCTTTTCAAGTGTAGTGCCTTGGAAATTCATCGACATGTAAAACATGCACTCTTATTTACTGAAAACGAGACTTGGTGGTGAAATGTACTCATTTGATATAGACATGCATAAGGGCTATTGTCTTGTGGTTTGCACCCCAGCTTTGCCACCCACTGTAATTTTGCAGATAATGGACTCAATCAATCATCTCATTTCTTTCCAGGGGGTGTAAATTTTGAATTGCTGGAGTCACCAGATTCCTCTGATTCAGGACTCAACATTTTTCATGACAGCTTCATAAGAAAGTTAAGTGGACCCGTACCATCTGTGTGCCTTCTACTTCGTAACCAACCCCTCCCTATTACACAGCTCTTGTGCCGCCCACTAATAGAGAAGTTCCCTGGTTATGATGACCACAAACAGGATTGGTCCACACTGCTGGAAAAATTAGCAAAAGGAGAATTGATTTACCCATGGGTAAAGCCCAGGCATTCCAAGTAAAAATTATAGACACCACTGTGGTTCATAAATAATTGAGAGGTCCTGCAAATACTGAAAAAAAAAGCAATACCCTGGAACTCTGTTCGCCCCTTGTTGAGCCATGAAAGTTTGGTACTTTTGGCCTATTAACTCTTGCAAATTTTGGCGAAAAATGCCTTCAGGTCCTGGTTGTTCAAACGTTGGATAGCGCTATCCACCAGATAAATCACTATCCAGCCAATAAGTATTACGGAAATAAATTACGCTATCCGCTGGATAGTGATTTATCCAGTGGATAGCGCTATTCAACGTTTGAACAACCGGGGCCTGGAGTAACAATGAGAAGCCTTTTTGTATCAATCAGTCCAGCATTTATGCCAAACTTACAATGGCCATAGAACCTGAAGTCGAAACGAAATGTTTCCAAAGTCATCCTAAATTGTTTTAAATATTTCCGAAGACCTCTCAGCAAAGTTTATCCAAAGTCTACTCAATAACTCAGTTCTTAGGACTTGTTTAACCAATAATTACAAGAATTACAAGTTGCTGTAATTTCATTTTTGCACAACCAGCACCCATGAGAATGGTCTGAATTTTTTTTCAGATATCCAAATTTAGTACGAGGCTGGGATTGTAGAAAAATAGCGACTTTAATAAGGCTAACAATAGAAGTCTTCCTTGGTGCCAGTGATATTCTAAAAGAAAAGATATAAGGCTCCTTTAATTTACATTAAATTTTGTAATGGTTAACTAGTACATGGCAAATGAATATGCAATACCAATAAACTGTGCACAACGACTTTAATGACAACTTTAATAAGGATTTAACAGCAACTTTAATAAGGCTATGTTCAAACTAGTAACTTAAGTCTTCTTCAGGGCCAGTGTTATTCTAACAGGAAAATGTAATTAAGGCTTCTTTCATTTACATTTGCAGTGGTTACCTAGTATACGCAATACTGGTAAACTGTGCATAATGGCTTTTGCACTTATTTAGTCTGATGTGAAAAGTATTGTAAAGAAAATTATTAGCTTTAAAACTCACAAATAATAAACGGTTGTGAAAAATGCCATTTGCTAATACACACACCAAGTATGTGCTGACTTCCTTAATGTATGCACCGCGAATATGCTCAGCAGTTGACACTGTCCACTTCAATAATAAAGCTCTTTCCTTTAAGTCACCCTTGTTATCTTTAACAAAACAACAGTTGCAAATGACAATGACTCAATGAGTTTTCGCATTTCATCTCACTTAATTGTCAACAAAATGTCAACTGCAGTCACTTAAATTCCTTTTCACATATTTTAGTTTACTATTTAAAAAGACTGAAGGTTAATTTAGTGCCACTCAATGTCTATATTTTCCTTCTGTATAATTAATATTTTTAAATAGCTGTAGCCTTACTCAACCACCATGCCATCAGGCCCGGAGTTTAACAGCCGCTATTTCCATGTTGTGTTGCAAATCATTCCACTGTGTCACTAACATATAACAGCCTAACCCTAACAACATGTATAATCAGGATGCATTGGTATAGAATAATATTACTCCCAAAAAAAGACTCTTGTTTGTTTGTTTAGGTTACTGTCCTAAAAAAACTTTTGCACAATACCAGTTCATACCATCCTGTCTGGGGAAAGTGTGAAAAAATCGTGAGGAGAGTTGCCAGTTCCACAGTTCCCTCCTTGCCCTTTCCACCCATTTCCATCCCCCCTCCCCCTCTTGCCCGAAGGCCTGATCACAGGCTACTTCAGACGATCAACAAAATAATATCACCACCTAAGAATTATCCTACAGTGTGCTGAAGATAATTGCAGGAAACTGGCCACTGCTTACATTAGTTCCATTCCTAGAAGAAACTGAACAGCTAAATAAAAATTGGATTCTTTTAACTTTTACGAACTTTTTCCCTGTAGTCATATGCCATGATGGTGGGCCCTGAATAAGTGATACAATCTCATATCTTTTACCCTTCTCAAGGCAAACAGGGTGATCAAACAGGACATCAAATCCATAGTAACCTTTTCTCTCATCTTCCTTTGAGGAATACATTCCTGTCTGTTTTACTAGAGAAAAACCATTTGCCACATCTTTCACTTCTAATGAAACTGTGTATTTGCCACCTTCACTACCAAAATGCTGCACTCCATGTAACATGGTAGGTTTACTGACAGTCAGTTTAAGGGCATCAGAATTACCACGATAGTAGTACCAGGCACCATCAGGCATTTTGGGCGAGCTTACTTCTGTAAATCTGTAAACTCGATGCAAATGCCCAGTTTTATGCTCTCTTGGGGAATGTATGAATGGTAAAGAAGACTCTAAACCGACACCACCGTAGTGTTTCATCATGAA
Source organism: Porites lobata (assembly GCA_942486035.1). NCBI lineage: Eukaryota > Metazoa > Cnidaria > Anthozoa > Scleractinia > Poritidae > Porites > Porites lobata. Next base: position 720,235 of record CALNXK010000209.1, on the reverse strand, counting down.
ACCAATCTCTTTTTTAGTGAGAATATCACAATCCACAACAACCAAAGCAAACTCCTTCTGCGACATCACTGGAAACCTTATTGCTTTCACAATTTCCTCGCCAAGAATCCTTCTTTTGACCACGCCATCAGGGGTTAGCCCTTGCCTTTCCACTTCTTTGGTGGCCCAGCGATCAACAGCCTTGAATAAATCCACTTCCTTTACACTCAAGCTCTCCCTTTTCACCACAGACTCAACAACAGATCTCTCAAGCGTGACAAATTCGTGAGAAGTCAGAGCATTCTCGGTTTGCGCCTCAATTACTTCCCAGCACCGTTCTTCCAAATCTTTATCCCCAAATTTCTGAGCTTGAAGCAGGACGGAGAACACATTCGACGCCCCTAGATGTTCCTGAAGATATGCTATACACTTATCGGCGAGTGAAGGGACCAGGTATTTCTTGGCCAAGGACAGAACTTGCATGACATTACTTCCGCTCAAGTTCACTTCATCGCTGTACTGAAAACGAAACAACTCTAACAGACTCTCATAATCACAGTCAGGCAATTGAACAGTGTCTGCAGCCTCCGCCATTTCACCGTAGAACATGTCATAGAAAACAGGACTGCTTATTGCAAGTACAAACTTGTGAGCTGGAATCATGCACTTCCGACTCTTCCGGCTTTCATTTTCGTTGTGCGACGCAGGAACTACAAACTTCACATCACTTAATAATTCGTTATTGAAAATAAATTTGGTTCTCTCGCAGATAGTTGGGCGAATAGTCTGCCAGTTATCGTCAAAAGACTTAAGAGAAGCCATTGCAATTTTTTTTGGGTTTCCCCAGGGTCTTCTCGCTTTCTATTGCCCAGGGCTCTCACGGGTTTGCCACAGGTATCCCATTCTTTGTTTGAGTATGCAGTTTTTTTTTCCTTTTTCCTGGCGTCGATTTAATAATGCCGTAAAATTCCGAAAATAACTCCCGGGGCTTATATTTTTCAAAGACCCTTTTTGAGGGGCTTATTTTTGGAGGGGCTTATCTACGGAGGGAAATTTGTGTTTCAAAATCAATTGGGCTAGCCTTACAGTTGGAAGTAAATCTACCTTTTTTGCTTTGTTTTTCTTTGTATTTGAGGGCAATTTTCCAAGTACAAGCCCCAAGGGGCTTATATTTGGAGGGGCGATTTAACGGAGGGTTTTTTGCGTTACCGGTTAAGGGGGCTTATATTTGGACGGGCTTATACATGGGGGGCTTATTTTCGGAATTTTACGGTACTTTGACAAGTAATATACAAGCGTAGCTATTGTTTCCAGACTCCAAACACTCAAAATTACACTTGCAAAAGTTTTATAAAATGGACCTCTGTTGTACTAACCTGAGATCAGGCCCAGATGATGATGATGAAACCTTTATTTAAGTGTCATAAAATTCTAGTACATTACAGTACTAATTGGGGACACTAAAACAAAGCTAATTAAAATAAAGTAAAATTATCATAATTAAGACTTAAGAATCTAAAATTCCTAAACAATATGTACAATTTATATCAAATTAATCATATAAAATTTAAAAACATTTATCATGAAGTTTTAGCGGTTCTCATTCATTAGGGAGCTCAGTTAAGCAGCGACGTTTTTGAGCGACGCACGTCAACCGGAAGTGAGCCTTTTTCACTTTTAATAAGCCTTGACGCTACTGTATTTGTATTGCCAAGTGGCTTAATTCTTGTAGAGACGATCTGCCCAAAAACTTGTTCAAAATCACGGCTCAAGAGTGCAAAGAGTCCATTTCCGGTTGACGTGCGTCGCTAAAAAACGTCGCTGCTTAAGCTCCCGATTCTTTCTAACGGCTACTGCTCTCTCGCCTTGCCCGCCTTAATGTTATCCAAAGCGAAACGAAAATTGAGCCTGGTCTCAGATTTCTGTTGCACGAACGCTCAGGTTCGGTGGGACTGACAGACTGACAAACAAACGCTGTCTTAACAGCTTTCCTCGCAAAGAATACTAATACTGATCTACCGTCTTCAAAATTCTTCAGGAACGTTCCGATTAATTTATACTCAAGAAAACAATCACTTTACCGATAAACGTTAGAAATTTTTACCATGTTTTTAATTAGAAGCCTAATCTAGGATCCTAGCTGAAACGAGGGCAACAGCGTGAAATCAAAGGAAGATCACAAATTCACTGGTCAGTGACTGGTTACCTTTATGCGTGCCAAACAAACTAACTGTGAAAAAATAAGAGAATTGCTAGCCTGGCGTTTTCTTTTAGCGCCCAATTTGCTCGCGAAAGGGCCATGTTGAAACTTCCCGATGAGAGGAGGAGATGGGGCGAGTCAAAGGGAGCGGGGAGGGGGCGGGGAGAGAGAAGAGAATTTTCTCCCCTCCCCCTCCCCCCTTTCTTTCTTTCGCCCTCGCACCTACCGTAAGGGTTACTATTTCTACTCTCACCAATCTTCCACTGTCATAAAATCAAAGATGGCGGCTAAAACAATATCACGAACACGAACAAGGTTTCGCCCACCCAAGAAATATGCCTGCACTGCAGGCTAGAGAATTGCTTGTATTTTGCGGCAGGCCAACCAAATGCAGTAATCAGGAGGAGATAAACAGTCCTGGGAGTCACAGCTGGCTTTGTTTTAACTTGTTATCGATCTAGAAAATTATAATGAAACGACAGTGTTTTTCAGTCATCAAAAGAAGTAGAAGTGCAAAACGCTCTGTATGCTATAAATTCTGAGCGTTAATCTTTTACGCCAAAGCCGTACAACCTGCAGCTAGTCGCTTGAATCAAAATGTATCTGGCCATCCCGTGGGGTTCGCGCAAATATTCCAAAGATCTCCAGTCTCAGCCGGCATAGTTGACTTAGCTATGTTCATCGGCTACATCCTTTTGCGCCAGCACAAAAGCCATACCGGACAAGGCTTCTGTTCACACTTGGGGACGGTGATTTCGGAGCAATTTCTGTAACGGAGCAAAGCTGATGAGCCACGCCGATCTCTAAAGTGGAGATTCAAAGATCGGGATAGGTGTCGGTACGAAATTCTGTTCAGTGTAGCCTCAGTGTAGTCTACTGAATAACATAAAAATTCCTCTTGCTTAGAGATTCGTTAAACCACTTTGAGACTTACATTAAGTTGTTGAAATTTATGGCGCAACCAACACGCCGAGACGAGGTATGAGTCACGGTTTGAAAGTTTTCAGATGCGGCCAAATCTAGTACACGGCTGGCACTTTAAGAAAACCACAGCTTAAGCGAGGCTAACTATTCTAATTAATACCAATAGGTCCAATGGCAAACGACAACTTTAACGAGACTAACATTCTAAACAGGTTCAATAGTCCTCCTCAGGGCCGTTTTCTGTCTCAAGAAAATATCGGTAAAGATTCCTTTTAAAGTTTTCAATGGTTAACTAGTACACTTGTTACTAGTGACTGACAGGCCCGAAGGGAGGAGGGGGGTCGGCGACGGGTGGGCACGCACCCCCGCCCACAGGCTCCGGAGGTCCACTTTTTTGTTGACCAACGATGTAAAAAAAGTGAATTAGCGATAATGTGCTTGCAAAAAGTAATTGCAGAATCGTTTTCAATTTTGCGACAGTTGAACAGTTTTTAACATAGTTCCCGAGAAAATGGTCTGAAGAGACAAGAAGAGATCGAAGACGCCGCAAGATTTTATCTACGTCTCAAAAAGAAACTGAAAGTGCCATCAATGAATATTTTCCAGCTGCAGACAATTATCAGAACCTAGCCGTTCTTCATTTAAAAATTTTGAAGGTAAATCTAAAAGTTGGAGATTACTGGAAAATCTGCCATCTTTAAAAATGCTTTTTGGCTAATAAATGTATATCAATTAAACTAACTCTCATCAAAACTCGAACGAGCACAATCGAGAGGAACGCGCTAAAATGCTATGTACCAGTGTCGCACACATTTTTAGACGGACGTGAGGAAAATGGACACGCAGTATGTGGCCGCGGAGGGCATTTGGGGAGGGAAACGGACGCCATATAGCGGGCGTGGCCGATCAGCGTGCTCACATAACGTCATAAATAATCTATTTGGTATAAAAAGCAACTTTGAAGTTCAAAAATTTTGCGAAAAATCCACGTTTCGGTTTTAGCTGCCTGTTTTCAATTCTAATCCGTGGCCTTACGCTCGAGGTGCATTCTCAGGACTGACCTATATAATTCCCCCCTTCTCACCCTCCACCCCCGCTTTTCTAGAGACTTCGGCCTTCGGCCTCGTTTGTTCCGTCTCATCGTTAAATCGCACCTCCGAGTAAACATGCCTGGCAACGAGCCTGGTGACTGTGTGTTATAAGTGACGGCTTTTGGACTCAATATTTTATGTCAGTAGGCGGTTGCAAAATAAGGTAAAGAAAAACCTTAATTGATAATATATACATGCATGACAAGGTAAGTGCCGTAAATGCTATTTCAACGCCGGGGGTATACATGGTCAGCATGGCGACTCACGGGACGCCGTCCGACCAATGATAAATTACTTCCTTCCATAAAATTTCTCCCTCTCAATATCTCATAACTCATATCAACAACAACAACATAAGCTTTATTTGCATGACTATATGAAGTTATAGTATTTAAACACTAATAATAAGCCAATTAAAAAAAAACAATGATTACAATAATCAAGTGTCACATCATTACATAATGAGACAAATTTTAACAAATGTGAATTTAGAGAACAATTCTGTGAATTCATAAGTTTAATTATTAATTCTGTGCAAGATAGCTGATTAAACATGACAAAATTAGGTTGGATTTGACTGTAGAATTTTTCCCTTGGGATTGAATACTTTGGACAGTGCAAGAGAAAATGAAATTCGTCTTCAATTATTAATACCAGTTACAAACAGGGCAGAATCTAAAGTTGTGCGGAGTTTGATCATACCTTCCTGTTTCAATCATGAGAGTTTGTACTGAGTTACTTATCCGAAGTTTCAGTTCCTGAAAAATTCCATCGGGTGCAAATGACAATTATGATTTAAATCGGTTTCCGCATTTTATCTCACTTCGTCAATAAACTTCAACAGCAATCGCTTATCACTTTTATTTTAGCTTAGGCCATCCTCTTTTTTCTCCGTTTAGCGTCGTCCAGTCGTCCCGCAACGCTCCTCCCCACTAAACGGCTGTGTAGCAGACTAAGCGTCGTCCGTCCGGCCGAAATTTTTGGCATTTCCCCCCCAAAAAAAGTAACGGCGTAGTTGAACCATTTTTCACTTGAAACAATTATTTTAATCTGAAAAATGAGCATAGTAACAGCATAGAGAAAAAAACAGGAACAAAAACAGGAACATTTTTGAACAGTATATTGTGCATTTTGTTAATCCAAATAGGTAAATGTTAACTTTTACGCCATCTTGGGATACCAGGGCTTCCTATTCCGCAGGGACCGCGTAGGGGAGGGGGCTGGGGGCTTTAGCCCCCCCCACTTTTTTGGCTGTTGATGTTAGAACATTGAATGTTCAACTGGAAATATTTAAGGTGTTGATGAAGGACGGAGAATTTACCTGTTTTGATGACATTTTGGCCAAGATCAAGCAGCTTTCTGAAGCCGAAAAGTGTATGATAACTGAAATCATAACCCTATGTAAACTTCTTCGTGTAAATCCAGCAACCAGTGCAGCAGGCGAGAGAGATCCTTTTCTTCTGCTCGGAGACTGAAAACGTGGCTACGCTCGACGATGACACAAACAAGATTTAGCAATCTGACAATACTTAATACCCACAAGCAGAGAACAGACAAACTTTGTCTTATAGATGTTGGCAATGAGTTTGCAGCTCTCAATGAAAATCGAAAAAGCAACTTTGGCACCTTCAAAGAATCCGACTTAAAAATGTCCGGGTGACACTCATCCGTTGCGTCTGTTGGGTTTAGCTTAGAAGTTAGTCTATTCATTTAAATTTGGTCAAACGTGAAGGCCAGTTTGTTACTCGTTGTTTTATAAGAATTAAAAATTAACTTCACTTTTGGCAGTTTTAGATCCATTTCTAGCCATTTCAGAAGACTTCAATTTCAAATTTTCCCGGGGGAGAGCATGCCCCCGGACCCCCCTAGTTGGCTCACGTTAATGCGTTCGCATTAGCCCCCCCACTTGCAAATCCGCTCCGCGGGCCCTGTTCCGAGAGACTTCTTGTGATTTTTTTTGGGGGGGGTTTTTTTTCAATCTGACCGACCGACCCAAAATCAGGAAATGCATTCGACGCTAAACTAAAAAAGGGGGGGGAGGGGGATGGCCTTACTGAATAGAAAAAAACTGCGCTTATCTTTGTAAAACCCAAGGAGTTTAAATTCAGGAAAGGAGTAAGTGCCATGATTATATTTCTCTATTTAATTTTTCTGTGCATGATTAATTTCCGATTCTTCGCTACTTTAACTTGGATACTGACTTGGATGTGTAGTAAGCAAACGTTTAAGGAGTCTGTAGTCACTTGATAGCCAAGAGTCAGCCAAGAACTAACGTGCGAACTTGCTCTATATTAGTTTTGCTTGGCAAATCATTCCAGTCCAGTTACCAGTTAGCCTCTCCGCAGACGTCCTTTGGGGTTCGTTTGTCACGCATTCATTTGGGGGAGAAATGAATTCGTGACAAACGAACCCCAAAGGACGTCTGCGGGGAGGCTAGTTACCAGTGTGTCGACAGCAGGGAATATGATTCGTTACTCCCAAAGAGACTATGGCTTGTTTGATCAGGTTCTATTCCCTGGATAAAAAAATCTGCAGACTACCACAATTATCAGTATCGTCGTTAAGACTTTGTGCAGAAAATAAATGCAGGAAGCTGACCACCGCTTTCATCAGTTCCATTCCTAGAAGCAGATGATCTGCTAAATGAAAACTGGATTCCTTCAACTTCATCCCTGCATTTTCCGCTTATCACACGCCATGATGACGGGCCCTTAATAAGTGATACAATCTCATAAGTTTTGCCCCTCTCAAGGGAAACTGGGTGATCAAACATGGCATCAAATCCATAGTAGCCATTTGTCTCATCTTTCTCGGAGGAATACGTGCCTGTTTGTTTTACCAGAGAATCACCAATTGCCCCATCTTTCCTCCTGACTTCTAATGAAACGGTGTATATGCCACCTTCACTACCAAAATGCTGTACTCCATTTAACATGACAGGTTTACTGACAGTTAGATTAATGGCATCAGGCTGACCAGAGTAGCCCCAGGATAAATCAGAAGTACCGCCGGGCTTTTCAAATCTGTAGACTCGATGCAAAAGAACAGTTCTGATGGCATTCATGAATGGTAAAGAAGACTCTAAACCGAAACCACTGTAGTGTTTCATCATTAAAACAATCTCCTCTTTAGTCAGAATGTCACAGTCTAAAACCGAAGCAAACTGCTTTTGGGACATCACTGGAAACCTTATTGCTTTCACAATTTCCTCGCCAAGAATCCTTCTTTTGACCACCCCATCAAGGGTTAGTCTTTGCCTTTCCACTTCTTTGGTTGCCCAGCGATCAACAGCTTTGAATAAATCCACTTCCTTTACATTCAATCTCTCCCTTTTCACGACAGACTCAACAACAGATCTCTCAAGCGTGACAAATCCTTCCGACATCAGAGCGTTCTCGGTTTGCGTTTCAATTACTTCCCAGCACCGTTCTTCCAGATCTTTATGCTCAAATTTCTGAGCTTGCGGCAGGACGGAGAACACATTCGACGCCTCTAGATGTTCCTGAAGATATTCAGTACACTTATCGGCGAGTGAGGGTAC
>CALNXK010000209.1:675000-710000 GCA_942486035.1 Porites lobata | reverse complement strand
TCCATAGCTTTTAACATTTGCCCTTCAACCTTTTATTGATTACAAATGTTCTAAAAATCACTAAAACATTCTCAAAAACTCATCGTTCTTAGAACCTCAGGATAAGTGATTTATTTTTAAAATCGAATGACATTTTGACGAGATTTTCAAGGAAACGTGTTCACGTATAATACAAACAAGGCGTTAACATTTAAGCACGATGAAGCCGGCACGATTTTTAGCACTAAAAATGTGTGCCATTTAAGCGTCAAGAGAGATGTACGATTACACCTTCAGGATAAAACGCACTCTTAAGATTGTAACTTCGCAGTGGACCTACTCCATGCACGGTTAAAGGAGGCTTGTGCAAAAAATGCTTTGTGTCAACTGATATGATCTGCACTGATCTGCTGTGATATCCATTTGCCTTCGGTTGAGTCATGATCAGTTCATCGGTACTATATAACGAGTTGCTGTGTGCTGTCAAACAAATCATGCCGTTCAAAACTTGCGGCCTTTTTGCTTAATCAGCTCTTCTCCGTCTTAGGTAGATTGCAAAACGTTTTTTTTTTTGTTATTCTAAATGGTTGCTAAATACTATGATGGAATACTATAGCTGCAACCATAAACACTAACTCAGAGACTTAACGACTTAGTAACTTAAATAAACGATAACTGCGTGACATTTTATGCCGTAAAGTTAAAGTATAATTAACAAGAAAAAATTGAGAGTACATTTCTTTTACAAGAACAAGTAACACTAATTCTAAAAAGAAATTAACTAGCTTCGTATCGAAGATTGTCCAAAGAAATGTAGCTGAAAGTCAAAATTGTCGGCCATGAAGCAATGCGTGAGCAATTTAGATGCTCTGTGTCTTACGATCGTGCTTTGAACTACTGTAGACAGAGAACTCATTTTTTGAAAAATTTATTTGAGAACCCAAATGTTTCTTTACTTATGAAATGAAGTTCGCACTACAATTTGTGCCTCATTTGTCCGTACACTCAACTTAAATAAGCCCAAAGCTACTTATACAATACAAAGCTGTCTTGAATCTGAGCGCATTTCCTAAGATATAGCGGAGCTCAACGCTCGCGCGGAGCGCGCGTGAGCGTAGCCCAATACCTAAGAAAATATGGTGATCTACCCATCCGAGAAATTTTGGTAATCACGTGGCCGTACGCCCGTCCGTCCGCACCACGGGCATACCAACGTAAAAGAACTCAATGAACAGGTATGGCAACTGGCAAAGCAAATGCAACTCGAGATTATTTTGGCGGGAAATCGCATAGCCACCCGCGTCTTGTGAAGCAGAGACAACTATATAAGAGTCAATAAAGACGAAAACGGAAACCGGAAATTGCTTCTGTATCCCCGTTGTCTAAGGTATTAGGCTTAGATTAATTGTCATATCCACAAATTTGTGGGCGACAGGCCAGCGAAGCTCAACGAGAAAAAGAGCGGCAGTGAGCTAGAGCGAGAGAAAAATAACAAAGGAGACATTTTCTGTTGGAAGAATAACAAGAATATTTGAAGCGGTGGTGAGAAAATGAGAAATGCTAGCGGTCATCAAGGTGAAAATGAGCGGCAGTAGAACACGTTCGACATTTCCTCCATAAAACGTGTAACTAGGAAGTTTCTGAAAGTTTCACGTTGTAGTCGTGCAAAACAAGGGCAAATAAATGTACAAAAAAAAGTGTGCTCCACGTGTTAAGTTGCTTTTTTGCTAATTTGACCCATTGTTGTTTTTCTCGTTGCCTTCGCTGCGCTTAGCATTACATGATTTGATATTTTGTTAGAGCGAACTATAAACATTATCGTGAGCCCTGGCTACATCTATTTAATTTTATTAGCTTGAATTTAACATCAACTCGACTGAAAAGTCACTAACTTAATTGTAATTGATACATTTTTCCTCTTAAAACATAATTTTCTCTACTACAATGTACAAAATGTACGGGGCTTAATGCACTCACTCGGTTATTCTACTGAGATCTCCGTCTCGAAGAAAGCAAGGATGAAGTCCTCCAACGCAAGTTTCATGAAGTTTGTCGCTTGATCTTTTCACTTTCCCTCAAAGCGACAACTGAGTATTTTCTCAAAGGACTTCTACGTAATTTTTATATTTGTATGTTTTCCCGGGGCATTTTTGACTTGCAATAGGGGAGATTTGCTCAACTTTTTGCTGCGCTAGCTTTTTGCGCATGATAAAAGCTCCATGAAAGCACGATTATCAATGGGCTCGACATACAAAGGTACGACCTGACGCTCAATTAAGGCAACGATACGTCAAGGCTCGAAAAATGCAAGATAAAGCTACAATCTATGCACCTTCAATGGATTTTGGCTCGATGCGCGATTATCGGCTTCAAGATGCACGATGACAAAATTTGATCTATTTTGTTACGGCTGTGATCTCCAACACCGTGCCCTTAGCCATTTGGCGACACTTTTAGCAAGCCTTTGACTTCAATCTCAGACATTACTTTACCGCACCTTTTTGAAACCTTAGACTCGAATCTCAGACGACACCTTTGATAGGGGTACAAAGGCTAAAAAAATAACATCTTTCACTTGCGCCAAAGGTAAAGGTTAAAGGCGTAAAAAAAAACGGCCTTCATCGCCGGAAGACTCGCCTGAAGACGTCATCAAAGATAGTTTTTTGTCGCCCGTCAATGGCGTGCAACAGTCGTCTTTATCGCGCGTTGGACTGCGCCTTTGACGCTCGGTAAATCCGTTATTTCGTCCCGTGATTTTCGTTTGGCTCGGCAAATCATTCCAGTCATCGCTAGCCTTCAGCCTAACCACAGGTCCTGACAGGTCGTAGTCTGGAAATTAATGAGGCATTGGTAGAGAAAACAGTTATCTCCTTAAGAGACTCTGGCCTGTTTGATTAGGCATTTTCCTAAATAAAGCAATTTGCAGTCTACCACTTACGATGATCAACGAATGCAATATCATTATTTAAGAATTAAACTACATTGTGCTGAAAATAAATGCAGGAAACTGGCCAGTTTTGACATTAGTTCCATTCTTAGAAGAAGCTGAAGAGATAAATGAAAACTGGATTCCTTGAACCTCGTCAGATTTTTTTCCATTAGTCACACTCCAAGACGATGGGCCTTTGATAAGAGATACAGTCTCATACGTTTCACCCTGCTCAAGGCAAACTGGGTGATCAAACATGACATCAAATCCATAGTAACCATTTGTCTCATCTTTCTCGGAGGAATACGTGTCCATCAGCTTTATCAGCGAAAAACTCTTGGCCGCATCTTTCACTTCTAATGAAACTGTGTATTCATTATCTTCACTGCCAAAATGCTGCACTCCATGTAACTTGACAGGTTTACTGACAGTCAGTTTAAGGGCATCAGTCTGAGAATCACCACGAGTGTAGTGCCATGAACCATCAGGCATATCGGGCGAGCTTACTTTTCTAAATCTGTAAATTCGATGCAGAGGCCCAGCTCTAGGCTGTCTAGGGGACTGCATGAATGGTAAAGAAGACTCTAAACCGACACCACCGTAGTGTTTCATCATCAAACCAATCTCGTTTTTAGTCAGAATTTCACAATCCACAACAACCGAAGCAAACTCTTTCTGCGACATCACTGGAAACCTTATTGCTTTCACAATTTCCTCTCCAAGAATCCTTCTTTTGACTTTGCCAGCAGGGGATAGTCTTTGCCGTTCCACTTCTTTGGTTGCCCAGCGATCAACAGCTTTGAATAAATCCACTTCCTTTACATTCAATCTCTCCCTTTTCACCACAGACTCAACAACAGATCTCTTAAGCGTGACAAATTCTCCCGACGTCACAGTATTCTCGGTGTGCGTCTCTAAAACTTCCCAGCACCGTTCTTCCAGATCTTTATCGTCAAATAGCTGAGCTTGAAGCAGAACGGAGAACACATTCGACGCCTGTAGATGTTTCTGAAGATATTCAGTGCACTTATCGGCGAGTGAAGGTATGAGATATTTTTTTGCCAAGTAGAGAACTTGCATGACATTACTTCCGGTCAAGTGCACTTCATCGCTGTACAGGAAACGAAACAACTCCAAGAGACTCTCATAATCACAGTCAGGCAATTGAATAGTGTCTGAGGTCTCCGCCATTTCACCGTAGAACATGGCATAGAAAACAGGACTGCCGATTGCAAGTATAAACTTGTGAGCTGGAATCATGCACTTCTCACTCTTCCGGCTTTCACTTTCGTCTTGCGAGGCAAAAACTACAAACTTCACATCACTTAATAATTCGTTATTAAAAATAAATTTGGTTCTCTGGCTGATAGTTGGGCGTTTTGTCTGCCAGTTATCATCAAGAGTGGCCATTGCAGTGATTGTACCTTTCTGATTAATACAAGTTTGCTTGCGCTCTCGTTTATCTTCCCGTTTCCCTCTCAAGTAGGATACCTTTCGCAATCTAGTACCCAGGGTCTTCTCGGGTTTTGGCATGTGGTTAGCCGTTTGTAGCAAAATTCAAGAACATAATATTTTCATTCAATGATTTATATTTATATTCGACAAATAATATTCATTCAACTTCAACGCCATATACTTTCATTTAACACAAATATTCATTCACCTTCAACTCAAACTATTTTTCTTTAACACTAATATTAACTCAACTTCAACTCAAACTATTTTTCTTCAACACAACTATTTATTCAACTTCAATTCAAACTATTTTTATTCAACAACAAAAAAAATCATTCAACTTCAACTCAAAATATTTTCATTCAACAAAAAAATATCCATCCAACTTTTGTATTTAAAGTTCCCGGACATTCCTAATGTCTATTCAACAAAAACTGACCTTCGGTGAACGTTCGACACGCCGACCCAGTCTCTAGGGATGGGTAGTTTAAATGGCGTCGGACGAAGACTGAGGCTGACTCAAATAGTATTCTTGAATGCACACGGAATGAAATGGCGCTACAACGATCGGGATCGGCAAGTAATGCTTCTCTTTTGTCCAGAACACGAAATCTTATTTCAAATGCGGCCAGATCGGCGAGCAGGGAAGTGGCTGGCGCTGCCCGTTCATCAATGGAAGCTTCGTTCGAAGCCGAAGTTCCAACACAGCATTCTGGTAACATCGTGGGAAGTTCAACTCAAAATCAACGTATTGAACGCCTTTGAAGAGATGTTTTCCGTGCTGTGACTATGTTTTATTATACCTTTCAATCTATGGAGGAAGGTGGTATTCTTGATAGAAACAATGATCTGCATTTGTTTGTTCTACATTTTATATTTCTCCCGAGAATAAACAGAGCCATTGAAAGCTTTAATGCAACAGCTTGGAATCAACATCCAATTCGAACAGAAAGGGATTTGACACCTATGAGGATCTGGAGCAAGGGATGATTGACCAGCGTAATCGTGACCTGAATGCAGTTGTAGATGTAACAGAGTCAGCAATCAGAAATGATAACGTTAACCTACAATGGTATGGTTATGATCCACAGGCCCCACTCCCAACTGATGATGGTATCTTCGAGTATCTCTTCGGTCAATGTCGACACCAGAATGCTGGGTTGGAACTTCGGCTTCGAATGAAGCTTCCACTGCTGAACGGTCAGCGCCAACCGCTTCCCTGCTCGCCGATCTGGCCGCTTTTGAAATAAGATTTCGTGTTCTGGACAAAAGGGAAGCATTACTTGCCGATCCCGATCGTTGTAGCGCCATTTCATTCCGTGCGCGTTCACGTATACTCAGTTTGAGTCAGCCTCAGTCTTCAGTCCAACGCCATTTTCACTACGCATCCCAAGAGACTGTGTCGGTGTGTCAAACGTTCACCGAATTTGGGAGGGGACGGGCAGTTTTTGTGGAAGAGACATTAGGAATGTCCGGGAACTTTAAATACAAAAGTTGAATGGATATTTTTTTTGTTGAATGAAAATAGTTTGAGTTGAAGTTGAATGAATATTTGTGTTGAATGAAAGTATATGGCGTTGAAGTTGAGGATGAATATAAACATAAATCATTGAATGAAAATATTATGTTCTTGAATTTTGCTACGAACGGCTAACCATATTAGGTAACCCATTCTTTGTTTGAGTTTGAAGCAAATTCGTATAAAGAATATCAAATTGGACCAGACCAGACAAAGCAGTTATTCCGTGTTTAAAATAACATCTTTATTAAACCTAAAATTTTCGGCAGAAGTAACGGATGACAAAGATGACTTCTATATTCAGGTGCGCATGTATATATATTGTGCTCGGCAAATTTTCAGCAACTTTTGAAGTTTGAGCAACTTCGCAAAAGCCACCATCAGGTGAACAGCAGGTTACTGAGGAGATAGGCCCCTTCGGATTCTGTGTCCTGTAACAATCAAAGTTTATTGCCCTTTATCCATAAAATCACAGATTTGGCTGCAAACCAGAAGAAAAAACATTAGTGAAATTTCTGTAACAAATGGAATTTTCTTTTCTTATTTAACTGTTCTTAGCTGTTTTGGGCATTACATATAAATTGAGAAATTATGGGCCAAACACACTAAACGGTTAAAACCCATTCAGGTCCTCCTTTGGAGGAGGCCGGGAGACAGGAGTTTCAAAAGTTCTGCCTCTTGTACCATGCATTACTGGCTTCCACCCCTTTTTAGGGCCTGTTTACATGGAGGTCGGGGACCCTAGGATGGTGCGGTAAAGTGTGGCGGGCCACCCCACCTATCATGTAAACGTGATCAAATTAAAATGGGAGATTATATGGACAGGCGTGTTACTCCACCTAAGCGGGTTACCTCACTTACATGAGGTCCCCCACCTCCATGTAAACAGGCCCTTACATATTAAGCATTGTTGTATATTAATATTACCGGTAATTACCTCTGTTTATCTCGCCGGCTTCCCTAGTTCCCTCCCTTTTAGGACTATCCAAATTTTTTTTCTTGTTAAAACATTTATATTTTTGTAGCACACGACAAAATTACGCTAATAAAAAGGTTGGCTAGATCACCGTCCTCTTTTCAGACTGAAAGGGACAATCTCGACCTCAAATGACCATATTACGCGAGGGGACTGAGGCGAGTTTCGAGACGACGCCTTTTTAACCAGGAGAAGTTATAATTATCGCCATCTGCATTGTACGCTTTTTGGTCCACAGAATGGGCTTTGTTACCTCCCTCAGGCGGCCGGCGATGATCGCTATCAACTTTAATGCAATATTGTGAGCAGTGCCGAGCAGGCTATGCGAGAAGCTTATAACTTGCGACGCGCAGTGGAAAGTGAGGGAAAGAACAAGTAGGTTCAAGCAAAGTAACTGAATACGAATGTTTAGACTCGGTACAACTTAAAAGGGGTTAAACCGGCGGATAAACAAACGCAGCTAAACGGTGCCTTCTAAGTTATGCCCACAAAGAGTGCTTCCTTGTTTTGCCATCTTCTGAATTCTTCGACGACGTTCACTTCCGAGCAAACAGTCACTATACAGATAAACGTTAGAAATTTTCGTAACAATTGCACGTTTACGATCATCATAACCTTTGCTCATCTCTGAAGCCAACAAAGGGCTTACTGACATGCCATTTTTATCACCAAATGACAAGGTTGTTACATTGCCACTTGTGTCGTTCACAGTTTTTTTCGTGCACATAAGTATTAATATTTCCGAAATCTTCAGTTAACTTCATCAAAAGAGAGTCATGGAAATTTAAATATTTTCGACCTGTTTCAAACGTCGTGCTACTGTAGCTCGAGTGCAGCACGACAATAGCACGACTTGGTCTCAGACGTCGAATTTAATTCAGTTGAATAGAACGGCTGTTGCCGAAAACAAAGAACAAAAATAAAGAAGCGATTTAGCAAATTTTTAAATATATTCTAATGTATTCATGATTTATGAATTGAGTTCGGTACGGCAGTAGCGCGACGATTGAAACCAAGTCGAGCTACTGCCGTGTTGCACGGCAAAGCTTGCCGTGCTAAAGTCGAATTCAAATCGATCAATTTCGTTTAGCACGGTAGTAGCACGACGTTTGAAACGGGCCTAAGGGTTCTTTTTTGGCAAGATCGAATAATTCCAGACTAGTTTTAAGGAGAAAGTCACGCCTATAAAGTGTCCAGGCGCACACCCCTCAAACTAAACACAGACAATTTAGACTAACTAGACTGCAAGGATTCTTCATTTTTCCCGACATAGCACGCGAGAAACAAGGGCAAAAGACTGAGGAGAAAAGTGAGGTACTGCACTGGTTACTTTGTAAGGGTGCCACCCTACTAACTGTGAAAAAGAAGAGAGAATTGGTCATTGTCACAGAGGCGGATCCAGGATTTTTCGTAGGAGGGGGTGCACTACTAAGGAATGGCGTAATTGACTGGTGACGTAAACAAATTTTAATAGCGAATACGAAGAAGAAGGCTTTCAACTAGGCAATAACATAATGTGAACTGCTGAGAATACATATCAAATGATAAAGCAGATTTTGTATAACTGTGAAGCAGACTGCACAGTGTTAATTAGAATTCGAAAGCCGCAGGTCATTTCAGGGGGGGGTGCGCACCCCCTGCACCCTCCCCCTAGATCCGCCCGTGTGTCACTAGTAGCCCATATAAACCTGGAGCGAGCAACTCGTTTGTGAAGCAACGGCGTTTTCACAGCTAGACCAGTTTATTTCTGCACCGATTCTCTTGCGAATTTCAAATATCAAATAAGTCTTACAAATCAGTCATCAAAAACATCTATTTTTCTTATGTTTGATTTATTTTATTCTTCACTTCTTTTACGACGGTAATATACCGTGTATAGGGAGTTCGTAGTCTTACTTGAAAGCTGAGAACTAACATGCGATTATGCTCGGGTTTAACAGGCTCTAAAGTTAAACCTCCACTAACGGCTACCTCTGTACAACGGCCGCTTTTTTGGCGGACAGTCCATGCACTGAGACTCTTATTTAAAACTCTCTACAGCGGTCACTTTTACCTGTTCCCAAGGTGACCCTTGTGGAGAGGTTCAACTGTATTTAAATATTTTTTTTAAATCATTCCTGGCTCCGGCTGACCAGTATGTCACTAGAATTCTGCAAGTATGTACCCTAACAAGACTAACAACAGGTCCTTTACTCCTAAAAAATTCTAGTTTGCTTGATTAGGTTTTCTCCTTAAATCAAAAATTCGCGAACGGTATACCACTTCAAACGATCAACAAATGCAATATCATCGATCAAGGGATTTTAAAAACCGTACTACATTGTGCTGAAAATAAGTGCAGGAAACTGGCCACTTTTTACTTTAGTTCCGTTACTAGAAGCAGCTGAATTGCTAAATGAAAACTGGATTCCAAGAGCCTCGACATATTCTTTCCCATTAGTCACAAACAAAGATGGTGGGCCCTTGATGAGAGATACAATATCATACACTTTACCCTTCTCAAGACAAACTGGGTGGTCAAACATGACATCAAATCCATCGTAAAAGTGTGTCTCATCTTCCTCGGGGAAATACGTGCCTGTTTGTTTTACCAGAGAAAAACTATTTATTGTATCCTTTACTTCTAAGGAAACTGTGTATTCGCCACCTTCACTACCAAAATGCTGCACTCCTTGTAGCTTGACAGGTTTACTGACACTAACGCCGAGGGCATCTTTCAGGAAACCATTGCACGGCCAGCAGGTTGCGCTATGCATTGCAGATCTATAAACGCGATGCAAAGGCCCAGTTCCATACTGTCTGGGGGAATGCATGAATGGTAAAGAAGCCTCTAAACCGACACCACCGTAGTGTTTCATCATGAAACCAATCTCCTTTTTAGTCAGAATGTCACAATCCACAACAACCGAAGCAAATTCCTTCTGCGACATCACTGGGAACCTTATCGCTTTCACAATTTTCTCTCCAAGAATCCTTCTTTTAACCTTCCCTCCAGGGGTAAGCCGTTGCTTTTCAACTTCTTTGGTTGCCCAGCGATCAATAGCCTTGAATAAATCCACTTCCTTTACATTCAATCTCTCCCTTTTCACGACGGACTCAACAACAGATCTCTCAAGCGTGACAAATTCTTCCGACGTCAAAGCATTCTCGGTGTGCGTCTCTATAACTTCCCAGCACCGTCATAGGCGTACGGGCAATTTTTTGCCAGGGGGGGCGGTAATCCTTTTGCCCAAAAAATTCTTCCAAGTTGCCCAAAGTTTTACAAAACAGTCGAAAGGAAACTAGGGCCATGCAACAAAATAGGCCGTACTGGCATATGAAAGTGGCTCGATACAGTTTTTCAGAGTCAATACCTGCCAAGTTTGAGCATAAACTTCGTCGCCACAAACAAGCATTTGGAAAAAATTGCCACCACAGTTGTATCAGATAAAGAGGGAAATTTGTCATGATCAGGATTGCAATGACATCGGAGCTGTCATAGCAACGAAATGACGCCATTACCTTATTCTACTTGGAGCAATATTTCTCACTGGGAACTGTTCTTACAAAATCGTTCAGGGGAGCTCTTTCCTCCAATAGTCGCCTCGATGTTCGTGAAGTTAAAACGGAACTGTAAGAGCGTTATCGAGATATTTTGGGACGAAGTTTTTATTGTTAGAAATAAGGTAAAAAAGGAAAATCTTGATGTTTAGTCGCAATCTGAAGAAAACGAAACCCTTTTAACATGCAATTTCACCTCATAGTAGTTTCAATCTTTTTAAAAACGTGTGTGGAAGATCATGGAGATAGCTCCTGCCAATTGCTATAAAGAAGGATTTGATAAGCGCTCGATCTTGTTAGAGGTTTTGTAAACATTTCGGTCTACTTAAACAAATTAATGAATAATTTTTAAACCGCTCGATAGATTTTTTAAAAAAAATTATGATTCTTCTCGTAATTCAAACTGTAAATTGTAAATTGTAAATATCTTATTATCCACTCCCCTCAGGGCTTTTCAGGGATAATTTACAACACTGGTTGGGGGACTTTGACAGACTGCTTAAGGTGCAGTTTACAAGTACTGAAGGAATGAGTGATGATGCCCCCATACACGAGTGTGAAAGTGAGATAGACCACTACACCGGGCACTACGTGCCCTACTCTTTACGAAGAGTGTGTGGGTTCTTTAACGTCCCACAGATTTATTACATGTGCAAGGGCTTGTCAGACGGGCTTACGGTTTATCGTCCTTATCCGAGAAGACTAGAAAGTCTAACCATTTGCAGATGTTATTACAAAGGCAGCACTTTCTCCTCAGTTATTTAAAGACCCTGAGTGTTGGTCCGGCCGGGGTTTGAACCTACGGCCTCCCGCTCAGCAGACCGGCGCTCTCCCAACTGAGCTAACCGAGAATTAGTCAGCCACTTCTTCACTTTCAGACCCATTGCTGATGCGTGTTCTAGGAGCGGAGGTGATTCTAGAAAGTTATGAGGAAGTTTATTCTAATCAATCCACGACTGGAAATAGCCTATTCTAGCTAGTGCAGTGAAGTACAGTGCCCAACAATAAAAAAAAATCAGCATATGATACCCTTCCCTTATAACCAGAAACTCATCACGTGCTAGACAACCACTGTCTCGTGTGAACGTAACTGAATTATTACTCCGACTTCTGGTTAAAATAGGAAATATTTATCTCTTCAAAATAATAATAAAAATAAAAAACATGGAAACGTCTTTAAAAACTGGCTTTGCCCAAATTTTCTCGTGCTGCCCAAAAAATCTGAGTTGCCCAAACTTTGGGGGGGCTGCAGCCCCCCTCGCCCCCCCGGCCCGTACGCCTATGAGCACCGTTCTTCCAAATCTTTATCCTCAAACTTCTGGGCTTGCGGCAGGACGGAGAACACATTCGACGCCTGTAGATGTTTCTGAAGATATTCAGTGCACTTATCGGCGAGTGAAGGTACAAGGTATTTCTTTGCCAAGTAGAGAACTTGCATGACATTACTTCCGCTCAAGTTCACTTCATTGCTGTACAGAAAACGAAACAACTCCAAAAGACTCTCATAATCACAGTCAGGCAGTTGAACAGCGCCTGAAGTCTCCGCCATTTCACCGTAGAACATGGCATAGAAAACAGGACTGCTGACTGCAAGTATAAACTTGTGAGCTGGAATGTACTTCCGCCTTTCACTTTCGTTGTGCAACGCAGGAACTACAAACTTCACATCACTTAATAATTCGTTATTGAAAATAAATTTGGTTCTCTCCCTGATGGTTGGGTGTTTTGTCTGCCAGTTATCATCAAGAGTAGCCATTGCAGTATTTCATCAGTCCTTTCTGATTACAAGGTAGCTTGTACTATCGTCGATTCAACCTTCTCGTTTCCCTCTCAAGTACACTGCGTTTCTCAAGGCTAGTACTCAGGGTCTTCGCGGGTTAGGCACAGGTGACCCATTCTTTGTTGAGTTTGAACAAAATTCGCATAAAGAATATCAAGGACCAGACCAGACAAATCAGAAATTCCTGTTTAAAATAACATCTTTATTAAGCCTATAATTTTCGGCAGAAGTAATGGATGACCAAGTTGCCTTTCATATTGAGGTAGGCATGTATATAGATTGTCCTCGGCAACTTTCAGGCAGCTTTAGAAATTTCAGCAACTTCGATTCAAAAGCCACCACCGCCTTCCAACCCCTCCTAACTTCAAGGACTGGAAAACGGGTCCTCTGTCCTCTGGTGGTGGTTAACTATATAACTCCTAGATATAAACCGGTTATAATTCCGGCAGTTGACTATTACTTAGCCCACATATCAAGAGTTTCCGTTTGGTTTCAGAGCAAAGAAAGACCGAGGTAGGTAGGTAAAAAAGTAAGATAAAGTAATACTTTATTTAAAAATTCATATCACAAGAGAAACAAGCTAGCCCCAACAACATTTGGCTGGTTTCCACGGAGGGCGTGTTAACAAAAAACCTTAAATAAATTCCTAAACTAACACTAAAATTTCTTATGCTACTATTACAACTACTACAGGGCTCGAAATTGCGACCGATACGGTCGCATTTGCGACTTAATTTTTCTTATTTGCGACTAGAAAAACGAGAGTAGTCGCAAATTTCCGACTAGGTTTTGCCTTAACTGATACGAAATAAAAGGACTAGCACTTGAATTTTTGCTTAAATAAACTTAGAAATAAAAATATTCATTGAAGTAGCGTCTTATAATTTTGTTACAATCTGAAGGTTTACCGTAATTTACCGGGAATGCATACACGCAACGATATTCCTTCAACAGCACGCCATTTTCAGCGGGTTCTGTAAACATGTACATTGCAGGCTCATATTTCGCTTTGATTTGCCGCTGACAGTCGTTAGTCGCTGAGCAAGATCGAAGGAACAGAAACAAGCAGAAAAACTGGAGTCATTAACTTTCGTTGGTAAAAAATGAGTACTTAAGGCTTCATTGTTTCTTCGTTTGACAGTAACGGTTTGTTTAAAAAAAAGAGTTACATGTAAAATAAATCGGTTCCAAGTGGGTTGCGAATCTACGTATACATGAAAACGAGGTTTAGCAAACAAAGATGGCGGAATGTCTGCATGGCACGTATCGTCGTATTGAATGATTCAGTCCTTCAGGGTTCTTTGAATAATCACTGTAGTAACACCCCTGATACTTCAGATGTAAAGCTTAATATATAAAAGAATTCGTTACTTGTTTTGTCATCGGTAGAAAACCTGCAAAAGGTAAAACTAAAGGAATTTAGTTACGTAACGTAACCTATAACCGTGTCGGATGTCCGCCCAGTACAAATGTTATTGCTATTTTGCAGAGATTGGAGGCATTTAAGAACTGCAGTTTCCTGCTGTAATATCTGTTCATGATTTGGAAATCTATCGCTTTGACTAAAATAACAGACACTAATTTATGTGCCTTAACGCAGGTTCAACTTGATCGTTTAGATGAACTGGTGTTGTCCGAGATGCTAAACGTTCTGTACTATTAAGTCTCGAAATGACATGAAAGCTGTTAAAAGAATGAAAATTAAAGCGTTAATCATTTAAAAGCCTACTTATTTCTTGATTAAATGGCCTCAATTAATTTCGCGACTAACATTTTCAAAGTTGCGACCAAATTTTCGTAAACTAGTCGCAAATTTGCGACCAGACATTTTTTTTAATTTCGAGCCCTGTACTACTACTACTACTATTGCTAATTTCATATAAGACATACAAAAACTGAGTTAACCACTATTAAGATACACAGCATGTCAAGACCCAGCTATGTGAAGAGATTGACACAGTGAGCTTTGCTTCATCAGGGGCACCCAACGGCAATTTTCGGGAAAATATCTGTTCGGAAGACGATTTGAGAACTGGAATTTTCGGAACATTTGTTGTAAAATTTCTTGCTTGCCTGCCTCTCCTAGGATTTTCGAACATCTACAAAATGGTATAATTACCCATTTTAAACGGATATTTATCCTAAAAAAGGCCACCTAGAATTTTCGAGAGCCTTTTCCTGGCTGAAATTTTCGAAAAGGTAAGTTTTGATCCCTATAATTTTCGGATCACTAGACTTTCAGCTAGGAAATTCGAACAGATGAAAAGTTTTTAGGGAATGAAAATATGCCTATATCTAGCGTTTAAATACAAAAATACGTTCAACAATGCTATGTTAAGTGGTTTTGAACTATATCCTCGTTGGGTGCCCCTGCTTCATTCGGGAGCGGGTTTCAAAGCATAGCACCGCTAAATTTAAAACTTCTTTGTTAGAAACTCTTTTTTCGGCTTAGGAAGTGTTAGATCAGTAGCCGTATTACGTAGATAGTTATCAGTCTGATCGACATTCCTTCTCACAAAAGAGTTTCTTAGGCCGGGGATAGTATGGTCATTTAATATTTTATACATTAAAATTAACTTTGCACAGCGCCGTCGATCATCAAGGGTTTGCCGAGAAAGAGAGTCAATTAAGTCTGCGGAGCGAATATCATAACTGGCACCTGTGAGTACTCTAGCAGCACGTGACTGAAATCGTTGCAGCTTATCTTTCAATAATTTGCCTCAGGTGTCCCACAAAGGAGAACAGTACTCAAAGTATGGCTGAACTAAGCCCTTATTAACTGTTTCCAGAGTAGCTACGAGAACAAAATTTTGGATCCGCCGGATGGCTCCTATACCCGCGCTAACCTTTTTACAGATCGTATCGACATGACAGTCCCAGCTAAGCTAACGGGATTGGTTCGACTCTCGTTCCCTGTTCTTTGCTGAAGAAATAGACCCCTTCAGATTCTGTGTCCTGTAACAATCAAAGTTTAATGCACTTTATCCCTAAAACATCCATTTGACTGCTAAACCAGAAAAAAAAAGCACAATACTGAAAGTTTCTGTAACAAATGGAAAATAATTTCTTATTTAATTCCTTAGCTGTTCTAAACATTGCATATTTAAAAAACTGATCGCCAAACAAACTAAACCGTCAAAAAGCAGGAGCCGATTAACCAAGTAATCGGCTCTTGCAAAAACCCATTCAGGTCCTCCTTTTGAGGAGGTGGGGAGACAGGAGTTTCAAAAGTTCTTCCTCCTGTACCTTGCACTTCTGGCTTCCACCCCTTTTATATTTGCATATTAATTAATTATTTCCCTCCGTTTCTCCCTTTTCCCTAGTTCCCTCCCTCTTAGAACTCCCACTTGCTGCTCTTTTCTCCCCCCTTTCTCCTGGGCTCCCACCCGCCTGTTCTCCCCCACCTCCTTATTCTATTCTTCTATTAGTCTTGCACAAATATGATAGCAACATTTTCGGTCATCTGTTACCATTTCCCAGTTGTTGTCTATACATCGACCTCCACAGCCTCCAGTAGCCATGCACGTTGCTCTACACCCAGGAGAGCTAACACTCGGTTACATGTAGTGCATCTCTCTTGAGGGATCTCAATGATCAATGATCATGTACCCATGATTCCATCCGCTAGTGCAAACGCACCACCTACAGCTGCCAGTGCTCCTGTATAATTATCGCAGAAGGAGGGGCTATTCTTAGTCCCCAAAGGGTTCTTTTGTTGATATCAAAAACATGCCTCCCATCAGAGCGACTGCCCAGATTGCGAAGATTTTAATATCCAGTAGTAGTCACTTGTCGTAGGAGGCGGCCGCTTACGATAATCAAACAACAGGAAGCAGGAAGCTGAGGTCCAGAAACATCTTTCACTAACTGTACCTTTTCAAAGTAGCTTGCACTTACGTCACTCTTTTCCCTCTCTAGCATCTATTTCCCAGGGTCCTTGTGGGTTTGTTACAGGTAACCCATTCTTTGTTTGACTTACAGCCTTCACCTTTGCCGTGAGCCAATTAAAAGGGAAAACCGCATTTTTGACCAAATCTTCCTTAATTTTGAACCGTTTTTCTGCCAGTTAGCATGGAAATGACTAAAAACGAAGATTTCCAACGCTAAGGGCATATTTTTCTGCTAACTGGATGTAATGTAATTATTAACAGCTTTTTCCTATTTTGCGCATGCACATGAGCCAAAATTTGGACTTAATTAATTTTTTTTTTTGCGAATCTATTTCGATCTTTTTTGTCACTTTCTTCTTTTTCCATTTGCATTCCTCTTTATAGCCAGTTTTGTGCCCACTTTATTGCCTTTCGTTCGCATGGTTTGGCAGGCTTCCTTGTCAAGAAAGGTACAAATTTAACGTGCAAAGAGTGCAGTAGGTAAATAGCAAAATTGGAAGGATATTTCCCTCCAACTTTTGCTTGTTTTTTTGTCTGTAACTAGTCATGATTGGTCAAAATTAGCTGAATGAAGTACCAGTGGAAAGATTTATCCTCACTGACTTTGCTATCGTAATAGCTTAAATGGAAAACCAAATGGGGCCAGGAAAGATAATATGCATGGGTTCACATGGATCAAATACGAACTTAAAACTCCCTCAACACATGATATACTGGTGAACTGTGCATAACAACCGTTACACTTAATTATATGTCAGCAAGGCAGTGATAAACCTCTTTCCATAGGGTTTATGGTCTCTTTCAATGTTTAACTTGGTTACTACAAGTACTTTCAACTGTTGCAAATGTAATGGTTCAAATCAGGTTTTGCATTTTATTACATTCTTTCAATTATTCAATAAATTTCAACTGAAATCGCCTCTAAGTTTACCGGATATAAAACTGATTACAGTATCTTTACAAAAAACGATTCTATAAAAGAGAGGTGCCATAAAATGTCTCTATTTTCATGTGAAACGACTCTGTAGTCTTTCATTTTACTATCAAAATAAATTTACTATACTCAGGATCTAATAAGGCTCTATTTTCCTTTTGCTTGTTGCTAACACACAACCTATTAATATAACCCCAACAAAGTTTCCTGGAAAACCAGCATCAAGGATCAGAGATCAAGGAACCTTTTCTTTTTTGGGGGCTAGGGGGGAGATGTTGATTAAGCAATAAATTTCTTGCATCTCTCTAGCGGCTTGCCCTGGTTCATTTGGGGCGGGGGTGGGTGCATAATCCGATGATCGGAACCGATCGGAAATTGGGGATCAAAGCTAACTAGTAGTAAGGGTTGTCCTTTCAGAAAAAACAGCTTTAAATATATGCAAATAAACATTAAGGGACTGTATACAGTACCCCATTCTGAGTTCCTGCTCTATCTTGTAAAACCTCTCTCTCCCTAACCCCCTGTTGAAAATGTATCATGTGAGAAGTTGTGTAATTTGTAGCATATGTTCAGTTGATTTGATGACAGTCCTAGTCACTAAAACACGGTTGTAAGAAAACAATGAATCCATCTTGATCATTGAAGGCTTCGTAGATTTCACATTACCTGTGGCAGATTTCACTTACAAAACAAACTTGCCTCAGAGAAAGAATTGGGGAACGAAGACATGTATATTTCTTTAAGACTTTGCAGATGAGTTTTCTTCAGCAGTGCCAGCCTAATATCTTCAGATGTCATGAAAAGTGTTTAAGTTCGGCTTCTTAATAATCGTAAAACCACACTTATTCTGACAAGAAATATATCTTTGAACTCAGGTTATGGCTCTACTAACAACAAAAGGTGTTTTCTGCCGGAAACTGTTTCACTGACAAGCTTGAGTCATGGCCATGGATAATAGTCATGGTCATGGCCTAGTCATCTTCTGATCATGAGTTAGTGCATGTTGTGTGAGTGTGTATCTTTTTCTTTAATTATTGTTTTTTCCTTATGTCCCATTAATACAACCACTATCCTTTCCCTGCTCAAGCAATAGATAAATAAAAAAGGGTAAAAAAGATAGAGATCCTCAATCCTGGTCCACCAGGAAACCCCCTAACAAAAGGTGGTAGCCTGAGAATGAAAAAGAACTAGGCATTGGTAAAGAAAGCAGGTTTCTTAAAAAAGACTCTGAATTGTTTGATTAGGTTTTCCCTACCTCTAAATGAAACATTTGAAGAGTACCACTTCAGAAATCAAACAACATCGTCATCTTAGAATTAAACTAAATTTTGCTGAAAATAAATGAAGGAAACTGGCCAACATTTACACTAGTTCCATTTTTAGAGGCAGCTGAAGTGCTAAATGAAAACTGGATTCCTTGAACCTTGTCAAGAATTTTTCCTTGAGCCACACGCCACGATGATGAACCCTTGATGAGAGATACAATCTCATACGCTTTGCCCCTCTCAAGGGAAACAGGATGATCAAACATGACATCGAATCCATAGTAACCATTTTTCTCATCTTTCTTGGAGGAATATGTTCCTGTTTGTTTTACCAGAGAACAACCACTTCTCACATCTTTCACTTCTAATGAAACCGTATATTTGCCACCTTTACAACCAAAATGCTGTATACCATGCAAAGTGACAGGTTTACTAACAGTTAGCTGAAGGGCGTCAGCTACACTATCAGAGTACTGCCAGGGACCACCATGTGCCTCTGGGGGTTTCAACATTGCAAATCTGTTAGATCGATGCAGAATCCCTAATCTAGGGGAAGATATGAACGGTAAAGAAGACTCTAAACTAACATTACCAAAGTGTTTCATCATGAAACCAATCTCCTTTTTAGTCAGAATGTCACAATCCAGAACAAATGAAGCAAACTCCTTCTGTGACATCACTGGAAACCTTATTGCTTTTACAATTTCCTCTCCAAGAAGCCTTCTTTTAACCTTGCCAACAGGAGTCACCCCTTGTCTTTCAACTTCTTTGGTGGCCCAGCGATCAACAGCTTTGAATAAATCCACTTCTTTTACATTTAATCTCCCTCTTTTCACAACAGACTGAACAACAGATCTCTCAAGCGTGACAAATTCTTCCGACGTCAGAGCATTCTCGGTGTGAATCTCAATAATTTCCCAGCACCGTTTTTCCAAAGCTTTGTCCTCAAATTTTAGAGCTTGAGGCAGAACGGAAAACACATTCGACGCATCTAGATGTTCCCGAATATATTCAGTGCACTTATCAGCGAGTGAAGGTACCAGATATTTCTTTGCCAAGTAGAGAACTTGCATGACATAACTTCCGCTCAAGTTCACTTCATCGCTGTACAGAAAACGAAACAACTCTAAAAGACTCTTATACTCACAGTCAGGCAGTTGAATAGTGTCTGCAGTCTCTGCCATTTCACCGTAGAACATGGCATAGAAAACAGGACTGCTGATTGCAAGTACAAACTTGTGAGCTGGAATCATGCATTTCCGACTCTTCTGGCTTTCACTTTGGTTGTGCGACGCAGGAACTACAAACTTCACATCACTTAATAATTCGTTATTGAAAATAAATTTGGTTCTCTCGCTGATATTTGGGCGCTTAGTCTGCCAGTTATCATCAAATGAGCGTAAAGAAACCATTGCACCTTCAAAAAACCTTCAATCTGACCTTCGATTTCGATCAGACCTCGTCCCCAGGTTAAGGTTAAGGTTATCGCTTTCTAGTGCCCATGGCTCTCGGGGGTTTGCCACAGGTATCCCATTCTTCGTTTGAGTGTGTGTTTTAGCTTTCGCGCTTCTATCAATATCCCCTTCCCCTCCCGTTTTTGCCCCTGCCACGCAGGCTATGCCTGGGGTCAACTTAATAACAGTTTTACAAGTAATTTGCAAGGGTAGCTTTTGTTTCCAGGCTCTAAAAACACTTGAATATTACACTTGTAAAAGTTTTACAAATGCTCAGGGGTCAATTTAATAAAACTTTTACAACTGTAATTTACAAGTGTAGCCATTGTTTTAGGGTCTCAAAACAATATTTACACTTGTAAATTACACTTGCCGAAGTTTTATAGAATTGACCCCAGGTTCGGTTGGACTGGTGGACTGACAAACAAACGCTGTCTTAAAAGCTTTCCTCGCCTCGAGTACTTCGTTGACTTACCATATTCTAAATTCTTCAAGAAAGTCCCTTTAATTTCTACTCAGGAAAACAATACCTTCTCGGATAAATATTAGAAATTTTTACCACATTTTTTTTATTGGAAGCCGAAGCCCATTATAACCTTTGATACCTTTGCTCATCACTGAAGATTAAAAGTTGCATCTTTATCAGCTAAAGGGTTGTCACCTAACATTCTTATTAGCAAAAGACTAGACTGTAAATTTGCCAAATACTTGTGTCCAAGTTTTACTCATCCCGTGCACGCATGAGCATTTTCGCAATCTTCAACCAATCACGTTAGTGGGCCGTTTGCACGAAACGGTCACATGGTAGAAAAAAACCTTGCTGGAGGGCATATAGTCTGCTACACAGCCGTTTTTAGTGTCGTCACGCAACGCTCCTCCACACAAAGGGAGGAGCGTCACGTGACGACACTAAAAACGGCTGTTTAGCAGACTACAGGACATACAACCCAGTGGAACCCTTAAAAAGAAAAGATAATGGCTATTTGGATTATACGGTCACCAATGGGTCATAAAAAAATTGGCCGTATTAACGGGTGACCGCCTACCTAGATGGCCGTAAGGCGGGGTTTCGCTCTAATGTAATCTCTTTGTTTTTCTTGTCCTAATGAGTCGTTTGCCATCCAGCAAGGTGTTTTTGTCCCTCAGACTGACCGTTTCATGCAAATGCGAGTGGGTGAATCAGGAGGATTTTAAGAGCTTTTAGTGTGATGTATGAAGTCCAGACTAATGTTGAGGCTATTAAGTCACGCCAAAGCTGTTCAGGCGCATACCCATAAAAGAAAACACAATCTAGGATCCTAAAATTCCCTTATTTTTGCGTATCACGTGAGAAACGAGGGCAGCAACCTGACAAGAATTAAGATAATAAATTCTGGTTACCTTTTACGCTTGCCACCCAGTCTAATGGTGAAGAAAATAAAAGAATTGCTCGTAGTTTACGGCAGACCAATCCACTGCAGTAATCAGAGGGGGTTAGATAAAAATTGCTAAAGGTCACAGCTGGCTTTGTTTTTACTTGTTATATATCGATCAAGAAAATTTAAATGAAACGGCAGTGTCTCCCAGACATCCAAAGACGTAGCAGTACAAAACTTTTCTGAATATATAAATTCTGAGAGTTAAGCCGCCGGTACAACCTGCAGCTAGTCGCTTGAATCAAAATGTGTCTGGCCATCCGTGAGGTTCGCGCAAATATTCCGAAGATCTCTAGTCTCAGCCGGCAAAGTTGACTTAGCTAAGTTCATAACTACATCCTTTTGCGCCAGCACAAAAACCATACCGGATAGGACTTCTGTTGACACTTGGGAACAGTGATTTCGGCGCAATTTCTGTAACGGAGCAAGGCTGATGAGCCACACCGATCTCTAAAATGGAGATTCAAAGATCGGGATAGGTGTCGGTACGAAATTCTGTTCAGTGTAGCCTCAGTGTAGTCTACTCACTAACATAAAAATTCCTCTTGCTTGGAGATTCGTTAAACCGATTGCAGGCTTACATTAAGTTGTTGAAATTTATGGCACAACCAACACGCCGAGACGAGGTATGAGTCACGGTTTGAAAGTTTTCAGATGCGGCCAAATCTAGTACACGACTGGCACCTAAAGAAAACCACAGCTTAAGCGAGGCTAGCATTCTAATTAATACCAATAGGTCCAATGGTAAACGACAACTTTAACGAGGCTAACATTCTAAACAGGTCCAATAGTCTTCCTCAGGGCCGTTTTTTGTCTCATGAAAATATCGGTAAAGATTCCTTTTAAAGTTTTCAATGGCTAGTGACTGACAGGCCCGAAGGGAGGAGGGGGGTCGGCGACGGGTGGGCACGCACCCCCCGCCCACAGGCTCCGGAGGTCCACTTTTTTGTTGACCAACGATGTAAAAAAAGTGAATTAGCGATAATCTGCTTGCAAAAAGTAATTGCAGAATCGTTTTCAATTTTGCGACAGTTGAACAGTTTTTAACATAGTTCCCGAGAAAATGGGCTGAAGAGACAAGAAGAGATCGAAGACGCCGCAAGATTTTGTCTACGTCTAAAAAAGAAACTGAAAGTGCCATCAATGAATATTTTCCGGCTGCAGAAAATTATCAGAACCTAGCCGTTCTTCATTTAAAAATTTTGAAGGTAAAACTAAAAATTGGAGATTACTGGAACTCTGCCACCTTTAAAAATGCTTTTTGGCTAATAAATGTATATCAATTAAACTAACTCTCATCAAAACTCGAACGAGCACAATCGAGAGGAACGTGCCAAAATGCTATGCACCTTGTCGCACACATTTTTAGACGGAGGTGAGGAAAATGGAAAAGCAGTATGTGGCCGCGGCTAGCCTCCCCGCAGACGTCCTTTGGCGTTCGCAGAAATGAATGCGTGACAAACGAACCCCAAAGGTCGTCCTGCGGGGAAGCTATGGCCGCGGCGGGCATTGGGGGCGGGAAGCAGACGCCATAGCGGGCGTTAATAGCGGGCGTGGCCCATCAGCTTGCTCACATAACATCAGATTTCTCTAGTTTCATGCAAGTCGTATTTCTCTAGAGAAACACAACTCGCATGTACCACCCAACAGATATTGATCTGGAAGAAGTCGTTGATACGTTTGCTGAGAAGCCCCCAACTTGGCACACTACTACTGCGCGGAAAGATCATAGCAGCAGCAAACCTAGTGAATGATCAGATTCACAATTTTTTTTTCTATTTCTTCTTTTTGAATAGTGTCATTGCGATTGTCATGCTCAAATTAAAAAAAAATACGTACATAAGTAGTCTCTTTGGTATAAAAAGCAACTTTGAAGTTCAAAAATTTTGCGAAATATCCACGTTTCGCTTTTGGCTGCCTGTTTTCAATTCTTATCATCGAAACGCTCCAGGTGAAGTCTCGGGACAACATATATAATTCCCCCTCTCGCCTTTCTAGAGACTTCGGCCTTCGGCCTCGTTTGTTCCGTCTCATCGTTAAATCGCACCTCCGGGTAAAAATGCGTGACAACGAGCCTGGTGACTGTGTGTTATAAGTGACGGTTTTTGGACTCAATATTTTATGTCTAGGCAGTTGCAAAGTGAGGTAAAGAAAAACTTTAATTGATAATATATACCGTAAATGCCATAAATGCTATTTTAACGCCAGGGGTATACATGGTCAGCATGGCGAATTACGGGACACCGTCCGGCCAATGACAAATTACCTCCTTCCATAAAATCTCTCCCTCTCAAAGTCTAATAACTCACATCAACAACAACATAAGCTTTATTTGCATGACTAGATGAAGTTATAGTATTGCAAAAGCTTTAAAATAAAGTTACAATTAATACTATTAATAAACCAATTAAAAAAAACAATGATTACAATGGTCAATCAAGTGTCATCAGTATGATTTGATAACAAATTATTACATAAATAGTTACATAATGAGATAAATTTTAACAAATGTGAATCTACAGAAAAATTCTGTGAATTCATCAGTTTAATTATTAGTTCTGTGCAAGATAGCTGATTCAATTTGACAAAGTTAGGTTGGATTTGATTATAGAATTTTTTCCTTGTGATTGAATACTTTGGACAGTGCAAGAGAAAATGAACTTTGTCTTCAGTTATATCAGAGCCTGACAAACACGGCAGAATCTATTGTTGTAGGGAGTTTGATGATATCTTCCTGACTTGTTTCAATCATGAGTTTGTAGTTACTTATATGAAGTTTCTGTCACTGAAAAATTCCAATGCGTGCAAATGACAATGACTTAAATCGGTTTCCGCATTTTATCTCACTTTGTCAATAAACTTCAACTTACTGAATAAAAAAACTGCGCTTATCTTTGTAAAACCAAGGAGTTAAAATTGAGTAACGGAGTAAGTGCCATTAAATTTCTCTATTCAGTTTTTCTGGGCATGATTAATTTCCGATTTCTTCGCTACTTTAACTTGGATGTGTGGTAATCAAACGTAGAATAATTCCGTAGTCACTTGATAGCCAAGAACTAATATATAACGTGCGAACTAGCTATATATTCGTTTTCCTTTTCAAACTCATTCATCATTCCAGTGCAGCTAACAGTGTGTCAACAATATTCAGCCTAACCCTAACAACAGGTGGTAGGGAATATGATTCGTTACTCCTAAAAAGACTCTAGATTAATTAATTAGTTTATTCCCAGAATAAAAAAGAATCTTCAGACTACCACAGTTATCAGTATCGTCAGTTAAGAATAAATTAAACTACTTTGTGCTGAAAATAAATGCAGGGAACTGACCACTGCCTTCATGAGTTCCATTACTAGAAGCAGATGATTTGCTAAATGAAAACTGGATTCCTTCAACTTCATCCGTGCATTTTCCGCGTATCACGCGCCACGATGACGGGCCCTCGATAAGTGATACAATCTCATATGTTTTGCCCCTTTCAAGGGAAACTGAGTGATCAAACATGACATCAAATCCATAGTAACCATTTGTCTCATCTTTCTCGGAGGAATACATGCCTGTTTGTTTTACCAGAGAACCACCAATTGCCTTATCGTTCGTCTTGACTTCTAATGAAACTGTGTATTTGCCACCTTCACTACCAAAATGCTGCACTCCACGTAACATGACAGGTCTACTGACAGTTAGATTAATGGCATCAGGTTCACCAGAGTAGCACCAGGCCGAATAATCCGAGGTATCGCCAGGCTTTTCAAATCTGTAAACACGATGCAAAAGACCAGCTCTAATGGCATTCATGAATGGTAAAGAAGACTCTAAACCGAAACCACTGTAGTGTTTCATCATTAGAACAATCTCCTCCTTAGTCAGAATGTCACAGTCCAAAACTGAAGCAAACTGCTTTTGGGACATCACTGGAAACCTTATTGCTTTCACAGTTTGCTCGCCAAGAATCCTTCTTTTCACCACGCTATCAGGGGTCAGCCCTTGCCTTTCCACTTCTTTGGTGGCCCAGCGATCAACAGCCTTGAATAAATCCACTTCCTTTACATTCAATCTCTCCCTTTTCACGACAGATTCAACAACAGATCTCTCAAGCGTTACAAATTCTTCCGACGTCAAAGCATTCTCGGTTTGCGTCTCTATAACTTCCCAGCACCGTTCTTCCAAGTCTTTATCCTCAAATTTCTGAGCTTGCGGCAGGACGGAGAACACATTCGACGCCTCTAGATTTTCCTGAAGATATTTAGTGCACTTATCAGCGAGTGAAGGTACCAGGTATTTCTTCGCTAAGTAGAGAACTTGCATGACATTACTTCCGCTCAAGTTCACTTCATCGCTGTACAGAAAACGAAACAACTCTAAGAGACTCTCATAATCACAGTCAGGAAGCTGAATAGTGTCTGCAGTCTCCGCCATTTCACCATAGAACATGACATAGAAAACAGGACTGCTGATTGCAAGAATAAACTTGTGAGCTGGAATGCACTTCTGACTCTTCCGGTTTTCACTTTCGTTATGCGAAGCAGGAACTACGAACTTCACATCGCTTAATAACTCGTTATTGAAAATAAATTTGGTTCTTTCGGTGATAGTTGAGCGTTTTGTCTGCCAGTTATCATCAAGAGTAGCCATCGCAGTGATTGATTACAAGGTATACGTAGCTTTTAAACGTAGCTTGCACTGTCGTCAACTTTCCCGTCCTCTCAAGTACGGCTACGTTTCTCAATCTAGTACCCATGTTCTTCTCGGTTTTGGCACAAGTAACCCATTCTTTGTTTGAATTACAGTCTTTTTCGCGCAAAGAGTAACAAATAGGGCCAGACCAGACAAACCAGTAATTTCGTGTTTAAAATAACATCTTTATTACACCTATGATTAGTAACGGATAAAAAAGATAAGGTGCGCATGTACATAAAATGTGCACGGCAACTTTTCAGCAGCATTTGAAGTTTGAGCAACTTCAAAATTAAAGCCACCACCATCGTCCAACCACACCTTATTTCATGAGCTGGATACACACGGGGTCCCCTGGTCCCCTGGTGGTGGTCAGTTATATAAGTCATAGATATAAACCAGCTATAATTCTGGCAGTCGATTGTTACTTAGCCTCCATAGCAAGCGTTTCCGTTTGGTTTCAGAGCAAAGAATTACCGAGGGACAGGATTTTCAGATTTGACCCTGCAAGAAATGGAACAGTGGCAAACCCTATTTTTTGCCTTGTGTTTGACTCTCGTTTCTTGTTCTTTGCTCCGAAACTGCACGGAAATGCTTGCTGTGCAGGCTAACTGAAGAAATAGACCCCTTCAGGTTTTGTGTCCTGTAAAAATAAGTTGATTGCACTCTATACCTATAAACATAGATTTGACTGCTAAACCAGAAAAAAATAATACTGAAAGTTTTTGTAACAAATGGAAAAAATTTTCTTACTTAATTCCTTAACTGTTTTAAGGATTTACATATTTAGAAAATATGGGCCAAACACACTTAACGGTCAACAACCCATTCAGGTCCCCCTTTCGCGGCAGTGGGGAGACAGGAGTTTCCAAAGTTCTGCCTCCTGTACCTTGTTTTATATTTAAATATTAATTGATTCCCTCTGTTTCTCCTGCTTCCCTAGTTCCCTGCCTTTAAGAACTCCCACCTGCTGCTCTTTTCACCCCCACCCCTCTCCTTTTCTTCTGAGTTCCCAGCCCCCTGTCTTCCACCCACCTCCTTATCCTATTAGTATTGCAAAAGCCTTGTCACAAATAAATATAATAACAACATTTTCCATCATCTGTTGCCATCTTTCAGTTGTTGTCTATACATCGACCTCCACAGCCTCCAGTAGCCATGCACATTGCTCTACATCCAGGAGAGCTCAACACTCGGTTACAAGTAGTGCATCTGTCTTGAGGGATCTCTGCAGTGGCAGCATTAATGATACACATGATTCCATCTGCTAGTGCAAATGCACCATCTACAGCTGCCAGTGCTCCTGTATAGATCAGAAGGAAGGGCTATTTTTAGTCTTCAAATGGTTTTTTTGTTGATTTTAAAACAACCTTACATAAGCGACTGCCCTGTACGGGAAGATTTTAATATAGTGGTCGCTTATGGTGGAAGGAGGTCGTTTACAAGAATCAAGCAACAGGAGGTCTGTTACAGGAAGCAGAGGTCCAGAAACATTTTCTCATCTTCTTTTTGAAAGTCGAAGATTAGATTCGTGCAAGTTACGATATTAATTTGTAGTTCCATGTTGTCACTGAAAGTTTTTCATAGAAGCCCTCTGATGGTTAGCCTCCAACGAAGACGTTCTTAGGGGTTCGACACGCGTTCCCGTCCCACTAGTTCTTAAGAGTGGTTGTCAGAGAAAGCCGGGCAAAATGTTAAAAATGTCAACGGAAGGGGCTCAACAGAATAAGTTCATACTAACGTCATAGATAGCTTTGGTGGAGTGGTGGACAAATATAACAAACATAAGATCTTATCCCCGGGGTGGGGGGGGGGGGTACTCCCTTATATAGGCTGTATAGGTATGTGCTGCGCCAAAGGGTATGGTTTTTCAGCCGTTTTGGTCTGTATCAATTTTGACCATTTTGGTCTAAAATAGGGTATGGTTTGTGCACCCTAGTCTTGAATTGGGTATGTTTTTTTACAAGAAGTTACTTCTTCATCATTAGGCGATAAGACCATTTCCCTTTTAATGTTTATGCCAACCGTGTACTTGCCGTAACAGCTTGTCAGGTCTGAAATAGGGTAGGGAAAATTACAGATTTTGGTCTGAAATATTTCATTATCCCTTTCTCTGACTAATTAGCATTAAGGTATGGGACGAGATCCCTGTCCAGGAACACGACATAGGACTCCGAGTTCTAATTAATTATGTCCGAGAAAGGGAGGGAGGGAAGGCTAACCTTTTTCACTGAGACTTTTTTCGTACTGACAACTTTGCATAGTTATTCAGGTTTATAAATTATACTGCCTAATACGTCATCGTACGGGATAATGAATATTACATGACCTTGAATAGAGGAGGGTATACACCTAAACCTGTTAGTCCGCTAATTGGCTCAGGGCCACCTTGTTGTAGTGCCGGACTGTGTGGTCTTTGTCTATTAATTACTCACTTCAAATTTTAATTCTTAACTACCCTTAAACCCAATATTTTCTCATTTTTCCATAACTTTTAACATTTGCCCTTCAACATTTCATTGATTACAAATGTTCTAATAATCACTTAAAATTCTCAAAAACTCATCGTTCTAAGAACTTCAGGATAAGTGATTTATTTTTAAAATCGAATGGCATTTTGACGAGATTTTTAAGGAAAAAAGTGTTCACGCATAAAACGAACAAGGCGATGAAGCCGACACGATTTTTAGCACTATGAATGTGTGCCATTTGAACGTGAAGAGAGAGGCCCGATAACACCTTTAGGATAAAACGCACCCGTAAATGATTGTAACTTCGCAGTGGCCCAACTCCATGGCTTGCGCAAAAAATGCTTTGTGTTAACTGATATGATCTGCACTGATCTGCTGTGATATCCATTTGCCTTCGGTTGAGTCATGATCAGTTCATCGGTACTATATAACGAGTTGCTGTATGCTGTTCAAACAAATCATACCGTTCAAAAATTTGCCTTTTCGCTGAATCAGCCGTTCTCCGTCTTAGGTAGACTGCAAAACGTTTTTTTTTTTCTTTTTGTTATTCTAAATGGCTTCTTTCTACTTGTTCTTAATAATAGGGTAAATACTTTGAGGGAAACCTATAGCTGCAACCATAAACACAAACTCAGGGACTTAACGACTTAGTGACGCAAATATACGATAACTGTGTGACAATTTATGCACCAGAGTTAAAGTAGAATTAACAAGGAAAAATTGACTGTATATATTTTACAATAACAAGTAACACTATAATTCTCAAAAGAAATTAACTAGCTTCATATCGAAGAATGTCCAAAGAAATGGAGCTGAAAGTCAAAATTGCCGGCGATGAAGCAATGCGTGCGCAATTTAGATGCTCTGTGTCTTACGATCGTGCTTTGAACTACTGTAGACAGAGAAGTCATTTTTTGAAAAATTTATTTTTGAAAACCCAAATGTTTCTGTACTCATCAAATGAAATTCGCACTACAATTCGTGTGTCATTTGTCCGTACACTCAACTGAAATAAGACCAAAGCTACGTATACACTACAAAGCTGTCTTGAATCTGAGCGAGTTTCCTAAGATAGAGCGGAGCTCCACGCTCGCGCGGAGCGCGCGCGAGCGTAGCCCAATACCTAAGAAAATAGGGTAAGGTACCCATCCGAGAAATTTTGGTAATCACGTGACCGTACGCCCGTCCGTCCACACCACGGGTATACCAACGTAAAAAAACTCAGTGAACAGGTATGGCAATTGGCAAAGCAAATGCAACTCGAGATTATTTTGGCGGGAAATCGCTTAGCCACCCGCGTCTTGTGAAGCAGAGACAACTATAAAAGAGTCAATAAAGACGAAAACGGAAACCGGAAATTGCTTCTGTATCCCTGTTGTCTAAGGTATTAAGCTTAGATTAATTGTGATGTCCACAAATTTGTGGGCGACAGGCCAGCGAAGCTCAACTAGAAAAAGAGCGGCAGTGAGCTAGAGCGAGAGAAAAATAACAAAGGAGACATTTTCTGTTGGAAGAACAACAAGAATATTTGAAGCGGTGGTGAGAAAATGAGAAATGCTAGCGGCCATCAAGGTGAAAATGAGCGGCAGTAGAACACGTTCGACATTTCCTCAATAAAACGTGTAACTAGGAAGTTTCTGAAAGTTTCACGTTGTAGCCGTGCAAGACAAGGGCAAATAAATGTACAAAAAAAGTGTGCTCCACGTGTTAAGTTGCTTTTTTGCTAATTTGACCCATTGTTGTTTTTCTCGTTGCCTTCGCCGCTTAGCATTACATGATTTTATATTTTGTTGGAGCGAACTATAAATATTATCGTGAACCCTGGCTACATCTATTTAATTTTATTAGCTTGAATTTAACATCAACTCGACTGAAAAGTCACTAACTTAATGTAATTGATACATTTTTCCTCTTAAAACATAATTTTCTCTACTACAATGTACAAAATGTACCGGGCTTAAAGCGCTCACTCGGTTATTCTACTGAGATCTCCGTCTCGAAGAAAGCAAGGATGAAGTCCTCCAACGCAAGTTTCATGAAGTTTGTCGCTTGATCTTTTCACTTTCCCTCAAAGCGACAACTGAGTATTTTCTCAAAGGACTTCTACGTAATTTTTATATTTGTATGTTTTCCCAGTGCATTTTTGACTTGCAATAGGGGAGATTTGCTCAACGTTTTGCTGCGCTAGCTTTTTGCGCATGATAAAAGCTCCATGAAAGCACGATAATCAATAAGTTCAACATACAAAGGTACGACTTGACGCTCAATTAAGGCAACGATACGTCAAGGCTCGAAAAATGCAAGATAAAGCTACAATCTATGCACCTTCAATGGATTTTGGCTCGATGCGCGATTATCGGCTGCAAGATGCACGATGACAAGATTTGATCTTAGATTAGATTTGCACTTAGCCATTTGACGACACTTTTAGCAAGCCTTTGACTTCAATCTCAGACATTACTTTACCGCACCTTTTTGAAACCTTAGACTCGAATCTCAGACGACACCTTTGATAGGGGTACAAAGGCTAATCAAATAACATCTTTCACTTGCGCCAAAGGTAAAGGTTAAAGGCGTAAAAAAAACGGCCTTCATCGCCGGAAGACTCGCCTGAAGACGTCATCAAAGACACTTTTTTGTCGCGCGTCAATGGCGTGCAACAGTCGTCTTTATCGCCCGTTGGACTGCGCCTTTGACGCTCGGTAAATCCGTTATTTCGTCCCGTGATTTTCGTTTGGCTCGGCAAATTATTCCAGTCATCGCTAGCCTTCAGCCTAACCACAGGTCCTGACAGGTCGTAGTCTGGAAATTAATGAGGCATTGGTAGAGAAAACAGTTATCTCCTTAAGAGACTCTGGCCTGTTTGATTAGGCATTTTCCTAAATAAAGCATTTTGCAGTCTACCACTTACGATGATCAACAAATGCAATATCATTATTTAAGACTTAAACTACATTGTGCTGAAAATAAATGCAGGAAACTGGCCAGTTTTGACATTAGTTCCATTCTTAGAAGAAGCTGAAGAGATAAATGAAAACTGGATTCCTTGAACCTCGTCAGATTCTTTTCCATTAGTCACGCGCCACGATGATGGGCCTTTGATAAGAGATACAGTCTCATACGTTTTACCCTGCTCAAGAGAAACAGGGTGATCAAACATGACATCAAATCCATAGTAACCATTTGTCTCATTTTTCTCGGAGGAATACATGCCCGTCAGTTTTTTCAGAGAAAAACCGCTATTTGCCACATCTTTCACTTCTAATGAAACTGTGTATTCGCCACTTTCACTACCAAAATGCTGCACTCCATGTAACGTAATGGCTTTGCTGACAGTTAGATTGAGGGCATCAGCATTACCACTAGTGTAGTGCCAGGAACCATTAGGCATTTCGGGCGGACTTACTTCTGTAAATCTGTAAATTCGATGAAAAAGGCCAGGCTGTCTGGGGGAATGCATAAATGGTAAAGAAGACTCTAAACCACCACCACCGTAGTGTTTCATCATAAAAACAATCTGTTTTTTAGTCAGAATATCACAATCCAAAACCGAAGCAAACTCCTTCGGAGACATCACTGGAAACCTTATTGCTTTCACAATTTCCTCTCCAAGAATCCTTCTTTTGACCTTGCCATCAGGGGTTAGTCTTTGCCTTTCCACTTCTTTAGTGACCCAGCGATCAACAGCTTTAAATAAATCCACTTCCTTTACATTCAATCTCTCCCTTTTCACCACAGACTCAACTACAGATTTCTCAAGCGTGACAAATTCTTCCGACGTCAGAGCATTCTCGGTTTGCGCCTCAATTACTTCCCAGCACCGTTCTTCCAGATCTTTATCCTCAAATTTCTGAGCTTGCGGTAGAACAGAGAACACATTCGACGCCGCTAGATGTTCCTGAAGATATTCAGTGCAGTTATCAGCGAGTGAAGGTACCAGGTATTTTTTTGCTAAGTAGAGAACTTGCATGACATTACTTCCGCTCAAGTTCACTTCATCGCTGTACAGAAAACGAAACAACTCTAAGAGACTCTCATAATCACAGTCGGGCAGTTGAATAGTGCCTGACGTCTCTGCCATTTCACCATAGAACATGGCATAGAAAACAGGACTGCTGATTGCAAGTATAAACTTGTGAGCTGGAATGCACTTCTGACTCTCCCGCCTTTCACTTTCGTTATGCGACGCGGGAACTACGAACTTCACATCACTTAATAATTCGTTATTGAAAATAAATTTGGCTCTCTCGCTGATAGTTGAACGTTTTGTCTGCCAGTTATCATCAAGAGTAGCCATTGCAGTGATTGCACCTTTCTGATTACAAGGATACACGAAGTTTGCAGTCTCGTCAACCTTCCAGTTTGCCTCTCAAGTACGATACGTTTCTCCATCTAGTACCCAGGGTCTTCTCGGGTTTGGCACAGGTAACCCATTCTTTGTTTGAATTACAGCAAGTGTATCGGTGGGGCTCTAGCGGGTCTGGGCCTTATCACTAGCGTTTAGATATTGTAGATGCAGCCATTGAGGAGGCTCTTGAACTCCGGAAGTGCGAGCATTGTGGCCACGCAGAGGCGGAACAACCCGGCTACATTATGATTTTCAAGAGGTGCGCAGTGGAGTCTAACGATTGGGGAGATGCTAGCGCCAAACATAAATGTTTTAACTTCTTTGAGAACTGCTGCAGCTGCCGTGTCTTAAGAGCAACAAAGCGCCTGCATGCAGAAAGGAACACCAGAATTCTTCCAAGATGAGAATCCACCGCTGTTTGTCGACGCATCTGTACGGTACACAGCAAGCTAACGATCGCCGGTACATCTGCGTGTGCTATTCCTGTGGGTGGATGGTTTGTTGGTCCAACGCTTATCGCAGGTAGGATGAGACTTTCTTTTTCTCTTTTCGCCAAAGGGAATCCATATTCCGGAACGGGGGGAATTTTTTATTTGGTTCAATCCGGGATCCAAGAAGTTCTACTGGCAAAGAATCGAAATCGAATCGGGAATCCAAGCTCCACTGACAAGAAAGGCTAAGCCAGTACCGGGGAATAGGAATCCACAGACTGAAATACAGAATCCAAGGCTATCGTGGATTACCTTACAAGTACGTGGGGCGATTTCTTTGACACTTTCCCCTGGCCGTTTGAGTTATTTTTAGAGCTCTCATTTTCCCGGATTGTTGTTAGGCTTATTCCGGTGTGAGGAAAATTTCCGTGAAATTTCCAAGGATCTACTGGAAACTCTTTTGGCGGAAAGTACGGAAAAGTGGTACATGATCATGAAGTCCACTTCAATGTTCAAGTCAAATTTGTGTTTCATCGGCGCGTATGTACCTCCGACCTGTTTGAGAAATGATTTCCATAGACCTATTTCAATATGGCGGCCTATTACCTTAATATCTTCTTGGCTATCGTCTTTTATATGTATCATAATTAGCCTTTCTGGCCTCGTTTGAAAGTAAGGATTTTTTTGTATTTTACACATGCTAAAGGCTAATTATCATAACATATAAAAGAATACATCAGTAGGCCGCCATTATGAAAGAGGTCTATTAGGGAATGGCTTAAAAGAATTGTGAAAACACAGGTAAAATTCTGAAACTTTCATGTGTAAGATGTAATTTTGTAAAATTTGACATTCATTTTCTCGGGTACTCATAAGAAATGTTCTTTGGTGTTATTACAGATGACTAATTATATCTGTAGCCCTAAAAATTGTAAAAAAGAATGCAATATTCTTTAAATTATTCTCGTACAAGGTTAATTGTTTTTGTCCACCGAAAATTAAAATTACTCAATTTCCTGGTGGATTCCGTTTTAAATGGTCGGCCCCTTTTTAGAATTTATAGACAGTGAATAAAGAGTAAGTGATAAAATTCAGAAGAAAACAACCATTATTTTCAATTACATTTCAAAGTTTGTTTGCTTTGGTTAGACTGCAAATAGTGCTACTTTTCTTTAAAAAGTTCCTGAGGTAACACAATAGAGAGCTTTAGATTCTGAGACGAGGACGACTAGGGATACGAGATTTTCTCAATACTGAGTATAGTTTGTCCATCTGTGCCTCCTTTTGTGTTTTCTGTGCTATTAATTCCTTTTTTTAGCGTGTTGAGCGGTTGCTAATTATTGTTTCCCTCAATTTGGTGGCCGTTGCCACTGTTT
Organism: Porites lobata; assembly: GCA_942486035.1. Classification (NCBI taxonomy): domain Eukaryota; kingdom Metazoa; phylum Cnidaria; class Anthozoa; order Scleractinia; family Poritidae; genus Porites; species Porites lobata. The sequence goes on along the minus strand of CALNXK010000209.1, from coordinate 675,561 downwards.
TTACAGGGGCACCCAGCGACAATTTTCGGAAAATTATCTGTTCGGAAGACGATTTGAGATCTAGAATTTTCGGATCATTTTCTGTAAAATTTCTTGCTTGCTTACCTCTCCTAGGATTTTCGAACATCAAAAAAGTGGTATAATTGCCCATTTTTAACGGATTTTTACCCTAAAAAAGTCACCTAGAATTTTCGGGAGCCTTTTTTCTGGCTGAAATTTTCGAAAAGGTAAATTTTGATTCCTATAATTTTCGGATCACTATACTTTCAGCTAGGAAATCCGAACAGATGAAAAGTTTTTAGGGGATAAAAATAAGCCTTTATCTACCGTTTAAATACTAAAGTACGTTCAACAATGCTATGTTTATGTCGTTTTGAACTATATTCTCGTTGGGTGCCCCTGTTTTTATTTTGATTAATGATAAATTTCGTCACACAGCTCCTTTAAGAACAAACTGGTACCAAAAAAGAAAACAAAGAACAGTCTGCTTTGAAAGTATCCAGAGCATCTGGACAGCATCTATTCATAGCATCTATAACCATGCATTGGCCGCTTTCCCCG
>CALNXK010000209.1:577500-670000 GCA_942486035.1 Porites lobata | reverse complement strand
AAGTCAGAGCATTCTCGGTTTGCGCCTCAATTACTTCCCAGCAAAGTTCTTCCAAATCTTTATCCTCAAAAGTCTGAGCTTGTGGCAGAACAGAGAACACATTCGACGCCCCTAGATGTTCTTGAAGATATTCAGTGCACTTATCGGCGAGTGAAGGTACCAGATATTTTTTTGCCAAGTAGAGAACTTGCATGACATTACTTCCGCTCAAGTTCACTTCATCGCTGTACAGGAAACGAAACAACTCTAAAAGACTTTTATAATCACAGTCAGGCAGTTGAATAGTGTCTGCAGTCTCTGCCATTTCACCGTAGAACATAGCATGGAAAACAGGACTGCTGATTGCAAGTACAAACTTGTGAGCTGGAATCATGCATTTCCGACTCTTCCGGCTTTCACTTTGGTTGTGCGACGCAGGAACAACGAACTTCACATCACTTAATAATTCGTTATTGAACATAAATTTGGTTCTCTCGCTGATATTTGGGCGCTTAGTCTGCCAGTTATCATCAAATGAGTGTAACGAAGCCATTGCACCTTCGATCAGACCTCGTCCCCAGGTAAAGGTTAAGGTTAAGGTTATCGCTTTCTAGTGCCCATGGCTCTAGCGGGTTTGCCACAGGTATCCCATTCTTCGTTTGAGTATGTGTTTTAGATTTCGCGCTTCTCTCCATCTCCCATCCCCCTCCCCTTTTTGCCCCCGCCACACAGGCTATGACTGGGGTCAACTTAATAATACTTTTACAAGTACTAAGTTTGCAAGGGTAGCTTTGTTTCCAGGCTCTAAAAACACTTGAATATTACACTCGTAAAAGTTTTACGATCAATTTAATAAAACTTTTATAACTGTAAAGCTATTGTTTTAGGGTCTCAAAAAAGTAGTTACACTTGTAAATTACACTTGTAGAAGTTTTATAGAATTGACCCCAGGCTGGACTGGTGGACTGACAAACCCCGGGGTGACAAACAAACGCTGTCTTAAAAGCTTTCCTCGCAACGAGTACTTCCTTGACTTACCATCTTCTTAATTCTTTAAGAAAGTCCCTTTAATTTCTACTCAGGAAAACAATCCCTTTACTGATAAACATTAGAAATTTTTACCACCTCTTTTAATTAGAAGCCGAAGCCCATTATAACCTTTGATACGGCTTTGCTCATCACTGAAGATTAAAAGTTGCATCTTTATCAGCTAAGGGGAGTGTTACCTAACATTCTTATTAGCAAAAGACTAGACTGTAAATTTGCCAAATACTTGTGTCCAAGTTTTACTCATCCCGTGCACACATGAGCATTTTCGCAATCTTCAACCAATCATGTTAGTAGGCCCTTTGCACGAAACGGTCACATGGTAGAAAAAACCTTGCTGGAGGGCATATAGTCTGCTACACAGCCGTTTTTAGTGTCGTCACGCAACGCTCGCCCACACACCTGCAGCTAATTGCTTGAATCAAAATGTATCTGGCCATCCCGTGGGGTTCGCGCAAATATTCCGAAGATCTCTAGTCTCAACCTGCAAAGTTGACTCAGCTATGTTCCTACTACATCCTTTTGCGCCAGCACAAAAACCATACCGGATAGGACTTCTGTCCACACTTGGGAACAGTCATTTCGGCATAATTTCTGTAACGGAACAAAGCTGATGAGCCACGCCGATCGGTACGAAATTCTGTTCAGTGTAGCCTCAGTGTAGTCTACTGAATAACATAAAAATTTCTCTTGCTTAGAGAGATTCGTTAAACCAATTTGAGACATTTTATCTCACTTAGCCAATAAAATTCAACATCGCTTAAATCTCTTTTCACTATTACTTAGCTTACTGGATTAAAAAAAACTGCTTATCTTTGTAAAACCAAGGAGTTAAAAATGAGGAATTGAGTAAGTGCCACTAAATTTCTCTATTTAATTTTTCTGTGTATGACTGTTTCATTCTTCACTACTTTAACTCAAATAAATAAAACGTGAAAGGAGTCCGAAGTCTTACTTGATGTAATGGCTAAGAACTAACATGCGAACTAGCTCTATATTTGTTTTCTTGGCAAATCATTCCAGTTCAGCTACAAGGCAGTGTGTCGACAGCATTCAGCCTCCTAACCCTAACAACAGGTAGTGGGGAATATGATTCGTTACTTCTACTAAGACTCTGGCTTATTCAGGACTGTCAATCCCCCACGTCATCAAATATTGAGAATTGATAGGGAAGGAATGATAGATTACGTCACATCGGACGACAAATGACGTCATTTGAGCCAAAAATGCTTGTTGATTGCAATCAGCGTATATAGCACATAAACAGTTCATACTTAGCCACATTATTGCTTAAATTATGGCATCCCATAATCTATGAGGAAACGTTCCATGTTAACAGTAGCTCAAACAACGAAAAATATTTCAAATGTCAAGTCTACAAGAAATAGCGCCTTTAGCAATTGTCCGGGAGATATCAGACACTAATCTGGAGACCGGAGGATACGGTCCAAAATCTCGAGTCTCCCGGATTATCCAGTAGAGTTGACAGCACCGCTTATTTGATAAGGTTATTCCCTAGTCTACTACACAGCCGTTTTTAGTGTCGTCACGCAATTCAACGCTCCTCCCCACTTAGTGGGGAGTGCTGTTTAAGCGTTAGTGGGGAGGAGCGTTGCGTGACGACACTAAAAATGGCTGTGTAGCAGACTACAATGGAGGACAAAAATCCTTGGAACGGTTATGGAAAACCTTCCTTCCACATCCTTAACTTATCAAAATGTTCAGATGTAGCATAATGTACACTTTTCTAACCACTTGGATACCGCGACTGGCCCTCCCCTCCCCCCTCCAAACAATGTTGGGATGAAGAAACACTTTTGGGACAGGGTAAAGTCTACAGGGGTGCACAAACTACAACATTGCTTAGGGGAGAGGGGGAAAGGGGGAAAAATTAAGGCAGATCGTGTTAATTGTCCTAAGAATTTTGTCCTCCATTGTAGTTATTCCCTCAATAAAAAATTCCGCGGCGTACCACAATCATCAGTATCGTCAGTTAAGAATTAAACGACATACTGCTGAAGATAAATGAAGGAAACTGGCCAAGTCTAACATCAGTTCCATTCCCAGAAGAAGCTGGACTCCTAAATGAAAACTGGATTCTTTATTCGTCCGAGTTTTTACCGTGTATCACACGCCACGATGACGGGCCGTTCATAAGTGATACAATCGCATACGTTTTACCTTGCTCAAGGCAAACAGGGTGATCAAACATGACATCAAATCCATAGTAACCATTTGTCTCATCTTTTAATTTCTCGGAGGAATATGTGTCCTTCAGTTTTACCAGAGAAAAACCCTTTGCCACATCTTTCACTTCTAATGAAACTATGTGCAAGTGTATCGAGGAGCCCTAGTATCGAGGCGTTATCAATAGCGTTATACATATTGTAGATGCAGCCACTGAGAAGGCTCCTGAAATCTCGACGTGCGAGCGTTGTGGCCACGCAGAAGCGGAACAACCCGGCTGCATCTTGGTTTGCAAGGGGTGCGAAGTGGAGTGCAACGATTGACGAGATTCCAGCGCCAAACATCATTGTTTGGACTGCTACAGCTGCCGTGTCTGTATGAAGTGCAACAAAGCGCCTGCCAGCAGAAAGGAACACCAGAATTCTTCCAAGATGAGAATCCAACGCCCTTTGTCGACGTATCGGTACGGTACACAGCTGAAAGCCGGCCGGATCACCGGTTCCTCGCTTACTATCGCCCGCACAGCTGTGTGTGCTATGTTTGGATGGTTCTTTGTCCAGCGCTTATCGCTGGTAACGAGCATTTTAGTGGGAAAAATGGAACATTAAGGTGGAGCATTTTAGTGGGGAAACAAAAGCATAACGTACAAAGCCCTACGGGTATCTTGATCCTGCTTACGAGTGGAATCTGGAATCCAAGAAGTTCCCCTAGCAAAGAATCGAAATCGGGAATCCAAGCTCCACTGATCGACAAGAAATTCGAAATCCAGTACCGGGAAATTGGAATCCACAGCCTGAAATCTAGAATCCAAGGCTCCCTTTGATTACCTTACAAGTACTGTACGTGGGGCGATTTCTTTGACATTTTCCCCTGGCCGCTAGACTTACTGTAAACTTTTATTTTGCTGGATTGTTACCAGGCTTAATTCCAGTGTGAGGAAAATTGCGGTGAAATTTCCAAGGATCTGCTGGAATATATTTTGGTGGAAAGCATGGAAAAGTGGTACATGATCATGATTTCCACTTGTACGTTCAAGTCAAATTTGTGTTTTTCTTGGCGCGTATCTCTGACCTGTTTGGGAAATGATTCTCATTAGGGAATGGCTTAGCCTGTTCCAGGCCCCTTTTCCCAAATCACGCGCTCATATTTTCGCGTGCCTTTCACTTACGCGTCATCCTCACTATCAGAGTGCCTGGAAGAGGCTAGGAATGGCTCAAAAGATCACTCTCTGCGTATGCAAAGCACAAAAGCGTTACTTAAACATTAGATTAATCACATCACAAGAGTTACAAGGGGAATGGCTCCATGGGGCCGGTATCGGCTGGCATGGTTTTTAATGAGTTACAATAACACAATTTGAAGTGGCCGTAAAAATTCTAAGTGTACGGAATGAAAATAACTTCATCTGCTCCTTCAAGAATACAGTAAAAACTCGCGTATAAGAACCTAGATTTTAAGAACCTGTTAGCCTAAGATTGTCCATTATAAAGACCCCTTTTACATAAGAACCTGTTTTAGGCTACAATTTTGGAACAGGTTCTTATTTTAACACTGAATACACAAATTTAATAAAACAAGCTGAGTCCACCAGTTAGTAAAATGAAACCTGGCAATGAGACAATTCACATGCAGATCTATATCCTTCATAAATGGATTTTTATAATATATTATGCATGCAATACCAAAAATAGGCCCGAAAAGGGCCACACCCACCAATGACAGACACCTTACTTATTTTGAAAAATAAGAACCTGTTTAAGAACCTGAGTTGCCTAATTTTCTAGTTAGCACCATTTTTATAAGAACCTTCTTTGCCTAGCTTGGAAAAACTTAGGTTCTTATACTTGGGTTCTTACTGTATCTTAAGCCAGCAATCCTTCATCTACGTTTGTCTCTATGTAAGCCTTTCTCGTGAGTGCAGCTGGTGATAGAACTCAGCTTTTTAAATAAGAAAAAAAATTCCAACCTGATTAATTTCTGCATTTTCTCCAATTCTGTTTTCAGGTGGAGTTGGAACAAGCATTGGATCCATTTAGAACATGCAAGATTGCCCGCCCTGACAACCCACTCAGGTAAATCGTTCCATTCTTTTACAATTCTCACACAAAATAAATATTTGTAAAAATTACAACTAGACGCTTGAAACTTCAACTTGTAATTATGATTACTTCTTATTCATTTTGACGCAAACTGGAAAAAGTCTTGAAATTCTAGATTACTTAAAGAAAATATACATTTATAACACTCGATCAGAGAAAAATAGTCTTCAATTCTTTAATGGTGACCACTTTAAAATGGAACGACGTTCCTCGTAGTCCATTTCGCCTCTCTTCTGGCCTAGAGCCAGTCTCAAAGCTCTCCTTTGGACTTTTTCTAGCGAACCGATGTCCTTTACTAGGAAGGAGCACCACAATGGGGCCGCATACTCCAGTATTGGCCTTACTAGAGACTTGTATAGCAAAGAGAATTATTCATTTACACTATTAGCCCCAAGCATGCGCTTAATGACCCCAAGGACTTTGTTGGCTTTATTGACGACTAATAATTAGTCGTCAATAAAGCCAACAAAGTCCTTGGGGTCATTAAGCGCGTGCTTGGGGCTAATAGTGTAAATGAATTCTCTTTGCTATACAACAGCCTTTGGTTCATCCCATGAAAATTTCGATGTTTGGTCTAGACATTAGGGCGCTTTCCAAAAGTCAGAACTGGCTGGCCAGACTGGATGCGAAAAAAGAAATATTAGCCTTTTCTGCAAATGTTTATTAAAACCCATCACTGCCACACATACCATTTAGGTATTAACTGATCTGGCTGATACTCCGGTCCAATAGTTGAATTCTCCTTTCGACTTGACAGATCTGGCAGAGCCCCTAGATTCACACGCCTGCAAATATACTAACATCACAATAGTAGGCGTGAAGGAGAAAAAAATACGCGAATGGTATAACCCACCTTAGTCACCTTCGCAGCTGTTTTTAGGGTCCTGACACAATGCTCCTCCCCAATATAAGACACGTTCTGTGATTGGCTAGTTCCTAATGTTGCGAACAGTTTGGATATGAGAACCAAATTCTGATTGGTCACATCAAGAGCCATATTGGTTACATAAGGGAAAGGAATGTAGTTCGAAAGAAGCAGCCGTTTGTGGGATTGAGCGTTGCATGACGTCCCTAAAAACAGCTGCAAAGAAAACTAAAGACTCCATTTTTCCATTTTTTGGGAAAAACAGAAAAATAGAAAAATGAGCTAGGAATTGGAGATTATTTCATTTTTCTCACTTTTCTAACAATAGCAAAACACTAAAAAATAGCAAAATATCACTTTTAGCCATTTACAGTATTTTTTGTATTTTTGAATTGAATGTCAAAATTAGAAAAATGAAAAAAAGATCGATTTTCCTGACCATTTTCTGTTTTTGTATTTTTTTCTGTACTTTAAACTATGTAAATATGATAAGGATAAGTAATACAGGTATTTCCTTTTTCCGCTTTTGTTAGAAAAATGAGAAATTAGATTGGCTGACGTGTGCACAGACCGGGAATCTCTTTAAGAGAATCTGCCTTGTTTAAAGAGGTTTTTCCATAAATAACAAAATGACATTTGCAGAGTACCACCTCGATGATAAAGTAACAATATCATCAGCTCAGAATTAAACTACATTTTGTTGAAAATAAATGCTGGAAACTGGCCACCATTTACACCAGTACTATTTGAAGAAGCAGGTGAATCGCTTAATGAAAACTGGATTCCTTCAACCTCGTCCGATTCCTTCCCCTTAGTCACATACCACGATAGTGGACCTTTGATAAGAGATACAATCTCATATGCTTTGTCTGCTTCAAGGCAAATTGGTTGATCAAACATGACATCAAATCCATAGTAACCATTTCTGCCATTTGTCTCATCTTTATTGGAGGAATATATTCCCGTTTGTTTTACCAGAGAAAAACCATTCATCCCATCTTTCACTTCTAATGAAACTGTGTACTTGCCACCATCACAACCAAAATGCTGCACTCCATGTAACACGACAGGCTTACTGACAGTTAGGTTAATGGCATCAGAATCACCATCAACGTAGTTCCATAAACCATGACTGCGGGAACCGCGCGGCACTTTAGGGCGGCTTACTTTTGCAAATCTGTAAACTCGATACAAAAGCCCAGTTCTACGAGGGGAATGCATGAATGGTAAAGAAGACTCTAAACCGACACCACTGTAATGCTTCATCATGAAACTAATCTCTTTTTTAGTCAAAATGTCACAATCCACAACAACCGAAGCAAACTCCTTCTGCGACGTCACTGGAAACCTTATTGCTTTCACAATTTCCTCGCCAAGGATCCTTCTTTTGACCACGCCATCAGGGGTCAGCCCTTGCCTTTCCACTTCTTTGGTGGCCCAGCGATCAACAGCTTTGAATAAATCCACTTCCTTTACATTCAATCTCTCACTTTTCACGACAGACTCAACAACAGACCTATCAAGCGTGACAAATTCTTCCGACGTCACAGCATTCTCGGTGTGCGTCTCTAAAACTTCCCAGCACCGTTCTTCCAGATCTTTATCGTCAAATTGCTGAGCTTGAAGCAGAACGGAGAACACATTCGACGCCTCTACATGTTCCTGAAGATATTCAGTGCACTTATCGGCGAGTGAAGGTATCAGATATTTTTTTGCCAAGTAGAGAACTTGCATCACATTACTTCCGCTCAAGTTCACTTCATCGCTGTACAGAAAACGAAACAACTCCAAGAGACTCTCATAATCACAGTCAGGCAATTGAATAGTACCTGAGGTCTCCGCCATTTCACCGTAGAACATGGCATAGAAAACAGGACTGCTGATTGCAAGTATAAACTTGTGAGCTGGAATCATGCACGTCTGACTCTTCCGGCTTTTACTTTCGTTATGCGACACAGGAACTGCAAACTTCACATCACTTAATAACTCGTTATTGAATATAAATTTGGTTCTCTCGCTGATAGTTGGATGTTTTGTCTGCCAGTTATCATCAAGAGTAGCCATTGCAGTGATTGCTCCTTCTGAAACCTTCTGGTTTGCACTCTCGTCAACCTTTCCGTTTGTCAATCTAGTGCCCAGGGTCTTCGCGGGTTTGGCACAGGCAGCCCACTCTTTTTTTGAATCACAGCCTCAAGTTTTTCGGCTTAAAGAGTAACAAATATGCAAATAGGACCGGACCAGACCAGACAAAGTCCGTGTTTAAAATACCATCTTTATTACACCTATGATTTATTCGGCAGAAGTAACTGATAACAAAGATAAGTTAGGCATGTACATAAAATGTGCACGGCAACTTTTTAGCAGCTTTTGAAGTTTGAGCAATGTCAAAATTAAAGCCACCACCATCTTCCAACCCCACCCTATTTCAAGAACTGGATATGGTAGTGGTTAACTATACAGACTATATAATGCATAGATATAAACCAGCTATAATTCTGGCAGTCGACTATTACTTAGCCTCCATATAAGGCGTTTCCGTTTGGTTTCAGAGCAAAGAAAGACCGAGGAACAGGATTTTCAGATTTGGCCGCGCAAGAAACGGAACAGGAGCAAGCCCTAGTTTTTGCCCGGTGTTTGACTCTCTTCTCTTGTTCTACGCCCCGAAACTGTACGGAAATGCTTGCTGCGAAGGCTAACTGTTACGGAAGAAATAGGCCCCTTCAGATTCTGTGTCCTGTAACAATCAAGGTGGGTCTTGTCAAAGTCTATTGCACTTTATCCCTAGAAACATAGATTTGGCTGCTAAACCAGAAAAAAAAATAATACTGAAAGTTTCTGTAACAAATGGAAAACTTTTTCTTATTTAATTACTTAACTGTTTTAGGCATTTACATATTTAGAAAATTTGGGACAAACACACTAAACGGTCAAAAACCCATTCAGGTCCTCCTTTCGAGGAGGTGGGGAGACAGGAGTTTCCAAAGTTCTGCCTCCTCTACCTTGTTTTATATTAATATTGCATATTAATTATAAATTCCCTTCATTTCTCCCAGTTCCCTAGTTCTCTCCCTTTAGAACTCCCACCTGCTGCTCTTTCCTTCCGCATCCCCCCTTTTCTTCTGGGTTCCCTGAGCCCCCTGTCTTCCCCCACCTCCTTATCCTATTAGTATTGCAAAACACTTGTCACAAACATGATAACAACATTTTTTTCCATCATCTTTTGCCATCTTCCAGTTGTTGTCTATACATTGACCTCCACAGCCTCCAGGAGCCTACCCTGGGTTCCAGAGACTTTTCTAGCGCGGTTCGGCTTCGGCCTACGGCCGAAGACGTGTCGGCCTTCGGCCAACACCGAAAATTCCCGCCGCACGGGAGAAAAACCTCTGGTACCCAGGGTACCAGGAGCCATGCATGCAAATTTCTCTACAGCCAGGAGAGCTCAACACTCGGTTACATGTAGTGCATCTCTCTTGAGGGATCTCTGCAGTGGCAGTATCAATGATACCCAGATTCCATCTGCTACTGCTAATGCACCACCTACAGCTGCCGGTGCTGCGGTATTGATCAGAAGAAAGGGCTATTTTTAGTCCCCAAAAGTTTCTTTTGTTGATATCATAAACAACTTCCCATAAGCGACTGCCCTGATTGGGAAGATTTTAATATTAGTGGTGCACTTATGGTGGGAGGAGGGCATTTAAAAGAATCAAACAAGACGCGGTACCTTACAGGAAGCAGAGGTGAGAAACATCTCATCTTCTTTTTGAAAGTTGAAGATTATAAGATTCATGCAATAATTTTTCTAAGTTAAGATAGTAATTTGTAGTCCATGTTGTCACTGAAAGTTCTTAATAAAAGCCCTCTGAGGGTGGGTAGGTATGTCCCTAGTACAGGGCTCGAAATTGCGACTCACTGGTCGCCAATGCGACCAAAAATTGAGCACTGGCGACTAAATTTTCAGAACTGGTCGCCAGCTGGCGACTCGCGTTTTGTCCGATGACTAAAGAAAACCACGACACAACTTTTGTTTTTAAATCTTTATATTTGGAAATCAATCGGATATGGTAGCTAGTATACAACTCACCTTTCCGTCCCCAGTAAAATAATGTCTGAATATTACAAGATAATCGACACGTCGATACTGCGTTCAGGGCGCGCCATATTGTTTCAGCGGCTTCTTCCGAAACTGGGATCGCAGGCGCACTTCAACAACAAAAATGGTGGCAGATACGGTGTCTCCGTAACTCCCGCAACATTTTAGGTTTTATTTTCCTAAAACGTTCTGTCTAAAAGGAAACGAAGACCCAAAAACTGCACTAAGCCCATTTTTGTTTCCTCCCGGTCGGAGACTGGTACGAGCAATGTGGTTGCGTAGAGGCCTGGGCCAAGCATGGCGTTGTTTGTCGGCAGCGAAAGGCGTTGAGGAAAGCAAGTCGAAAATAAAGAACGGCATTTCGTAGAAGTAGCAAAGGGCAAATACACAAGGACCCGTGTTTGTCTCAGAATGAAAACCACGGACTTAAAACGTTTTATGCTTCGCTTCATTTAAAATGACTATGGAGACAACCATCACCTTCGGACCAGAGACATATCACCTGAGAACAACGGTAGCTTTATAACTAAGTGTTACTCGTGTTGTTTCTAATTGTTTTCGCTCTTCAGTTGTGACTTTTCTTGCATGCAAAGTAACGTATAAAATCGTGTTCTTGTGTAAGTTATATATAAAATAAGTTGGCGACCAAAATTTACGATCTGGCGACCAAAATTTTTCCGTTAGTCGCCAGCTGGCTCCCGAACAAAAAAGTTAATTTCGAGCCCTGTAGTATAGGAGGTAATGTCCCTTTTTTACTTGACTTTGTTGCTGTCCCACAGTTTCAACCATTAATCCACTTTTACAGCCGACTATGTACGCAGTCCTTGCTTAGTTTTTTGTTTTCTTTCTTTAAGTGTTTGTTAACGTGTGTATTTCTTTATCTAATGCACCTGTAAATATTTTTTTTCGCATAGCCAGCCACTTAACGCAACTAGCAATTGCGTTTTTTAAGTGGCTGTGCTCCCTTAATCTTGCTAATTGTCAACATGAAATTTACTTAAATTTTTTTTTTCGGGGCACTAATAAAGATTGATTGTTGTTGATTGTTGTCACTCTTTGTGTCATTTGTCGCCACTAGGCTTATTCCCTGTGAGGAAAATTTCTGTGAAATTTCCAAGGATCTGCTAGAAAATATTTTGGTGGAAAGTACGGAATAGTGGTACATGGTCATGATTTCCCCTTGAATGTTCAAGTCAAATTTGTTTTTCTTGGCGCGTACCTCTATCCTGTTTGAGAAATGATTCTCATAGACCTCTTTCAAAGTGGTGGCTCAAAAGATTTCTCTTCCTGCTTATGTTAGGCACCAAAGCGTTATTTGCACATTAGATTAATTACACACAAAAGCAAGATGAATGGCTCCATGGGACCTGTATTGGCTGGCATGGTTTTTAATGAGTTAAAATAACAGAACTTCCATTAGCGGTGAAAATTCTACGAGGACGGAACGCAAATAACTTCATCTGCTCTCTCAAGAATAGCTTAATCCTGTAACCCTTCATCTACGTTCATCTCTTTGTAAGCCTTTCTTGTGAGTGCAGTTGGTGATAGAACTCAGCTTTTTAAATAAGAAAAAAAATCCAACCTGGTTAATTTCTGTATTTTTTCCAATTCTGTTTTCAGGTGGAGTTAGAACAAGCATTGGATCCTCCGAAAACATGCAAGGGTGCCAGCTCCGACAACCCACTCGGTAAATCGTTCCATTCTTTTACAATTCTCACAAAAAATGAATATTTGTAACAATAATTACAACTAGATGCTTGAAACTTCAACTTGTAATTATGATTACTTCTTATTCATTTTGATGCAAACTGGAAAAAGTCGAGATTACTTAAAGAAAATATACATTTATGGCTCTTGATTTATAACACTTGATCAGAGAAAAATACAATATTCTTTGATGGTGACCGCTTTAAAATGGAACAACGTTCCTCATAGTCCATTTCGCCTCTCTTCTGGCCTAGAGCCAGTCTCAAAGCTCTCCTTTGGAATTTTTTCTAGCGAAACGATGTCCTTTACTAGGAAGGGGCACCACACGGGGGCCACATACTCCAGTATTGGCCTTACTAGAGATTTGTATAGCAAAGAGAATTCATTTACACTATTAGCCCCAAGCACGCGCTTAATGACCCCAAGGACTTTGTTGGCTTTATTGACGACTATGTGAATTTGATTGCTCCATGATGGATCGTACGATATTGTAATACCGAGATCTTTGATGTTTTTCACACTCCTTAGAATTTCACCATTTGGATTAGTGTATAAATAGCTTTTGACAAGATAAGATAAGATGCGGGAAATGCAGTTTAGAAGACATACCAGAACATTTTGACAAGTCAGGATGCCAGTGGAGCCGTGATACATGTGATGATCCCTCAGGAGGGGGACATTTCCTTATAAGAGGATAATGAGGATGTGCCGCTGGATGGCGATGCTTTTTCAATAGAGTTTCGCATTTTGGGGGTAAGAAAGTTCTTCATATTTACCTTTAGCAAACGAACCAGAATATTTGTACTGTAGGTAAAAAGTAAAGTGTTCTTCATTCAATTTATTTTAAAATGGGTCAATTCATTTTAGGATGAAATTTAAAGGATTTTCAAAGGATTGATAAGGTAGATACATAAATAGAAAGTGACTAATGCACCTATCAATGTAAATCCCGTGGGAGGGGAGTGCGGGCAAGGGGCGGGCGATTTGATGCCTGAGACTATCCCCCTGTCGGGCTTTTGATCGTGCGAAGCGACCCCGGGGTCGGGACATTTGACTTTGACCGACAGAAGCCTGGGGCGCTTTCCATTTAGGAAAAAACCCCGGAAATTTCGGTGGGAGCAAAAGTGGAATTTCCGATTGGTAAAAAGTTGTTCCATTTGGTCGTAAACACCGGTACGTGGCGGTGCCCGACCGTGGACCTGGAACTGGTACAAACTAAGAGAAAGGTAAATGGAACACGACATTCCGTTCGGAAATTCCAACCGGGAAAACAGGCCCACCTTTTTAGATTTTCCACTTTTTCTGGGAATTTTCCAGTGGGACGAGCCAACGAAACGTGTTCCATTTACGGCCGAACCAGAAATTCCGGAAATTTTGACTAAATGGAAAGCGCCCCTGGTATCAATTCAGAAGCGGTTACCAAGTCCGTCCCTCGAGGCTTTCTGAAAGTCACGCTGTTGGAGAAAGGTGTGAAGTTTTCATTTGTGTTAATCGCCATAATCCGATACTTTAAACTGTCATCTAAACAGATAATGTCTATTTTGAGAAAGTTTTTATCTTCAAGTTCCCATCTGATTGAATTCCACCATGAAAGTCAGAGGATTTTTTACGGGTCAGTGATCCGACCTGTTCCGACATGTTGAGCAGATGTTATAAAGCATTTTACGTTTCATTAATACTATTATAATAGCAAGGTCAACCTTCCTAGAGATATTTTGTTGTTCAAAATAAGAGATGCTAGTGGAGAGAGAAATACTTAATTACAGCGAGTAATTTAATGGAGCTTACGTTTAGTAAGGACGTACTTTTGAAATGTTCTTTTTATTCGTTTTCTACAGTATTATAGTATTGTTTGTTTAGATTTTTTCCCCTGGGGTGGGGGCTTTTTTGACACTTTTGATTGCCCTTTCGTTTCTCACCCTGGGGAATTTGATCAAAAAATTTTAAAATTTGTCAAATCCCCACTAGCCTGAGTATCAGGTCTTCCTAAGGGGCTAGGGGAGAGGAGATTTTAGATGGGGGGGGGGGGAGGGGGAAGAGAAAGGAAGGCCTGACACAAAACCATTCAGCAATGTGACACATCCAGAATCTGGATGTGGCAGTGATTGGATAACACACAATACGCCCTGACGTCACCGACCGCAAGTAAACACGAGCAGAGTGTTTTAATTTCATGTGGTAATTTTACGGATAGAGACGCAGAGAGGAATTCAAAGAGGCTCTAGAGGGCGCTCTCAAGTTCTTTCCGGGAATAAAAATAAACCCGAGCGAGAATTGTGTTTTCAAAGCCTCGTAGTTCAAAGGAAAGATGTTCTCGCAGTATGGAAAAGCCTCATATACCAGCTTCTGCCGAAACTATGTCCGAGTATTGGTTTCACAAGGACAGGACGAAGAAGACGATATCAGTGCTTCAGATATCTAAGTTTTGCTTTACAACATCCTGCCGCTAAAAGGGTATTGTTAGTGTAAATAAAATTAGAGCGAGATAGCCATGTATTGAGAATAGCCGACAGCACCAAGGCTTTAGCTTGACTTTAGATTTTCCCTCGGACGATTTTCGGCCTGATCTACATCAGCTATTTAGCTGCCAGACTCTCAGGAACTTGATTATTAATGAGAACCACTGTTGTAACTCTGTAAACAAAAGCAATTTACAGTTTTCCGGGCACACGTTTATTTACAAACAGAGCGTTGGCGATCTCACATTAGCACAATTCCTAAAACATGTTTTAATTCCTCAAAAACGGTAGTTTTTCCATTACAAGTATTCGAAAACTTCTCATTGGAGGTTTCAGAAAAAGCGAAATCGTAGCAATACAAGCAGCGGAGCTCGGCCAGACCTTAAGCGGTAAGGTGAGATTTATTTTAGGCGAGCTTTTTGACAGGTGAAGCTGACAACCCAATGACCGGATGTGATTTTGATTGGATGGTATCGAATCATGCTGTGTGGGGGTGGAAGGCTCCAGTAAAAGCATCTGTGTCAGGCGTTTCTCTCCTTCAGCTCTCTCCCGTTTTCGCTTCCATCTTTCCCCTTTTCCCCCAGAAACGCCTGATACTCAGGCTAAATCCCCACCCCTTGCCCGTACTCCCCCCCCCCACGGGGTTTACATCGATAGGTGCATAAGTTGGGATCACGAAAATTACATATTTGCCCAAAAGTGACTTAGATGGGGTCTACAATTGGCCAGACAATAGACTATAATGGGGTAGGGGCTCTGAGAGGCCAGCGGCACATACCCAGCAAAAATTAACCCAAGTAAAAGTTCGATGTTTGTCTCACTCAAGTTTGTCAGAATGAGTCTGGATCGCCCAACACGTTCTATCCATCTGCTTCAGACGGACAGAATCAGTTGGGACAAACGTCGACCTTCCCAGGCCACGAACTAAACTAGTAAATTAAAAATTTGTATGATAATGTATATTTACCTCGTTCGGGAGAAAATATATTACTGATCTGATTCAGTTGATTATAAAAGTCAACACGTCCTAATTTCGACTTCTGATCCAACAGACTTTGGTTCGTCTCATGAAAAGTTCGATGTTTGGTCTAAACCTTAGGGGGCTTTCCAAAAGTCAGAACTGGCCGGCCAGACCGGATGCAAAAAAGAAATATTAGCCTTTTTTGCAAATGTTTATTATAAAACCCATCACTATTGCACATACCATTTAAGGATTAACTGATCTGGCTGATAGTCCAGTCCAATACAAAAATACGTGAATGATAATAATAACCCACCTTAGTCACCTTCGTTAGGGTCGTGACACAATGCTCCTCCCCAATATAAGACACGCGCTGTGATTGGCTAGTTCCTAATGTTGTGAACAGTTTGGATATGAGAACCAAATTCTGATTGGTCACATCAAGAGCCATATTGATTTGGTTACATAAGGGAAAGGAATGTAGTTCAAAAGAAGCAGCTGTTTGTAAGAAAGGAACGTTGCGTGACGACCCTAAAAACTACTGCAAAGAAAACTGAAGACTTACTCACTTAATAACTCATTATTGAATACAAATTTGGTTCTCTCGCTGATAGTTGGACGTTTTGTCTGCCAGTTATCATCAAGAGTAGCCATTGCAGTGATTGCACCTTTCTGATTACAAGGTACACGTAGTTTGCACTCTCGTCAACCTTCCCGTAGTCCATATTGGTTACACAAGGGAAAGGAATGTAGTTCGAAAGAAGCAGCCGTTTGTGGGAAGGAATGTTGCGTGATGACCCTACAAACTACCGCGGAGAAAACTAAAGACTCCATTTTTCTATCAGAAAAATAAACAAATGAACTAGAAATTGGAGATTATTTCATTTTTCTCACTTTTCTTACAATAGCGAAACACTAAAAAATAGCAAAATATCGCTTTTAGCCATTTACAGTATTTTTTGTATTTTTGAATTGAAAGTCAAAATTAGAAAAATGAGAAAATGATCCATTTTCCTGACCATTTTCTGTTTTTCTATTTTTTTTCTCTTTTTTAAAATATGTAAACATGATAAGGATAAGTAATACAGGTATTTCCTTTTTCCGTTTTTGTCAGAAAAATGAAAAATTAGATTGGCCGAAGTGTGGCCGGACCGGTATCTCTTTAAGAGAATCTGCCCTGTTTGATGAGGTTTTTCCTAGCCTGTTCCAGTCGTTCAGATAGTGGGAGCGGTGCGAAGTAAAAAGGAGCGCGAAAAAATAAAAGCGAGGGGGAGGAGAGGTGAGTCCCCAGTCCCCCTCTACTTTTCATCACTTTCTTAACTCCGCACCGCTCTCCACTATCTGAACGCTTGGAACAGGCTAGGTTTTTCCCTAAATAACAAAATGACATTTGCAGTGTACCACTTGATGATAAAGTAGCAATATCATCAGCTAAGAATTAGGCTACATTTTGCTGAAGATAAATCCAGGAAACTGGCTATCACTTACACCAGTACAATTTAAAGAGGCTGGTGAATGGCTTAATGAAAACTGGATTCCTTGAACTTCATCAGATTCTTTTCCCCTAGTCACACACCACGATAGCGTACCTTTAATAAGAGATACAATGGCAAATTGGTTGATCAAACATGACATCAAATCCATAGTAACCATTTTTCTTTCTCGGAGGAATACGTGCCTGTTTGTTTTACCAGAGAAAAACCATTTGCCACATAGTTTCACTTCTAATGAAACTGTGTGTTTGACACCGTCACTAGCAAAATGCTGGGTTTACCTCGGTGTAAGAACCTGTGATACTTTTTCTTTGTTTCGCACCTTTTGTTTTTCTAGATTCTATTGTGCTGTGCTGACCCGTGAGTTCAACAGGTTCTTACACCGAGGATGAGCCAACTTGTTTTCTTCACGGCGGAGCGCATGGTCTGTTAAATGCAACCAAGGCAGCGACGTTTTTGCTGAATTTTCAGGTACATTTTGCACTCTATGGGTGGTAAGGCAATAATATCCTGCCAGGAGCCTGATCCTGCTCATTATTTCCGTAAGATTCCTGGTTTCAACCTTTGAAAGCTTTCTCGGCTTTTGGGAGTTTTTCCCCCGTTAGTCATTTTTTTAAGCGGGCGCGGGAACATGAAGTAAAATTATGTCACGTTGTCTACGAAGTTTGATTGGTCAGTTATCTCTTCTCATCGTTCCAAGTATGGTACTTTCGAAAATGAATAATCACGAGTATCGGACAAAGCAAACATGTGAGAGTTACACGTTTCAATCCCTTATGAGTTTCTGATATATATTCATTAATTCCCTCTGTTTCTCCCGCCGGCTTCCCTAATTCCTTCCCTTATAGAAATATCTAGATTTTTTTCTTATAAATATATTTGAAAATATTACGACTGAATTACACTGATAAAAAGATTAGTTAGATCACCGTCCTCTTTTCACACTGAAAGGGACAATCTCGACCTCATATGCCATATTACGCGAGGGGACTGGCGCGAGTTTAGAGAGGGACGTCATAGCGGAGCTCTTGCGCGCGCAGCGGAGCACCATAGGTAAAAAAATGTGGTAAACTACCCATCCGAGAAAATTTGGTAATCACGTGACCGTACGCCGACCGACCGACCGACCGATCGTCCGCACCACAGGCATACCAATGTAAAATAATTCAATCAACAGGTATGGCAACCCAAATGCAACTCAAGGTTTTATTTGGAAAGAAATCGCATGGCCGCCCGGACTTTGAGGAACAACCTCGTCCCCAGGGCTTTTCCCTTAAAAAATGGGTGGGGCGGGAAAAGGCGGGCCTTTTTTGGGTAAGCGCATACGACAATTTCTCTATAAAAATAATGTGTAACTAGCAAGTTTGACGTTTTAGTCCTACAAAACAGCGTTGTAGTTGTGCAAAACAACGACAAAGAAAGAAAAAAAGCGTGCTGCACTTGCAAATTTGTTTTTTTGCTAATTAGATTTATTAATCTTGATGCCATTTTCATTGCCCTCCCCGTTTAGCATTACACGATTTAATTTTTTTTTGTTTACAAGTGTTATTAACCAGAGCTTCGCTTTTAGCCCTGGCTAAATCTATATATTGATCATTGCCATTTAAATTGTACACTTTGTGGTCTACAAAAATGGGCTTTGTTACTGCAACCGCTTGATTAGGGTTTTAATAATTAGTTGTAAGATACCGTAAAATTCCGAAAGTAAGCCCCGGGGCTTATATTTTTCAAAGGCCCTTTTTGAGGGGCTTATTTTTGGAGGGGCTTATATGTCTAGTAACTCATATTAGTTACTACAAACTGCCACCAAGGTACAAATGGCAATGATTTCAATCGGTTTCCACATTTTATCTCACTTCGTCAATAAACTTCAACAGCTATCACTTAAATTGCTTTTCACTTTTATTTTAGCTTACTGGGGGATAAAACTTGAAACTGCTTATCACTGTAAAACCAAGGAGTCGAGTTAAACGAGAGGAATGGAGTGGGCAACAAAAATTCCTCTTTTTACCTTTTCTGCGCATGATCAATTTCATTCTTCACTACTTCAACTTAAATGTAGTAATAAAACGTGAAAGAATTCCGCAGTCCTACTTGATAGCCGAAAATTAACATGCTATTCGTTTTGCTTAGCAAATCATTTCAGTGAAGTGCAGCTACCAGTGTGTCGACACAGCGTGCAAAGAAAGTAGTGTCCGATAGCCCGGGGCTAGTGGATTTTGCTATCGGGCTAGTAAATTCTGTTTTTAACTCCGAGTTGCCCGACAGGTAAGTGATGCTTTTTGAGGAATTCGAATAACAGAAGAACTGTGAAATCAATTCTGCTAGTCAAAAAGTTTTTGGGGGCTAGTTAAAATGACGTCTGGGCTAGTAAATGCTAGCTTCAGCTTGCCCGAATGGCAAGCTGTAAAAATGATTTTCTTTGCACCCTGCGACAGCATACAGCCTAACCCTAATAAAAGGTGGTAGGGAATATATGATTCGTTACTCCTAAAAGAGACTTTGGCTTCTTTGATTAAGTTCTTTTTCCATGAATAAACAAGTCTGCAGACAACAGTTATCAATATCGTCAGTTAAGAATTAAACGACACTCTGCTGAAAATAAATGAAGGAAACTGGCCAAGGTTAACATCAGTTCCATTCCTAGAAGAAGCTGATTTGCTGAATGAAAACTGGATTCCTTCAACTTCGTCCGAGTTTTTGCCGTGTATCACACGCCACGATGGCGGGCCTTTGATAAGTGATACAATCTCATACGTTTTACCCTGGTCAAGGGAAACAGGGTGATCAAACATGACATCAAATCCATAGTAACCATTTGCCTCATCTTTCTTGGAGACAAACGTGCCCCTCGTTTTTGCCACAGAATAACCATTTGCCACATCTTTCACTTCTAATGAAACACTGTAACATTTGTAACCTTCACCAAAATGCTGCACTCCATGTAAAGTGACAGGTTTACTGGCAGTAAGTTTAAGGGCATCAGATTCACCACGAGCGTAGTTCCAGGAGCCACGAAAGAAACCACACGGCATTTCAGGCTGGCTTACACTTTCAAATCTGTAAACTCGATGCAAAAGCCAAGCATCACGCTGTCTAGACTGTCTAGGGGAATGCATGAATGGTAAATAAGTCTCTAAACCGACACCACCGTAATGTTTCATCATCAAACCAATCTCTTTTTTAGTCAGAATGTCACAATCCACAACAACTGAAGCAAACTCCTTCTGCGACATCACTGGAAACCTTATTGCTTTCACAGTTTCCTCTCCAAGAAGCCTTCTTTTGACCACGCCGTCAAGGGTAAGCCCTTGCCTTTCCACTTCTTTGGTGGCCCAGCGATCAACAGCCTTGAATAAATCCACTTCCTTTACATTCAATCTCTCCCTTTTCGCGACAGACTCAACAAGAGACCTCTCAAGCGTGACAAATTCTTCCGACGTCAAAGCATTCTCGGTTTGCGTCTCAATTACTTCCCAGCACCGTTCTTCCAAATCTTTATCCTCAAATTTCTGAGCCTGCGGCAGAACAGAGAACACATTCGACGCCTCTAGATGGTCCCGAAGATATTCAGTGCACTTATCAGCGAGTGAAGGTACCAGATATTTCTTTGCCAAGTAGAGAACTTGCATGACATTACTTCCGCTCAATTTCACTTTATCGCTGTACAGAAAACGAAACAACTCCAAGAGACTCTCATAATCACAGTCGGGCAGTTGAATAGTGCCTGAAGTCTCCGCCATTTCACCGTAGAACATGGCATAGAAAACAGGGCTGCTGATTGCAAGTATAAACTTGTGAGATGGAATGCACTTCTGACTCTTCCGGCTTTCACTTAAATCGTTATGCGACGTAGGAACTACAAACTTCACATCACTTAATAACTCGTTATTGAAAATAAATTTGGTTCTCTCGCTGATAGATGGACGTTTTGTCTGCCAGTTATCATCAAGAGTAGCCATTGCAGTGATTACACCCTTCTGATTACAACGTATACGTAGTTTGCACCATCGTTAACCTTCCCGTCCTCTCAAGTACTCTACGTTTCTAAATCTAGTACCCGGGTTCTTCGCGGGTTTGGCACAGGTCACCCATTCTTTGTTTGAATTATAGTCTTTTTCGCATATAGACTATTAAATAGGGCCAGACCAGACAAAGCAGTAATTCCGTGTTTAAAATAACATATTTATTACACCTATGATTTATTCGGCAGAAGTAACGAATAACAAAGATAAGGTACACGTACATAAAATTTGCACGGCAACTTTTCAGCAGCTTTTGAAGTTTGAGCAACTTCAAAATTAAAGCCAGCACCATCTTCCGAGCCCACCCTATTTCATGAACTGGATATGGTAGTGGTTAACTATACAGACTATATAATGTATAGATATAAACCAGCTATAATTCTGGCAGTAAAAGTTCGACGTATGGCTCACTTAAGTTTGTCTGAATGTGCCTGGATCGTCCAACACGATCTATCCATCTGCTTCAGACGGATAGAATCCGTTGGGACAAACATCGACCTTCACATGCCAGGAACTAAACTAATAAATTAACAATTTGTATGATAATGTATATTTAGCCTCATTCGGGAGAAATTTATTGCTGATCTGATTCAGTTGATTATAGAAGTCAACACGTCCAAATTTCGACTTCTGATCCAACAGACTTTGATTCGCCTCATGAAAAGTTCGATGTTTGGTCTAGACCTTAGGACACTTTCCAAAAATTAGAACTGGTCGGCCAGACCGGATACGAAAAAAGAAATATTAGCCTTTTCTGCAAATGTTTATTAAAAACCATCACTACCGCACATACCATTTAGGGATTAACTGATCTGGCTGATAGTCCGGTCCAATAGAAAAAAATACGCGAATCATATAACCCACCTTAGTCAACTTCGCAGCCGTTTTTAGGGTCGTAACACAACGCTCCTCCCCAATATAAGACACGCACTGTGATTGGCTAGTTCCTAACGCTGCGAACAGTTTGGATATGAGAAGCAAATTCGGATTGGTCACATCAAGAGGCATATCGGTTACATAAGGGAAAGGAACGGTAGTTCGAAAGAAGCAGCCGTTTGTGCGAAGGAACGTTGCCTGACGACCCCAAAAACAACCGCGAAGAAGACTAAAGTCTCCGATTTTCTATTTTTTGGGAAAAACGGAAAAATAGAAAAATCATCTAGGAATCGGAAATTATTTCATTTTCCTCACTTTTCTAACAAAAGCAAAAAAATAAAAAATAGCAAAATATCACTTTTAACCGTTTACAGTATTTTTTGTATTTTTGAATTTAACTTCAAAATTAGAAAAACGAAAAATGATCGATTTTCCTGACCATTTTCTTTTTTCTATTTTTTTTGGTACTTTAAAATATGTAAATATAATAAGAATAAGTAATGTGTCCCTTTCCCGTTTTTGTTGGAAAAATGAAAAATTAGATTGGCCGAAGTGTGCACGGACCAGGTATCTCTTTGAGAGAATCTGCCTTGTTTGACTCTTGTTTTATGAGGCTTTTCCCTAAATAAAGAAATGAAAATTTGCAGACTGCCACCTCGATGATAAAGTAACAATGTCATCAGCTGACTAAACTGCTTTCTGCTGAAAATAAATGCAGAAAACTGGCCATTACTTACACAAGTACTATTTAAAGAAGCAGGTGAATTGCTTTATGAAAGCTGGATTCCTTGAACTTCGTCAGATTCCTTCCCCTTAGTCACATGCCACCATAGTGGACCTTTGATAAGAGATACAATCTCATATGCTTTGCCTGCTTCAAGGCAAATTGGTTGATCAAACATGACATCAAATCCATAGTAAACATCTGTCTCATCTTTCTTGGAGAAATACGTTCCTGTTTTCTTTACAAGAGAAAAACGATTTGTCACATCTTTCACTTCTAATGAAACAGTGTATTTGCCACCTTCACTGCCAAGATGCTGCACTCCATGTAAATTAACAGGCTTACTGTCAGTTAGATTGAGGGCATCAGATTTACCACGAGTGTAGTGCCAGGAACCATATATAACATCAGGCATCAGGTTTGGGGGGGGGAGGAACTTTTTTTAGCAAATCTGTAAAATCGAAGCAAAAGCCCAGTTCTAGGCCGTCTAGGGGAATGCATGAATGGCAAAGAGGGCTCTAAACCGAAACCACTGTAATGCTTCATGATAGCAAGTATAAATTTGTGAGCTGGTATGCACTTCTGACTCTTCCACCTTTCACTTTCGTTCTGCGACGCAGGAAATACGAACTTCACATCACTTAATAATTCGTTATTGAAAATAAATCTGGTTCTGTCGCAGATAGTTGAACGTTTTGTCTGCCAGTTATCATCAAGAGTAGCCATTGCAGTGATTGCACCTTTCTGATTAAAAGGTATACGAAGTTTGCACTCTCGTCAACGTTCCCGTTTCCCTCTCAAGTGCGCTACGTTTCTCCATCATCCAAGGGTCTTCTCGGGTCTTCTCGGGTTTATTGTAGATGCAGCCACTGAGGAGGCTCCTGAACTCCCGAAGTGCGAGCATTGTGGCCACGCAGAAGCGGAACAGCCCGGCTGCATTTTGATTTGCAAGGGGTGCTCCGTGGAGTCTAACGATTGGCGAGATGCTAGCGCCAAACATAAATGTGAAGACTGCTGCAGCTGCCGTGCCTCAAGTGCAACAAAGCGCCTGCCAGCAGAAAGGAACACTAGAATTCTTCCAAGATGAGAATCCACCGCTGTTTGTCGACGCATCTGTACGGTACACAGAAAGCCGGCTAGATCACTGGTTCCTCGCTAACGATCGCCGGTACATCTGCGTGTGCTAATCCTGTGGTTGGATGGTTTCTTGGTCCAGCGCTTATCACAGGCAGGATGAGACTTTCTTTTTCTCTTTTCTCCAAGTAAGGGAATCCAGATTCCGGAACGCTGGAATGTTTTTGTTTGGTGCAATCCGGAATCCAAGAAGTTCTAGTGGCGAAGAATCGATTCGGAAATAGGGAATCCAAGCTCCACTGACAAGAAAGGCTAAGAAACTCATTGGAATCCAGTACTGGGGAATAGGAATCCACACTGAAATCCAGAATTCAAGGCTATCTTGGATTACCTTACAAGTACATGGGGCGATTTCTTTGACATTTTCCCCGGCCGTTTGAGTTATTTTTAAAGCTTTCATTTTGCTGGATTGTTGTTAGGCTTATTCCGGTGTGAGGAAAATTTATTCCTTGAAATTTCCAAAGATCTACTGGAAAATGTTTTGGTGGAAAGTATGGAAAAGAGGTACATGATCATGAAGTCCACTTGAATGTTCAAGTCAAATTTGTGTTTTCTTGGCGCGTATGTACCTCCGACCTGTTTGAGAAATGATTTCCATAGACCTCTTTCAATATGGCGGCGTATTACCTTAATATCTTCTTGGCTATCGTCTTTTATATGTATCATAATTAGCCTTTCTGGCCTCGTTTGAGAATAAGGATTCTTTCATATTTTACACATGCTGAAAAGGTCAGAAAGGCTAATTATCATACATATAAAAGAAAACATCAATTGGCAGCCATTATGAAAGAGGTCTATTAGGGAATGGCTTAGCCTGTCCCAAATCACGCGCTCATAGTTTCGCGTGTCTTTCACTTGATGCAGGATGAATACAGGTTAGAAGAAATACCAGAACATTTTGACAAGTCGGGATGGCAGGATTGGTGTGTAACATGTGGGGATCGAACAAATAATGTCAGAAAGTATTGTCTGGCTTTATGCAATCATTGTCAACAGGACGATTAATGTAATTAAGGGATTGGTCATTGTGTAGAGAAAGGGGTCAGGGCCAATGCAATAGGGAGAGCTAGACAGGGCCAATGGTTTTTATGCTGGACCGACGTTTAGGGTTAACCGTGTACAGCCTATGCCAAACGTCGAACTTTTCATGAGACGAGTTTAGGTCATAGAAAGTTCGACGCCTGGATCAGTTTATTTCGTCGGAATGAATTTGGATCGTGCAACACGTTCTATCCGTCTGCTTCAGACGGAAAGAGCGTTTAAGATCGTCAGTCGGGTCAAACGTCGATCTTCACATGCGACCAACTAAACTAATAATTAAAAATTCATATGATAATGTATATTTAGCCTCGTTCGGGAGACTCTGATTCAGTTGATTAAGTCGACACGTCCTAAGTTCGACCTCGTCTGACCGAACAGACTTTGGTTCGTCTCATGAAAAGTTCGTTGTTTGGCCTGGGCCTTAGGGCGCTTTCCAAAAGTCAGAACTGGTCGGCCAGACCGGTCACGGAAAATGAAATAGTAGCCTTTTCTGAAAATTTTTACTAAAACTCATCATTGCCGCGCAAACCACCA
This sequence comes from Porites lobata, assembly GCA_942486035.1. Classification (NCBI taxonomy): domain Eukaryota; kingdom Metazoa; phylum Cnidaria; class Anthozoa; order Scleractinia; family Poritidae; genus Porites; species Porites lobata. Next base: position 644,779 of record CALNXK010000209.1, on the reverse strand, counting down.
TTTAGGGATTAACTGATCTGGCTGATAGTCCGGTCCAATAGTTGAATTCTCCTTTCGACTTGACGCGTCTGGCCGTCCAGTTCTTACAAATGGTGAGTGCCCCTTGATTCACACGCCTGCATATATACTAACTAAAGGAAACCATTGCCTCTCACTAGTAGGCGTGAAGAAAAAAAAAACGCGAACGATATAACCCACCTTAGTCACCTCCGAAGCCATTTTTGGGTCGTCACGCAACGCTCTTCCCCAATGTAAGACACGTGTTCCCAACGTCGCGAATAGTTTGGATATGAGAACCAAATATTAGTTACATAAGGGAAAGGAATGTAGTTCGAAAGAAAGCAGTCGTTTTGGGGGAGGAGCGTTGCGTGACGACCCTAAAAAGGGCTGCGAAAAATTAAATAAAAAGAAATAAATGGTCGGCCCCTTTTTAGAGTTTATAGAAAGTGAAAGAGAGTAAGTGATAAAATTCAGAAGAAAACAACCTTTATTTTCAATTACATTGCAAAGTTTGTTTGCTTTGGTTAGACTGCAAATAATGCTACTTTTCTTTACAAAGTTCCTGAGGTGACACAACAGAGAGCTTTAGATTCTGAGACGAGGACGACTAGGAGAATGAGATTTTCTCAATACTGAGTATAGTTTGTCCATCTGTGCCTCCTTTTGTGTTTGCTGTGCTATTAATTCAATTTTTTAGCGTGTTGAGCAGTTATTATTATTGTTTCCCTCAATTTGGTGGCAGTTGCCACTATTTTTATTTTGAGTAATGATAAATTTCGTCACACAGCTCCTTTAAGAACAACCTAGTACAAAAAACGAAAAAAAGAAAACAGTGTGCTTTGAAAATACAGTTCCAGATCTAGCCTCCCCACGGACGGTCCGTGGGGGAAAAATGAATGCGTGACCAACGAACCCCAAAGGACGTCTGCGGGGAGGCTATGCCAGATCCAGACCTTGAGGTAGGGGGGGCAGTCTCCGAAAAAATTTTTTCAGCCCTTCAGGCCTCAGTTTGGTCTAAAAATAAGGAGGGAGGAGGGCCCCCCTGGGTCTCTCCCCTGGATCCGCCACTGAAGCTGGATTGAATCTATTCATAGCATCTACCCACCTAATGGCTGCTTTCCCCGCCTTAGCTTTAGCCCTTTTTATTATTTTTTCGTTATAATAAGCAAAATACTAAACCTAAAAATTTAAAAGTACACTACATTTCCAATACCTACTATTTAGACTGTAAGTTTCTATGGTTATCTTTTTAAGTTAACTCGAAAAGGTTTCTTTCCACATTTTTTTTGCCAAATGTTATAAAGCGAGCTAAATGTTATTCACCTCCCACTGAAAGATGATGATAATAATAATAAAAGCTATTGCAAAAGATCAAAAGATTAAACTACTTTGTTTAGTTCAGTTATTGATAGCTTTGAATTTATGAGCTTTGTGAAAGCAAACTTGCCTGAATTTCAGTTGTCTCCTCGCGATCGCGTCTCGAGGAGACGGTTGAAATTCGGGCTAAAAGTAAACGCATTTAAGCTTGAAGAACTTTTCACTCAATTTGCTCAGCTTGGGGCATATAATAGCATTACAATTCGGTAGTTATCCCTTGTCAATCCAAATCTTTTTTTAGAACCAGCTCCTTTCTAGAACAGCTAATTTAGTTAGATTAGAAACAGAGGATTGGGCAACTCACCAATGGCCTATACTATTAGTCTTGTGCGAAAACCACAAGAAAAGAAACTGGTTCATTAAAAATCTACTGTACACTTTCTACAACTGTACACTTCTTTCATGACTTAGCCAAACCAAACACTTAAGTCTGAGAAATGGCTAAACGTTCACCCTATTTGTCAGATAGAAAAACTAAATTAGCTGACTTCTTAACCCTGATAAAGGAATGCTGGATATCTGTGGAGCAATTTGTTTGCAGTGTGTTGTGTACACTCTGTAAAAAGTTAAAAAAAAGATTGTTTCCAAAATTGTTTTAAAATAGTGGTTCAAATTTCTCAAAACCATCTTGAACAATACAAAATCTCTTTCAAGTCAAATCAAGGCTTGTATCGTATTGACAGTATAAGTCATATGCTCCAAATTTCCCTCTATCCCATCAGGATTAACATCTAATTACTTGCACAGTCAGTGAACTCTGCTTATTATGTCAGTTTATACTTTCATTAGTGGGCACAGATTCTCAAGTCAAATTTTTACATGGAAATCCACCAATGACAATATAAGGTAAATATTCACATGCAATGAAGAAGCATTTAGGTGGGTTGACCACCTATAATTATATAATCGGTCAGCGTAAAACACAGTCTGCAAACTATTGTTTTCACCATGCAAATGAGTACATGACAACAATAGTCCCATTGTTTTCTAACGCTAAAAACAATGGTCCGCAGTCAGTGCACAGTCTGCATTTTTCACTGCTCCAGTTTGCACTCAAATGTACACTTTCTTCACCCTCCCCACGCTGGCCTATTTTTTGGTTCTTTCTCACATCCCATGCTCCTTTTCCCCATGCAATAACTGCTATGCAGGCTAAATAATTATTCATCAATAATAGTTGATTATTTCCCCAGTTATACAAATGCATAAGTTCTGCCTTTAACTAACAAATTACCAAAGTAGAATTCTCTAAAAGGTGTTGTATTCCCTTTCAAGATAGACCAGCTAAAAACTAGCAAACAGTTCCATATTTGGCATGCGAGCTTTAACTTCACATACCGTAAGTAACAAATAACCAGAACAGGTTGACTATTTTAACTTAGTACACTATAGGGCTTCAAGTAAAAACCCACAACTAAGAACCAACATTTTCCCGAGTTAGCCAAAACAGGTTCTTACATAAATGGTAATTAGTACACGTTTAGGATATCTTTTAATATTTTCTGAAGAAAGAAATACCTTGTAGCTAAGAGCATTAATTTAGTGGTATTTCGCTTATTCCTTATAATTATATCAAATTTGCATACCACTAAATTGCGTTGGAGTGATAAGGCACCAACGAGTTGGAGTGACAAGGCTCTATAGAGGATCCTGAATGTTGACTTACAAGATATCTTATTGTACAGCCTTTTTTTTTATAGATTTCAGAAAATAAGAACCTGTTTCAAATTTTAGGCTAAAGAGGTTCTTGTTTAGAGGGGGCCTAACTGGTAAATTTTAGCCTACCGGGTTCTTAGTAGCAGGTTTCTTAGTTGATGACTGTAAACAGCTACCATTTTCATCATTTTCAGAAGTCAGTCGCCCGGAGGGAAGCATCGCTGGCTCGCACATCATTGGCTTCTTCTTTCTTAGGTGTATATCGCTCATATGGTTCCAGTGGAACAGCATCTTCACGCTGCGTAAAATCCATGCTCATCAAATCATCCCGTGAAAGGTGCTCCACTATACCGGCTCCAAAAGCATCACCCATAACATTAACAGCTGTTCGGATACGATCTCTGCAAATGGGGAATGAAAGAAAACATTTGATTTTTCAAGTGACACGTTATGTTTTCATTGCAGTTTCCCTACCCACAGAAATGCAAAACACTTGAGATCTCAAATCTTTAGGTACATGTAGTTTCTTTTACAGCCCCCCCCCCCCTCCCCACCCATAAACACACATTCACCCAGTCCCCAAATTATTACATGGGTGAGCCGTTAGGGCATTTTACTTAGTCTTATATGAAATACAGACTGTCAAAATTTGCTCCTTAATAACAAAATAGTTTGTCAGTGTTGAAATACATTTGCCTACTAAGATCAAAAACAGGTAACAATTTTGAGAAAAATGGGGTAAATTCAAAACTCATAGGAATCAAAGGAAACCGAATGGTACCAAGAGAATTCCCTAACTTCTATTACACATATGTACGTATCACACGAACTGTACATGGCAACTTGAAACCTTGGTAACAGCACTCACAAAGAGTGAAAGAAAAAGCCTAGAGAATAACAAGGGCCAACACTAGATGTCAACTTACAGCAATGTCCAATAAGACAGAGTAATAGACCGTTATTTTGAGAAAGGTTGTTGGAAAAAGTTCACGCAACAATCCCGGGAGGTAATATGGGTGGTTTTGACGTAACTGTTTTTCAAAGAAATTTGAAAGAATGGCACAAGAAACCACGGATATATGTTTGCAAGTGCTAAAGGAAAGCAACAAAAGCAGTGTCAAGAACAGTATATCCCATATTACCCTTTGAAATAGTCGAGTGCACACTTTTTCCAACAACCTTTCTCAAAATGGCTGTGTATGTAAACACCCCTAGGTTTTTAATATGCCCTGTTTGGTCTGTCCCTTTGGTGTGAGTATTTTTGAGGTCTGAGTACAGTAACATCTACTTACAAAAACCAGTCAACAGCTAGGATGAGACCAATGTCTTCAGTAGGTAAATTAACAGCTTGTAGGACAAGCACCATGGTAACCAGGCCTGCCTGTGGAATTCCTGCAGCACCAATTGAGGCTGCAGTGGCAGTGATGCTTTAATGAAAAAATAATAATTTATACTCTGTAAAACGGGAATATACAAAAATTTGATGACTAACTCTTCCTGCAAGTGTTCTTGGCTTTACTAACATATACCTGCCAACTTTTTCGGAGATATAAGCATGAGATTTTTATCCTGGGAGTGCTGGGATTTTTGAAGACGACACGATCATTTCCGAAGATTCCCGAAGAAGTCCGAAGTCTTCCGAAGACGTCCGAAGTCTGCATAAGTCTGCCAAAGGCGAGCTCGCTCCCAGTGCTTTTCACTTCAAAAATCAGAGATCGCGAGGAAGGTACTGCCATTTATTCATTTTACAGATGGTTTTCGTTCCTTACATGGGTCTGAGTTAACATATGTTTGGAAATTGTGTCAAGCAGGACGGCAACAACTCACATTTTTCAATCAGGCGTGAGAAATTGGCCCGCAGGCGTGAGCCGGCGTGAGATCGAAGTTTTCAACCCGCAGGCGTGAGAGTTGGCAGGTATACTAACAGTGAATGTCACCGAAAGGGCTCTTCAAAGCCAACATCCTGACCAAAATTATTTTTCTCTCAATCTTGACAGTTTTAGCTGACTAATCTGATACACAATTTGAAAAGTGCCTTACAAAGAGCCAAGATTCCCGCAGTTTTAACTGTGGAAGATGAAGTTAGATAGGCAAGGTGTAAAGATTATAATCACTGCATGTCTTGTATTCTTTGGAAAGGATAACTTAATAAATATTAAAAGTTAAAGACTTTTTAGTATTAGAACCGTTTGTTTTTTCATTATCTTAGTGTTAACTTTGCTTGAGATTATTTATGGAATAATCATTATTCCACAAATAATTAATAATTGCAAAAGATTTAGGAGATCGATATTATTGCAGTAAAATGAAAAAGTATGAATATTACTTTTGGCATCAGGAAGCTTTTAAGTTTATGAAGGTTAAATAAGTTTAACAGTATCTTACCATGTCGTAATCAGCTGTCCAACATTCAATGAAATACCATTGGCCTGTGCAATAAACACAGCAGCAACAGCTTCATAAAGCGCTGTTCCATCCATGTTCACTGTGGCACCAAGCGGCAACACAAAACGACTGATACGAGGATCAACCTTGTTATGAGCCTCAATACAGCGCATGGTGGTGGGCAGAGTCGCCGAACTAGAGAGAGTCAATAATAAAATGGCGTGTTACTTATGTGTACATATTTAATTTTATAGGCTTAATCTTATGCAGTAATGGGCGTTAAAAATCTTTTGCACGGACAGAGAAAATAGGGTCCAGTTAAACTTAATGCAATGTCAATACTTATTTCCCTGCTAAACTTCTATACACGTTGAACCTCCTGTAAGCGACAACCCGAAATAAGAAAATATAGTGGTCACTTACGAGAATCGCACCACAGGGTGGTGTCTTCCGAGAGGAGATCGCAAGACATTCTACTTATTGGCAGAGAAATTATTGCATGCAATTTCTAAGTTATGTATACATCAGTGAAAGTACTTCTTTGTATGCTCTGAGTGGCATTATAGTACATTACAGCAAACAAAGAGACCGCACCATGAGTCAAGTGGTCACTTTCAATGGGTTAAAACCAATGGAAAACCATACCAGCAGTACAAAAAGAAGACTTGGGATTGCTTACAAGAGGTGGTCATTTACAAGAAGAGGTTCTAAGGGCTTTGAATGGGAAGATTTTTAAGAATTAATATCATCATCGTCATCATTATCATCATTACATGGATTGAGAAAAGCCATTCTACATGTAATACATGTATATTCTATGGCAGTTTATAAATTTGGAAACCTACATTGTAATAAGAAATGTCAACTTTTCATGTACATGTACCAACCTTGATGATGTTCCAAATGCTGTGATGATAGCATCCCTCAAGCCAATGAAATATCTGATAGGATTCTTGCGTACCACTATCAGATAAAGCAATGGTATGATGATAAGCGCATGTATAAACAAACCAGCAATCACAGTTGCCATGTACTTTCCAACCATGTCTAATGATTGGACGATGTCGTCCATTGCTGCCACCTTAGCTGCTATCAAACTGCAAATGCCGATCGGCGAAACCCTAGAAGCAAAAAACAGTGATGAACATTGAAAGTCAGAAAAATTAGGTTTGAATTGGCTGAATCTTGATTATCACAGGTCTGCAGTCTCATTGAACTCTGTTAAGGTAGGATCAGGGTCACTGGAGAAAGAGTTAAGTCCTATTCCTCATCTTTTTAAATTAATTCTAAGTTACTTACTTTCCCCTTGGCTTTTACATCATTTAACTTCATTCCCTTATTTTTGTACACAGCTAGTGTAGATATTTCCATTTTCCTTTAAGAGACATTTTTTATAAATGTTTACCTGTCACTTCTATTATTTCTATCAGCTATCCCCGAGTATTGTATAAATTGATGATTGTTTTGCTTAACATTTACAGTAATATAGTTGGTGCAATATCAGAAATGACTTTACCGTCTAAATAAAATAAATTTAGACTAAACACTGTAGATGTACTGATGAACTAATGTCATTTAAACTAATTGTCTCTACTTTTGCTATGCAGTCACGTCCTTACTTGTTCAAACTTGAAAAAGTGTTTCCATGCATATTATAGTTATACTTATTCCACAAAAATATTGCTGAGACAGAATCAGAAATTGTGCGATATTTTCAGGGTAGATTGTGCGATAAGATAGGACTATAAAAATAATGTTGTTCAACAGGCAAATTTGAATGTAAAAGAACAATGAAACATCTATTTTAAAACAAAATAGTTAAATTTGTCCAATTATCTTGACATGGAAAAGAAAACAAATAGACAGAAAGAAAAAGGACACTTGTTTAATAATACATGATGCCGTTACACTGCTGACCACAATGATTGTCTCTGAAATCAAAATGCCCAGCCACGGTCGATGGTTTTAGATGTCTTGCAAGGTTTTCTTTAGTGGTAAATTACCTTAAACAATAAGATTGGGAAAATGTTTGCTTAAAGTTAGAATTTAATGTTTATTTTACTTGAATTCAGCATCTTTTTTTTTTTTTTACGAATTATGCAATTTTCCTCATATTGTGTGATCAGATGCGATTTGAAGTCAATTGCGCAAAATCGCACAATATCAGACGGCCTGCATTTAAGGTACTTTATTGCCCATCAACATCTTTTCAAGGGTGTTATAAATAATAATAATATTTATTAGTATTAAGTAACTTAAAATATGATGTAACTGATGTAACTCCAGGATCAACTATTCAAACCATCAAGGCAGCAGCGAATTACAGTTGTACATTTCTGTATTAGACATCAAACTTACCACATGACCAAAGCAACCATCTTCATAATCACCTCATTCAGAGCTTCAAAAAATGCTTTTAGGGGCATGCCTCGCTCGCCAATTCTTCCCAAAACAACTCCAAACACAATAGAAAATACAACCAATCCTAAGACATTTAAGGACCCTTTAGGATCAGTCATAGTTCCATCAGGAACAGTCTTGGAACCTGGCTTAACCACTTTTTCCAATGTATAGTTACCAGTTGTTGCATTGATTGTTTTATTGATGTAACTTATCTTGTCCTCGGCAGAGGTGTATTTAGTTTTTTTCTGAACAAAAAAAAATAAACAAACAGAAATGTCAGTATAAGCAAAAACAAAATTGACACAGCTTGTTTGCCAAGATTTTCCAAGTTTCAGCCAACGAAGGAATGGGTAAATAAAGAAAACTTGTTGAGTTTTGAACTCAAAAACTTTTCAAATTCGAGCTTGCGTGATTAGCACAAGAAAAGCAAAACATCTTGATGTCACAACCATGTTTACATACTCTCATGCAAACATGCCTCTTGGCCAATCAGAGCATGCATACTATCTTAGCTATTGTATAAATGAATAAATTCAATGATCAGTGATAAACCAATCAGTCATTTTTACCTGCTGAAAGGTAGCTGCAACAATATTGCTGGGAAAACAGCTCCTAACGATCACAAAGACGAAAAGAAAAGTAATAATATTATTGTAAATGGTGATATTTGTGTCTTGAGGGTAATCAATGTGCAAAGAAAGTAGTGTCTGATAGCCCGGGGCTAATGGATTTTGCTATCGGGCTAGTGAATTCTGTTTTTAACTTGCCCGATAGCCGAGTGATGTTTTATGAGGAATTTGAATTACAGAAGAACTGTGAAATCAATTCTGCGAGTCAAAAAGTTTTGGGGGCTAGTTAAAATGACGTCTGGGTTAGTAAATGCTAGCTTCAGCTTGCCCGAATGGCAAGCTGCAAAAATGATTTTCTTTGCACCCTGGTAATACTGTAAAGGATATGTATTCTTTCTGTGAGTGGGTGGGAGTTGTATGCAGGCACAGGTAACTTACATTATCTTTTGAAAACAAAGGAAAACAAACAAACTGCCATTGCTCTTCAATAATACATGGCCATTAAAGTAAACATTTAAGACAGTGTTTACATTTTTTGCTTCATCAATCATGTTCTTCTTACCAGGGAAGACATCTATATGGGCTTATAGTTTTGCAATGGCAAGCAGATCTCCACTTTAAGAATGCCTCAAATGATCCAAATGAAATCAGCTGAACTTTAAACTAAGTCAAAGATTGCACTATACATGAGACCAACTCAAAGACAAAGCTACATATTGTAGGGTAACACCGGCAACAAAGACATGCAACTTGTTCTGCAACATTTGCTACAAAACAAGCTGGAAAACGATGCTGTGCATTTTAGCGAACACAAATCAAACCTGTCTTGTGACAAATCAGTAGCTAAAAAGTAGCTAAAGTAGCTAAATACTCTCTACTTTCTCCAACAACTTTTCCCAAACAGCAACAACCTGATTTGACAGGTTAATAATTGCGGGTAGTAACAGTGCAACATCACTTTTTAATTTGTTTTGCAACAATGATGCAAAACACGTTGCAGGCATCTGTTGCCTATTGTACTTACATGTAGCTTTAACTAATGAGTTCCAGGCCCATGTGAAGTGCAATGTTTGATCCAATTTTTGATTGGCTTAAATGTTTTTCAGCACTAGGGGGAGATCAGGCTGCCATGTGAAATACAGTGTTCGATGCCAAGGACCCCTGAATACGATAAAACCTTGTTCAATGGGGTTATTATAACCTGACCTTGATATTCATTGGTGTGACTGCAACCTTACAGCCCATCATGTCCTTTGATTTTCAAGACCCATCCAAAGCTAGCAGAAGGCTCTCGGGCCTTAAATCATTTATTGAATAGAACATACTTAAGCTTCCAAGACAGCTGAAACGTCATAGTCTGTACATGTCTTGTTGATCAAAGATATTTTAGAACACAGCTACAGCCACTTTCAAACAACAAAAAATTCAGGGAAAAGAAATTCAAACCTGAGAAGAATCAACGTGAATTTATAATTTAAAATAATGCGTAGAAGTGTGGCCATGGCTACAATTCATTGCGCGAAGTATGTTTGTCTCAGAGAATTCTGGACGAAGAAATGAACCTTAAAGCTTGCGTGAAACAGTTAGACAGAAAGATTGAAAGGGATCACACAACGGTTTTAATTAAAGCTTTAAATAAACCATTCTGATGCAAATAAGTGCATTGTTTGTCCTCTACATGCACCTCCTCTATTTGGCAGCCTAAATGAAGAGAAACCTCACCCAGTGGGGCGGTTAGACTGAAAAACAAATATTACGAAAGTGTACTACACGAGAAACTACCTCTGGTGTGAATTTAAAAGCACAAGTGTTTTTAATACATTGCGCAACTTGCTCAAAAGTAAAATGAAAGAATCACTAAACATTAAGGGAATTCCATGAAAGTGACATAAACTTTTGCTTAAACTAATTTTCAGCTTAAATCGCAACTAAATGTTAATTGTGATCTTCAGCCGATCTAAGCCCATTTTAATATCGGTTTTTCAATCCTGCCAAAAACGTGGACGTAAACAAACTCTGGAGGTGCGAAAGCAGGTTGCTGATGATATTATAAACAGTACAAGGAAATGAATCGGTTCCAACTGATAAAGTTATCACATAGTAATTTGCTCATAAGTGAGCTTATTAGGATATTATAAATTAAATAAACAATCTCACCTGATGAGATCTAGAAAAGCATCCAACGTTCTGTAATCGGCCACTTCTTTTTCTGCCTCGCTGCTTTGGCCTTTTCCGGGTCGTATGCTCACCACCAACACAATTCCCAAAATGACGGCCAAGATCGTAGTGGAGAAGTAGTATAGGAGGGCTCTTCTTCCAACGCGGCCCGTGGCTTTCGCATCTAGCGCCGCCAAAGCACAGATCAGGCTGGCAACGATCAGTGGTAGAATGAGCATTTTTAACATGTTCATAAAAAGCTCTCCAGGAAAGCCAATCAACATCAAAACTGTCTTCTTGTCCTCCACGTCTTCGATGTCGTTAACGGGGCCATTCACAAGAGCTCCGATCACAAACCCGATTACAACGCCAATTACAATAAGAACAAGTAGTAAATCAGTTCGAACTCTGCGACAGAACGAACTACAACAACGACAGCATTTGCTGTCGCGAGTAAACTGACCTCGACCCATGGCTTTGGCACTTACACGAGATGAAGTTTTAGAACGATTCACAGATTAAATTCCTCCTCTGACACCAGATTGCGTGAATGAAAAGGCAGTTCAAAGAGAAACCACTCTCAAACTATGACTAGAAAGCAGTGTGCTTGCTTCCTTTGCTGTAGCTGGAAACCCTCTTCTTCAATACAAACTACACGTTTGAACGATTTGATTGGACAACAGCCAATAAAACCACGTGACAAGTCCTAAAGTTTTCACACAAATATTCAAAGGGTGCTAACAGCAAGAGACTCAAAGACACAATACTGTACGTTACTTGAGTTGAAGACTGCACTCAAACAACATTTTTCGAAGGGAGCTATCAGTGGACGTTCGTTTTCATCAGCTGGTTCGCCATTTAGACAAGCTATAATAAACTTGATAACCTGGGTGCCCTGTGGAGTGGGCAGAGAGGCGGCGTGGCGGTGGCGAGGATAAAATATGAATTTAATTCTTGGCTTGCACGTGACGTCACCAAAAATCAAACTAAGAAACTATCGATTGTTCTGAGTTTCTACTTTCCCGAGGTATTACAGTACTTAAACATCTTTACATAAACAAATTTTTGGTTCGAAAGGGTTCTTCGTTTTGCGAGAGAGGACGCTTGAATTTCCAGGATTTTGCGTGACGAGGCATTTTGCTGGCGGCCGGGAAAGCTCTTATGTGGGTTAAAAACATTACCGATTTTGGGAGATTTTGCAATCTAAACATTCCCTGTCTCAGAATAAATATTACTGTAATCTTTATGAGTTCCTCAAGCAAAGAATTCACGCATTAGTAGGAAAACTCGAAAACAGATGTTTCTGTTGGTATCCAGCGGCCATAATTGGTGTTCCTGAAAGGGACACCAACATGGCGTTTCCATACAAAGCTTTATAAATTTAGGTAAACCGTTTTTCCCAATACCTCGCATTTGAAGTATTTCACAGACCTGATTCTTGGCAGGGGTTTTTGTATATATATATTTTTTTCATTTCCCAGATTCTAGTCCTTCTGTATTGAATGGTTTGCATTTTTATTTTTCATTGCCTGACAGTGCAAGCCGAGAATAGGATTGCCAGAGTCTTCTTAATCATTCGAGCGATTAATCGCTTTTAAAGGAGTCTAGACTCAACGGAACCTTTTTGTCTTCATTAAACTGCCAGACTCGAGATGGTTAGTTTGTTTTTGCTAAGCCAACATCATCTCAGATGACCATCAATTCGGAATTTCCGCAAGTAGTCGATTTACTAACATTACTACAAGCTTGACAAGGAAACTACAAGTAAGGGAGTGGCTAAAAATAGGAAACAGTACTTGCGGAAGCATATGTATCTGGCCCCGATTCAAAAGCACTTCAGGGCATCCAATACAAACGAAAACATTTTTTGGCCCACGCGCCAGGCTTTGAGTTGATGCGCAACAAGCCTTGACTCTTGTTCCTCCTTCTTTGCTCCTAAACCGCACAGAAACGCTTGCTACGCAGGCTACAAAGCCGCTTCCACTGAATTGTTTATACTATGCGAGATCAGAATTTATTTCAGCGAGGGAATACCGTAAACTAACACTTGTATACCCTCCCCCAACTGATATGCCCCCTTCGTTGTGGGCCCATTTACCGTACCGGTAAACAAAAAAATTGTATCGACTACAAGCCCCCTCGAACACCCCGGCAGGTATCCCCCTATCATGAAACCATATAGGTATGTGCCGGCCCCAAAGGGTATGGTTTTTGCTGCATTTTGGTCTGAAAACGGGTATAGACTTTGCCCATTCAATTTTGGTCTGGGATCGGGTATTGTTATCGAGGAAACTAAGGGAGTGAATGAACGTATTATAGTTTCGGGGAATTCAATTCCAAATGAGTAAGAAACTAAAACAAAAATATGCAAATTCAAAACGGATTTAAAGAAACTTTTTTTTGTTGGCGTTCTTATCTGAATAGTGACGACATATTTTCTTGGTTTGAAATAGGGTCAGGATTTGGAGAATCGGCGGCACACCCCCACCAAGAATTCGCAGGAGTACCCCCCTGGGCTCTGACATAAGCCCCCTCTTTCGCTGTTCTTTTCTTGAATTCGATTGGTGACAACGTTTTAAGCTTAATTAAAAAACCAGAAAGTACATGTTTTGATCAGCGCTGCTATAGCGTGCTTGAAAGTGCTATTTCAGTTCTAGTTTTAAACTCCAATCAGATATAAGCCCTTCCGTTTATATTTATAAGCCCTCAGGAAAATCCTTAAGATGTATAAGACAAGGGCTTATAATTCAATTCAATTTTACTCACACTTTTATAAAATATTTACATTATATATAGTAAGGTATGAATACACTAATAAAGGAGAAGAGGAAGAAAAAAAGAAAATTAATGGCTTGGATAGAAGTGTACGGTGGTCAGAGGAGCTTAGCTTTTGAGGTAACCACCGCAGTTAACCCATCAAGAGCAAACTTTTTATTGCACTGAACTACGTCAGAAGGATAAAACCAGCCCGTAGATCACACCCTGAGGAATCGAACTTATACTATACTGACAATAAATCTTTTTGAAATCTTTTATTCTTTTCTCTAATTATTTTACAAATACAAAAACATGTGGATAAAAATCAAAATATGAGTACAATATTTTGCTGTGGAATTTCTTCCACTGCCTCTAAAGGTTCCGCATCTGCTTCCTCGTCTTCTTCTTCTACTTCTTCATCAACCTCATGTGGCATTGGGGCGGCCTCTTCAAACTCAGGTGCTTGCTCACTATGTTGGGGGTACACTTGTACTGACGCACTTCTCCGGCTGCGAAAGAGAAACCCGAAGCAGGCAGAAAAACAGCCCACCCTTTGGACCCCGTTCTGTATCAACTGATCCCCTGGAAGTGCAGGCGCTTCCTCAAGACCGAGAGGAGCGCGCTCTTCTCTTGGTGCGCCAGGAACGTACAGTGGGTTTCCATGGTGAGTGTTCCCGTGGCGATTCCATGTAAACCTACGCTTTATATATCTTGCTGCGGCCCTTAGTCTATTCAGTGACCGGTTAGCTTGCACTTGTTGTGGAGGGTGTTCCTCGTGCGGTGGCAACTGTGGAGGAGGAGGTGGAGGAGGGGGTGCTTGAACAGCAAGGTGTTCATCAGCACCATCAGCATCAGGTACATCATTTTGTGCACCATTTTCATTTACATTTGGAACTGCATTAAGATGCTGCTGTTGAATGGGGAAATGCTGAGGTGCCTCATCCTGAGGTCCGGCATTTTCTTGTGGTCCCTGTGCTTGTGGAGCATTAGCAGGAATTTCAAGTGCCACGAATGCTGCATTTTGGTTATGCATTGGTTCCTGTCCCCATGGGACTTCATCATCGTGAACTTGATTTCCATTTTGTGCTTGTATCCAGGGAACAATAACATCACCGTTAACAACATTTTGTCCTTGGAAGAAGTTGTCACCAACTTCATTTTTCTCCAGCGTCTTCTTCACCTTCTGGTGCTTGCTGTTCCATTTGAACATCGTTTAGTAAATTCTGAGGTGCCCCATGTCCTTCAGGGACTTCATCATTAGGCACCGGAAATACTTGGTATCCCTGTCCTATATCAGGTAACCAAGCTGCAAAAGGAACTTCATTCCCTATCAGGTCGTTATTCGCTTGTTGTAAATCATCTTGCACATCTTGCAGAATCATATCTAACTGATCTTCGTCTTCTATCTCCAGTGAATCTAAGACTGATTCATCGTTAAAATCTTCTGCTTCTTCATCAAAGTCGTTCTCATCGGAGTTAACTGAGTTGCTGTGCTGGTGATGCTGTGGACTAACCAGTCCACTCTGACCAGCTTCTGAATGAATGACCTGTACCGCTCCTGGGAGGACTTCTTGACCGCAACAACGCTCTCGCGCTTCAGTTACATTCATAGCACAGACTGAAGAGTCATCCCTACTGTTGTGGCAATCCTGAAGTAGATTTATGACCACTGCATCGTCTTTAAGGCTTTTCAACATTTTTGCTTGATGCACGTCAGCAACGGCATGGTCTCTCTCAAGCTGACTGCCACAACAAGTGCTTTTATTGACAAAACGATTTATATCTATGGAATTCTGCGAGAGACCATTTTGTAGACAGATAATTCCCTTTTTGCTTTTTTTCTTTCGGCAAAAAGTTGGCACCTCTCTGCTTACGCAAGAATCAGTTTGCCAAAATTGTAGCATTAACGTTACGGCACGAAGCCAAGCACCTTTAAAGTCGTGAACGCCGAGGCTAATCTTGTCGTCAGCTTGCATAACACCACCTTTCCACTTTTTCTTTTCCTTGAATGCAACAGCAACTTGCGCCTTGCAGTGAACAGTGCAGGCATCTGTGTTGAATCCTACAATGGCAGAAAGCGGCGAGGTTTCACTGAAGTTGATCTCATCAACACGGGTATGTAATCCTTGAGGACTGACTATCAGTCCGTGCAACTTTTGTCCCGTAGATACATCCCCATCAGGAAGATGTAGAAATCCTTGAAACCTGTCCGTAGTTGTTCCGCCACTATTAAGGCCGTTGTTGAGGTTTTGGAATTCGATTCTCTGGACTGGGCAATTTTGGAACTCGATTTCTCTCGACTTCTTATCTCTTGGCGCAAGCAGAGACAAAAATTGCCTATTATCTCTGACGCCTTCTTCGGTAGCGCCACAAGTGAATGGCAGTGGAGGCACAACTCGACTCTCTTGCAGCGGTAACAGAGCAGTCAGTCCTCTTGATGTGGAATCCATGTCCAGTAGTTTGAAAGATGCAGTCATGAAAACACCTTCATCTATGGTCCGACTGCTTCTGGAGATCAAAATCATCCTCAATTTAGTTCCATTGCGTAATCGAAAGACCACTTTATTCATCTCAAGATGCCCTGGATTCCCAATGCAATCGGTAATTTTTCCTGCACCATCAGAGCGTACCGTCAATTTAGGTTCGAACTCACAGCTAAATGTTGCTGCTCCGCACACGCGCAGTAGGTTATCTTGAAGAGACGTCACTAGAACCACCGGTAGAAGTCTGTTCGCTGTACTGCCTTGAAAATGACAGGTATCTTGAAAACTGTTACTAGGACGAATGACGCCTTCTGCTACAGACTCAAGGTTAACGAGGTGAAAGCACAGCCTCCGTAAACCTAACATCCTTCTAACCTCAAACGTCAGAAATCTCTCTCTGATCAGATTGATATTGAAAAGGAGAACGCTTGTCGTTTGCGATGGTTGCTTTCGACTCACTGTCGTCCTGACCAGTGTTATGCTACAGAGAAAATATGGTTGAGATAATAAAATTCTAATCTACTATTTGATTTTCGTAAGAAGGACTCCTTTGAGACACCAGCATTTTGTGTCCGTCTTAGAGAGAGTCAACTTAAAGGAATGCATAGAAAGGCAGAGTCCAATGCAACTCTGGGTGTGTACGTCTATATAGAGGTGTCCGTTAAGAGAGTTGACTGCAATTCATAACCTTTGCAATCGGCCATTTATTAGGGGAAAACCTGCATGACCCAATCTTCCTTTTTTGAACCGTTTTTCAGCCAGTTAGCTTGGGAATGGCTACAAACGAAATTTCCAGCACTAATGACATAATTTCCTGCTATTCGGGTGTAATAAAAGCAGCTTTTTCTGTTTCTGAGTGCATGCTCGTAAGCCAAAATTTGGACTTTTGCGAGCCTTTTTCGATATTTTTTATTCCTTTCTTCTTTTTCCCTTTGCTTTTCTTTTAATATTCATTTTTATTACCCACTTTATCGTCTTTCTTTCGCATGGAATTTCGACAGGTTTCCTTTCCAAGAAAGGGTTAAATTTAATCAATTTAATGTTAGGTCAATGTTTCTCGTTTTTTTGTCCGTTACCCTGTCAGGATTGGTCAAAATCTTAATGGCTAATGCAAAGCTGAATGGGTCCAGGAAGGATAATACGCATGGCTCCATATGTACCAAAAACTGTACTACCAAAGCGGACGATAAGAGAGTTAATTTATCTCTTGTCGCGTACAAAAAAAATAAAAAAATATACAGACATCCCTTCTTTTTACATTTACCATGGAGTTAGCAGTTATTGTCCATATTACTGGGGTGTCCGTAACAGTAAGGAGACGAAAGGTCACTGTATAAGATTGTGCGCGTCCAAATATATAAGAATAATATACATCTTACCTTCTACACTTTTTCCAGTTAACACAAATCACTCTTGCTACCGCAACTAAAGCAGCAAAAATGTATAACATAATTGGCATCCATTGACATGCTGTGAGGAAATAAAATGCATACCGACTGTGAGGTCCGTGAGTATCGTAAGGGTTCTTCTTAACTGTCTGTGCACTCCACTCAGTCAATTACCTCGCTTAGGGGAGTACACTAGGGAGATTTTGGTATTTTACTTGGACCATAGGGTGTTTAAGCTTTTAATAAACGGTTGGGGGGAGGAATGGTAAAATTGATTTCCTGCTTTATTTCAACCTCGTTTTCAAGTTTCTCTCGGTCGTCTCTCAGAGCGAGAGGGGAGGATCATGCCTGATCTGAGAAGGTTGGTTTTATTAAAATCTCACATATAGGGCAAATAGCTACTAAGCCACGTCCGAATTGACCTCCACTAGATTGAGGTTTAATTCTTCTTTTCGACGCGCATTCCTGTCCAGTTTCGTATAGGAGGTACCCTCTAGGGCCTCAAAGCCACTGACCACATTTTCACCTTGCACGACTTGAAAGAAAGCTACGTCAACGACATAATAGCATCCCGACTATAATTTAGGGTCGCAGTGTACGATATAAGAGTTTTCTGAATACCATCTATGGATACCGGGTACGATACAACATCATTCAGGTTACTATGTCAGCTTACCGAGTACGAAACAACAGCATACAAGTTACGATCTATGCCGCTACTATACCGGGTACGATACATTAGCATTGGAGTACGATATAATTCTATTCTGGTTACGATATGAGGTTACCAATTATTTTGAAACATTCGTATTCTTCTGGCAAATTATGTTCCGAAAAGTTCGAAGAAGGAAAAATAGAGGTTCGAAAGGCATAGCTGAATGACATAGAAATTTCACAAGTAGAGCAATATATCTGCGCGCGCATGCTTTTCCGACCCGCTGTATTTCTGGCAGCCTCCAGGGTCGGGTTGCAAAATCATCTTAAGATTAAGGGAACTCGTAACAATTATTTCAAAAGAAGAGGTTATTGTTCCAGTACAAAAGTTAAGAGCCCTTTTATCTGAAGAAGATTTTATGCAACCTGGCCCAGGGCCGGGTTGTTCCGAAGCTGGGTTAAGATAAGCTAAGGCTAGTGCAAAATTTGAATTCAAACATGAAAGCGTTAAAAGCAAATTCAGTTTCATTCTCTTTGTCTACAATTTGATGTTGAATGCTCCAAAAAGAATAGAAAAAATTATCCGAGAAAACCGGGATTCAAAATTAACCCCGGGTTAAGGCTAATTGGCTTTTGCACAGTTGTTGCTTAAGGGGGGAGTCTGGTTGAAATTTTGAGTTAAATTATGAACTCAGTCATTTTTTTGTTGTATTCGTTTTTAGACAGAAAAACTATTCAATATTTAATAACAATATATCCAGTGGATAAATCTTTATGCAGTAGTACTAGACAACGCAATTGATTTTCTTATCCCCTGGATAGTGATCTATCCGATGGATAGCTCTATCAAACTTTTAAACAACCGGGGGGAAGTTGATTCTCTTTAATTACATATTTCTAGAAGACGGTTACTTTGTGCATTAAACAAGCGCAATTAACTTCGTCATAAATACGTCATCAAAGGTGATAAGTAATAATGCCTTTGCAGTTTTTTGTACGTCAACAAACAGTCAAACAACAGCAACAACTTTAAAACTATTTTTATCGTCTTTCAGTGTCAGAAAACATTATTGCTATCCAGTGTTTAATAATCATTTGAGGCAGTTAAAATCCTGATCCGAGGGCCGTAGCGCTGAAATTATGGAATTCCGCTCAATTCTGAGGAACGCAAAATTTAGTTTTCAAGCTATCAAAGTAAAAGAAACCTACAAAGTTTCGGTGAATTTCATGAAAAAATAAATCTTTTCCTTTCTTGCTTAAGTATTTTTCACTGAAAGGAATTTCCTGTCCGTCTGAATAACTTTAATTTGTTACGTCAGCAACTTTAACCAATTTTAGAGCTTCGATATGCATGGCTTGAGGGATACTTAAACCGTGAGAGCAATATACAGTGAAATTAATAAATGATTTTTTTATCAGCGTGTAATATAAAGAAGAAAAAAAGGTTTTGACTCACCCTTCAATTCTACGAAGTCAGCCATGTAACCTCGTGCTATAAAACACATAAATGTGAAAATTAAGCCAAAAATGTTCAACAGTAATATAAACCCAGCCATGTTCAGGCAGGAAATTTGCAATCTAATTAGTTCACGTCATAAATCAGTCTCAATACAAAAAATACTTTACTAATTACAGATACTATAAATTAGCCTTAATGAAGAGTTACGTCATTAAAGAGCTAGTGCTCAGAGCTCTTTTTCCGTCAACGGATTTATCGATCGGTCTATTTATGACAATTCCGCGCAATCGCCTGGAATATCGCCTACCGTGAGGACACGCACCGTGCGCCATTCAAGAAGACCACCCTGCGAAGACCTCACAGGGCTGAGAAAACAATAAAAAAATAACAGTTACAATATACCATATGAGCTCTAAAGCTGTTCTACTGAAGAACCAATGAAATTAGAGATTCTAGAGAGTTTCACACCAGCTATTGCCCGCGTCCCATACGAGATTTCTAGAGTGTTAACGCCATTAAAGAGCTCTTGCACAGGGCCCTTCTTCACCATTTACGAGTATAGCTAGAAGTAATCAGGGATTAATAAGTGCGTTCAAACATTGGTCATTGGTCGATAACACATGCCATATTCGCTTCTTTGAAGATAGACTAACGCACTTTCTGCACGCGTCAGAAGAAGTAAACAAGTTCTTGATAGTTGTATTAGACCTATTCAAAAAACATTGCGTTTGCTTTCAAAGAATCTCGATTTTAGGTTGGTTCAACTACCGGAAATACGTCATAGCCTCCACGGGGAAGGTGCTGGCGCTTCTAAAAGAATCAGAATGTGCGCAAATGTTTTTTTCTTTTACGTGCAGCTTTGCTCATTTTCTATCAGTCAACCAATCAATAAACTTTATTTATCCACGGTAGTAATTCAAGCTGAAAAGCTTATGTGGCCGAGCAAAAAAAAGAAGAAATACAAAATTACTACCATTATCACTGTACAGTAAATAAGTCTTTTACATACTAAAATGTTACGAGTTATAATTATTACATTCGCGCACATTCTGATCCTTTTAGATGGGGGCGCACCTTGCCCGTGCAGGCTATGACGTATTTCCGGTAGTTGAACCAACCTTAAATCGAGATTCTTTCTGCTAAATGCTTGTGCCGAGGCTTCTCGCGTTCAGTTTAGGTTGCGTTCGCTTAACGTCGAACGCAATTAGTAATCCCATACTTTTGCCTATGATTGCAGGAATATCGAGTCACGAAACAAGAAGCCCACAGAGGCGGTAGGCAACTTTTACAAGATTTCACAGGAGGCCCAATAAGAGCAATGATAAACAAACAACAGTAACAATGCAGCCTGTGTGCAACCACCGCCTCCCCTTTTGTTAGAGGGGATGTGGTTGCCGTACACAGGATACAACAATGGACTAAATAACCCTAAAACAGTAGAGCTGTGTGCTATAGAGGATCCAGTGAAATGAGAGATTCTAGGAAGCCCACAGCCCACTGGCAGGGCTAGTTAGAAATAAAAGGGGCAACGTCTCGCTATGACTTCACCTTAACTCTTTGTTACACTGACCGTGAGCTGTAGTCTGAGATGGCTGAACAATTGCCAGCCAGTTACTGCGAAAAAAAAAAAAAAGAAAAGGACCGATGGTTCGTCCCCATGCCTATTTGAAGGGTGGAGTTACACACCTAGTACACCAAGCTCAGTGGCCTTTTTTTAACACGGCCTGCTCTTTGCCATTGTTTACAGGGACCCCGAACGCGAACACGAACGCTGGAGGGAACAAATCTTGTTGGAATGCGTAACACAGAACAGAGCGTTTTAACTCACTTGGGGAGCAGATATGCAAATTTATTGGGAAAAATAGGAAGGGTTTACGTAAGTGTAAAAACACACAAATGAAAACAGCATCAACAACAACAAGCATAATAGTCCAGCGAAGAGAAGAAGATCAAGACTGTGTGACGCAAAGGCAAAAAAAAATTAACGATACAGTCCTTTGGGTTCCTGTATGTCAGCCAGCGAATGCAGACGTATTTTCGATCGTCGCCTCAATTCTCTCCATCCGAAAAGTGACCTTTCGCGAGAGAAGCGACGACCGGAAATACCTCTACAGCCGTGGTTTTTTGTGCGCCAAACCGAGATTATTTTGCAAACTGCTCTGCTGTTTTCTTTTTTCTTTCTTTCCTTTTTTGGGGAAGCGTTAAGTTCCAGTCGCGTCGCGAAGCGATTTGTAGGGTGCTTTAGTAACTACGACGGCGACGGCAACCAGGACGTAAAAAAAGCAATAAGTTTATTACGCAAAACAACAACTTTGCAAGTGTATCACGCTTTTTTGTACATTTGTTTACCGTCCTTGCACGACTACGACGTGAAAATGCCTAATTGAAAGTTTTATGGAGGACGTAAACAAGCGACGACGAATCTCTTTTTCTCTCTCTAAACTTGAGTGCGGTCCTCAAGAAATCAACTCCAGGGAAATTCGCCTGCACTTGCCATTTTCAGCAAATTGGAATAAACGCGACAAAGATTGAAAAAACGGGAATTCATTTTAAAACTGACGTTTTCGCTGCCGTTGCCGTCGTCGATGCTAAAGCTCCCTTGGGCGCGATCCATTCAACCAAAATTCCAACCGGTCCGACCGGGAAAAGAGGACCACCTCAAAAGGTGGACCCGTTTTTTCGAAACTTTTCCGGTTGGACCGAACCGATCCATTGAGGTTTGGACCGAAATTTCCGGAAAGTTTGGTTGAATGGATCCCGCCCCTTGTGTCTTGTCCCCGCGCGCTTTCATATAACGCGTGGCACTGGAGTCGAGTAGGATACTGTTGTTCTCTGCCAACATGGCTGCTCAGAGCTCAGGCAGCCAAACTTCTACCGGCTCAACCAGGGCGTTTGCCCAGAAACTGAACAAGTAAGTCCAAAAATTGTTGCCTTGAAGATTATGAAAACTGGAGAATTTTTGTTAATGAGATTTGTATCTTTGTTTTTGTCTAGATTTCGAAGGAATGGGTCGACCTCTTTCGGCACGCAAACAAGTTTCACAAAGTCACCGTCGGTTTCGAGCTCTTTCCTCCATTTTGCTACCGGAACGGTAAGTCATTTCTGAAATAGTGTGGGTATAAGGTGAAACAAGATTTTGTTTTGATATTCCTTGAGGCGTCTTTGAAATTTGTAGCTCCAATTAACGGCAGTGTTTGTGGGAAGATTAATATAAGATGGTGGTGGGACATTGTACTGTAGCTGTATATTAATTACACTGAACGGAAATCGACAATGAATTTTATTATTTTATGTTACTTCAATTACTTAACGAAACAAAATATTGGGCCTTAAGTTTACAAGAGTAGTCCTTTAGCGTTCTTAAGCTAAATTTAAACAACAACTGAATTGCGGGAGATTACACATGACGTATGATCGAAGCGGGGGACAGGAAGTAAAGTAACACTAATCTATTCTTTTTTAGGTCATAAGAATTTTCCTAACTTCCGTTGTCCTTTGTGTCAGTCTTGAAGTATTCTTTTAAACTGTTTACCAAAGAGTCTCTAAAGTTATATATTGTGTCAAAATGTTTTATTTCAATGTAATGTTGGCCCAAAACAGAAATTGGCAGGCTGACTTTTAAGCATAGAGCTGCCATTGCTTGGAACTCACTTCCTGATTCGATCAAAAAGTCTTCTAGCTTAGAATGTTTTAAAAAAAGACTTAGATCTAGCAAGGACTTAATTAATTCTATAAGCTATAATAAGGAATCTTCCATGATAAGAAATAGGAATGAGGAATTTCTTTATTAATCTTATTTATATTTGTATTGTTATTATTATTTATTATTTAACTTCTGTTGATTTTCTATTTATTCACATGTACATACTTTAGTTTTTTTTTTAACAAGTAGATAGGCAGGTCCACATCAGGACTTCAGTCTTGCGTATTCTGTAACCTGCGTTACCAAATAAACTATGTATGTATGTATGTATGTATGTCTTTCATTTGTTAGTCATTTGTAAAGGGTCTAAGAGAAATGAAGACATTTCATACTTGAATTTTTTTGTGTCCAGCATTTTGTTCGCTTTTGAAAATCGATTCCCCTGAATATAAAATTATTGATATTGCACAGGATTATTATCAATGTCATGTCACTGGACAGTGAATCAAAACCATTGAATTACTTAAGTCAAGAATTCTAGGAAAAAATTGGATAACATACATTGGGGCCGTTTATAGAAGAGAAAATAAGCTGTGGCTTGCTCTGGCTGCGGCTTACATAAGAGGCAAAAGGAACCATTTATACGAGTGCGGCTTACATAAGACACAAACTGCTGGTATAAATGGTTCACACCTTAGGCGGCGGCAGACCAGTCCAATGATGACGTAGTTTGTTTTGGTGCGAGCGAGCGAGCCAAAAAAGCGAAACGACTGGCTTTGGTCAGGAAAATCGCCATATTTTACACTGTTGTTTTCTTTTCAAATTAACATTTCGGTCAAGTTTAGAGTTAGGCTGTTGAGAAACTTGTGCGGAAACCTCATCGAAAAGTTCGTCAGCGATCAGTCAGTTGAGTGGATTGAAAATGATGTTCTGGCGATGGATGAGGTGGAGAAAATGGACGAAATTTCCGGCTCTCTCGTGAAGCAGGTCATTTTCCCGCCAATGCAGCGTGCGTCTCTCGGTCACGAAGGTCTGGTATATAACTGAAAACAGAGCATGTGCGAGTATGTGCAGTAATTGTTCACAGCTTCAGCAATCCGCGGAAAACATATGAGTGCATTTATATGAACACTTTCACGTCTAAGTTAAGCCGCGGCTTGGATAAGCCCAGCCCAAAACTCCTCGGCCAGGATAAGCCGCGGCTTGAGCTAGCCGTTGGTTGAATAAGCCGTGAACATAGATTTTGTACCATTTATACGGGGCGTTTGCGTCTTCTCTGGCCGCGGCTTATTATCTCTCGTATAAACGGCCCTAATGTCTGTGATTTCTGTCACTGAGAGAGCCCAAAGGTATTCCCAACAACTGTTGTCATCTCTTGTCCAACCCCCTTTACATGAAATCCCAGATATTCCCCTGCAGGGAACTAATTTTGGGGGGGAGCTCTCTCACATTAGTTGAAGCTGAAAAGGTATTATTATGTGGGCACCTCATAATAGGGTATAGGGGTCTTAGTCTTTAAATGAGCTATCATCATCATCAAAATCATCTTCATGGCAATCATCATCAGCATTATCATCATTATCACTATCTGGTGAAAAAGAAGCAAAACTACCCAAAACATTGTTTGCAGGTCGGAGCACTACATGGGCATTTGCTCTAGCTCTAAATACAGCTTTCGAAGTTCTAGGATGTGCAGTCAAAATCTTGACAGAATGCTTCACTTCTCCTCCCCCCTGTAAGCTTCTGACACTTTTGTTCCCCTGTTCGAGCAACCCTTAGAATTATAACAAAATATCTATCACTATGTATCTTGCTTTTTATTGCAGATTCCTCTTAATGAGGTCGTGGAGCCTCCTGAGTTCGAGGAGATTGTGATGGCAAACCAGCCTTTCAACGAGAATGACCCCAAGAGTAAAATGCTGGAATTTCCAGATGATGATATGGAGGTCACCACTATCCCTAGGCAGTGTCGCACAGTGTTGCCATGCTTTCCTAAGGAGTTAGGGTACATGACTATAATTTATTAGTAATGGTTATAATGAAGGTAGATCTTAAGGGAATTATGAAGCTATGATGACAACGATAATAGGAAGGTTGAAAGTGCAACAACTTTGCACAAAGTGCTTGATCCTTTCCTGTAAAGTTTTTCCCAGAAAAAGAAGAATCCTTCATCATGTGAATAGGAAAACTTGGTACATTTGTATGTATGTCTATTTGAAGAGGAAGCCAATAAACTCCATAATTATAGTTTTCTTTGTTACTCTCACAGTTTCAATTTATCTTTGTTTCCTTTGTTGCCATGTCATCTATCCATGTCAGTGTTTTGAAGGCCAAATGTGCTTGTCAGAATGTCAATTAACAGATGATGATATAGACTGGTACTTAAAAACTAACAGGAAACAGTTGTAGTCTTTGGTTTGTCTGTTTGGGTAGTTTTATCTACTGTAGCAGTTAATTCAAGATTCCTTTTTAATGCAGAATTGAGAACAACCCACAGCTCAAAGACAGCATTCACTGTTATTCTGCTGACTGGTCAATTGTTAATCGCAGGTAATGTAATTTAGAAGAAGGAGAATTCTAACAATAGAAAGCTCGGAAAAAATTGCGAGCTCTAGCAGGGTATTAAACTCATGACCCTCCAAGTTCTAGTTTGGATGCTCTAATCACTGAGCTACTGGAGGCTCTTTGGCGAGCGGGGTCAAAATCTAAATTGTACATGTAACTACAACAGTCATATTGGAGACTTGCTCAAAATTCTGCTTGTTGAAACCAGCCAGGTTTCTGAGCCTTGCCTGTTTTGACTAGGTGCTCACTTATATTTTCACTTACTGTTGTTAACTAATCGGCAGTTAACTCATGGTGGGCACATCTCCATGACCCTGGAGCTATGCAGAGTGGAGTCTTGTGTTCCTGGTAGGGTGACTTTATACACGTATGCACTACAGATCGGAAGGAATAGACCAGATGGGGTGTGATCCCTGTGCATATTTCCATTTTCTTGTGTAATCATATTATTACAGTTGGGGATGGGGAGCAAATTGACTAAATCCAGGGAAGACCCCATGACTTGCCACTTGCCGTAAATCCTCTATTAAGTCCCCTGTTGGGCTTATTTATTTCAAGCCCATTTGAGGGGAAGGGGGGGAGGGCTTGATAGAGATGGGGGGCTTACTTAATTTAGAAAAGACAATAGTATCAGTTCTCCATAAAGAACTAGGTTACAAAGTGGAAAAGCTCAAGTACAGGAGGGTTGTAGATCATGCGGCCAAGGATTAGAATCAAATCCAAACTTCAAGTTTTTAGATAAACCATCTTTGATCAGTCTACGTGAGTTTGTACAGTCATGATTGATTAATACAGTCTATCATTTATTAGTGAAGAATAATTAGGGGAGGGGAGGGGAGGGGGGCTTATTAACCGTCTTCTCCTGAAAAGTGGGACTTCTTAGAGGGAGGGGGCTTATTTGAGAGGGGGGACTTAACAGAGGATTTACGGTGTGTTACTGAAACACAGTGAAGGGAAACTGGTTAACTGCTTGGAGAAAAGGTGTTAGAGGTAGAATAGTCCAGTACTGAACAAATGGTATAATAACGTTTTCCCTGATATTTAGTATCATGTTTATGGCAAACAGCAAATGTCAGATTCAAATTGACAATTTACTAAAATAAGAAATGAGCAGATAAAAACTGTAAACTATGCATCTCCACTGAAATTGG
Source organism: Porites lobata (assembly GCA_942486035.1). NCBI lineage: Eukaryota > Metazoa > Cnidaria > Anthozoa > Scleractinia > Poritidae > Porites > Porites lobata. The sequence goes on along the minus strand of CALNXK010000209.1, from coordinate 618,132 downwards.
TGAGAAACTTCTAATTGTTTTGTGGACATAATGACCAGTGAACATCAAGTAAAGGAAATAAATGAAGTGGTACAAAGTGATGTTTGCCTTTGCCGTAAACGTTATTCTAAATCTTTTTAATAACTGCCATCTAATATTACTTGCAATCAGATATCAGTTTCGCTCCTCCGATGAAGGAAGACCAGATTCAAGACGTCGAATAGTACGATCACCAAGCTTTGTTAAGTCACTCCCAAGCCAAGTTTATGAAATTGATGAAAAGGGAAAGTTACCAGAGCAGGTAAGAATAAGAATTAATGCTTGAATTTACTGCTGCTGTATTTACACACATTTAAAAATACTGGAGTTTTTCTCCGCCATCACCTTGTGTTAGTCATTAAATACCTAACATGTACATTCGTACTTGCTCAAGGAAACCTTTTGCATATTGAATGATGGGATCAATTTAGCCTTCTAGGGAACTGCCCACCTACCCCTCCCCTAACTCAATGTTAACATTTACTTCTCACTTGGGGCAAAATGTTGGGTTTGGGTGGGGTGGGTGGGCAGTTTCCCAGAACCTAAATGATGCATGGTCAATTGCTCAGTCAGATGAGTACTGGTCTGCCAAATTACAGATCTTGAGTTTAACCTTAGCTGGACCAAAATTCATGGTCTTAAAGTAACTTTGGAGAAAGTGCTGCCTTTGAAATGACATCAGGCACCAGTTGTTCAAACATTGGATAGCGCTATCCACCAGATAAATCACTGTCCAGCGGATAAGTATTACAGAAATCAATTACGCTATCCCCTGGATAGTGATTTATCCGGTGGATAGCGCTATCCGACGTTTGAACAACCGGGGCCAGTTCTATAAAATAATAATCAATTTCTCTAGTGTTCTCAGTCAAGGATGATAAACCATGATTGGCCCATCTCGCAACCTAATTGCTGATATAAAATCTGTGGGACATTAAAGAACCCACATGCTGTTTGTAAACAGTTAGTGGATGTACATTACAGTAGTCGCTGCTGTGGTGGTCTAACTCTGCCAGCAGGTGGTCAGCCTGGCTGGATTCTTTGGAGGGGCTTCTGAGCAAGTGAGATCACAATCACAAATGGCAGCCATAAGTCTGACAGTTATGTGTTGGATGTTGGAACCCTAATTAACAGGGCTTCTGATACTTTGTGTGGTCGCGAAGCCGCGAAATTCAGGTAAATCCACAAAATCCTGCGAAATTTACAAAAACATGAAAAATACCGCGAAATTTGGTAGAAATCTTATCAAATACATGTCTGTACAACATATTTGAAACTTATTTCAGCGATAGGGGCTATATACTTGCCGTAAACTTGCAAATTTATCTTGGAACTTCGTCACTGAAACGTGCAAACAATGTCCCAAAACTACCAGGTGTAGATTAAGTTGCAAAAAACTGGGCACTAGCCATGATGTTAAAGGCTTTGCCATTGGTTCATTTCTGGAGCGTATTGTTGTTGAAAGAGCAAGTGGTGACCTCTGTTAGAAAAACGTTAAAAATTCTGGTCTGATCAGCACAAAACTGATCGATTTCTAGCGAAATTTGCCTTGAAAATAACTGCAAAAGTGGCCCTTTTATCCGATTGCTTTTTGGTGAAGTTTGCCCCAAAAACTCTTGCGATATTCCCACGAAATCGGCCGATTTTTCCGCGATTTGTCCCTAAAAATCCCACAAAATTTCACTTTTTCTTCCGCGGCCTATCAGAAGCCCTGAATTAAGGAACTCAAGAACTTAGGAGTGATTTACCCTAATTTGTTGTGAAAGGAACCTTTGTAGAATACACATACAGGGAACAAAGTGTATTCCCTTGAACTTCAGTTGGAATTTATTTTACCTACAGGGTAAAAGTGGTTCACAGCAAAAACTAGCACCACCCTCTAAAGAAGACAGCTTACCAAGGGGTAGCTGGGCATCAAGGTAATTAGTCTAAGTTAATATGTTATAATAATATAATATTGTTCTGTGAACATTTCATTTTTTGTTTTTGATGATATCTCATCAACAATTCTAAGCTTATAAAATTACATGTACATGTAACAGTCTGTAGATTATTTGTAGTGCAATTTGAACCTGCTGTGTTATGTCTTCTATGTTTACACAACAAAAGTAAAATCAAAAGTTTCAGGCCTTGTCTCTAATCCCTAATAATTATTATTTGTATATCTTATAATTCATAACATATAAATTTTGGCTTTAGGATAATATCATGGGTGATGTATTACTCCTTTATTTTAGCGCAAAATTTCAGTGATATTTCTAATTTCACTTGTGAAATTACAAAATTGCCATGGCAACCATCTGTACGTCTCAGTGCCAAGATGATGACAAAGTCTAAAAATTTTATGAATAAAGATGTCAGGGCATAAAAAGATGCTTTAGAAAACCTAAACACAGGAAAGAGCACATCAAGAAGGATTCTAACAAATATTTTGTTGAAATATTCGGAAAATTCTGAACTTGAGCCAAATTTAAACTGTAAATTTTTAAGATCGCAGAGTTCTTGATCGATATGATAAAACCAGGATAAACATTTCAAAAATCCACTATTGCGAATGAATTCATCATTTTGATCCATGAAATGAATAGGTATTTTATCAAATGGTATACTCATGAAATAAGGGAAATACAGTCAACTCTCTCTAAGACGGACACCTTTGGGACCGGAACTAGCTGTCTGTCTTAGAGAGATGTCCGTCTTATAGAAAGTCAAATAGAGGGAGCTAAGAAAGGCAGGGACCAACTCTAGGTGTCCGTTTTACAGAGGTGTCCGTTAAGAGCGAGTCGACTGTATTTCACTTGAGTTTTGTCCAAATCCTAATAATTTCCTGAGCCTTTAGTTAGTTAAGTTAATTAGTTTAGTGAATTATAAGAATTTGGACAAGACACATGTGAAATTATTCCCTAATTTCACTCGTCACCATTTGATTACATATACTTATGTTACACCTCTTTGCAGTGCTACTGTAGTCTGTAGAATAACATATATGATCACATTTCATCACTGATCACACCTGTTACTTGTGATTTATACCCTATATTCTGTATTCCTTTCATTAGCATTTTTGACCTGCAGTCATGCAACCCTGATTCTCTGCTGCCAACTGTTCTTGAACGCACTCCAGGGGAGGAGGTGGATCGTGCAAATGAAGAAGATCGCCAGCTTCACAGGATACACTCTTTATTTTCCATATATCCCATTCAGCAGGTATAATTCAGGGCTCTCTTTACGGGGGCTATGTCATTATGGATATTGCTGTTTTGGGTCAATTCTGTGCTGAGGTCATTATCGGTAATAACTGTATATACTGGCAACTTATAAACTTCTTTAAAATAACGTAGCAACAGCCCTGGCCCCAGTTGTTCAAACATTGGATAGCAATATCCAGTGGATAAGTATTAGCGAATCCAATAACGTCATGCACTGGATAGAGATTTATTTGATGGATAACGTTATCCACCTTTTGAATAACTGGGCCCTGTTCATGATCATGATCTATTTTTCAGGAGGAGGGAATAGAAAAGAGAGTTCCTGCCACTATTCCTCAGGAACATTTTGGGCAGAGAATTTTGGTGAAGTGTCTTCAACTCAAGTGAGTTATTTTGTCTGGAGGTAATGTGATGTTTGCATTGTGGTAAAATACTTCCCAACACACTAATTTTCTTTTATTTTCCAACTTTAGGCTTGAGTTGGAAGTTGAACCAATATTTGCTACGATGGCTTTGTATGATGGCAGGTTGAAGAAAAAGGTAATTGCGTTTCAATGTGAAGTTTAATACACGTAGTTTAAAGCTCATCCAGACTCCATTAATATGTACTTATACCTGGCAAGAGCCTTGAGTTGGGGCAATTTTGGACAACTTGTAATCCAGCCATACATGTACTTTTTCATGGTCTGGCCGTTTGCAACGAAATTGGTCCACACAAGTCTTGAAGAAAATTTGTCCAGTGCTCAAATTTTGTTAATTGTTGAGGGCAGTTGCATCTTTGTTTAATAAGTTTATGAGCAAGTTTCCAAACAAGACTTACATCCCCAGACAAGTGAGTATAAAACGTTACTAGGTTGTAGCTATTAGTTTGAGCACGGCAAGAGCACAACATAGACATTACACCTTTTGGATTCAATGATAAGTTACAAGCCTCATCTGGCTTCTTGTGAGACGAGTGTCTTGTTGTTTCATTGTTGAGTGCTAAACATTCTGAAGACATTTGATACTTGCAGTTTCAGTTTAAGCCTCTTGCGAGACTAGAGTCTTGTCTCTTGAGACAAGACTTATGTCTCCTTAGAGGGTGGTAACTTAGTTTGGAGCGGTAATCCCATACATGTCTTTGATGTCCTCTGCCAATTATCATGTGAAATTTGGTAATGAGATGTTTGATGAAGGATATGAATTTCCCTTAATCTCTCTTTGAACTTGAATACAGAAAAGATTATCTAGATTTGATAACTTGAGTGAGGCTAATGCAATACAGTTTGAAAGGATGCAAATTCATTTTTTGCAGTGATGCTTTCACTGCGCGGTTGTCTTCATGGCTGCATGCTTAAGCTCTCCCTGATAATTTCTCCAGTCTTCATAGCCAATAATATCATGCCTGAACTGACAGACGACCAATAACATCGCGACTTAATTGACCAGTCTGCCCCAACCAGAGTTTAATACCATCAGCTGACGTGATACAACTCACTTTGACTCTAAAGATGACTGCCACTTAGCTCGCTGAAACGTCAGTCAGTGTTAACAACAGTCCTATTCAGAACGATGTCATCGGGACGATCATGCTCAACGTACAGGAGCACCCAACGTCAATTTTTGGAAAATATCTGTTCGGAAGACGATTTGAGATCTAGAATTTTTGGAACATTTGTTGTAAAATTTCTTGCTTGCCTGCCTCTCCTACGATTTTCGAACATCTACAAAATGGTATACTTGCCCATTTTTAACGGATTTTTACCCTAAAAAGGCCACCTAAAATTTTCGGGAGCCTCGAAAAGGTAAGTTTTGACCCCTATAATTTTCGGATCACTAGACTTTCAGCTAGGAAATCCGAACAGATGAAAATTTTTAGGGGATAAAAATATGCGTATATCTACCGTTTAAATGCTAAAATACGTTTAACGATGCTATGTTTAAGTGGTTTTGAACTATATTCTCGTTGGGTGCCCCTGAACGTATGGTACTTATGAAATGTTTCTGCCTTTTTTCAATCCCCACTGCTACAGATATCAGAAAATTTCCACTTTGACATGAACAGTGAGTGGTGCAGAAAACTGGTCAAAGAACACAATGCTCGCATAGATATCTCCACTCTGAGCCGCTCTGCTATATTCTCCATCACATACCCCTCATCAGATGTATTTCTTGTCATCAAGTTGGAGAAAGTTCTACAGCAAGGAGACATAAGTGAATGTGCAGAACCCTACCTGAAGGACACTGAAAATTCCAAGGTTTATACTTTTTATTATTGATTAAGTCAAATAAATGAATGGTTTAATGTATTCACCACAAAAATTACAATGATGAGTAATAACTGCACCACAAATTAAGGCCGAAACAAATTAAGGGTCAATAGATGAAAGACAAACCAAAAGCATATGGGTGTGAGAGGGTGTATCAGGAGTCAGGAACAGAACTTTCGTCCCAATAGGCCCTTTGCAGCTAGCCATTCACGTGGTACAAAACCGCCGAGCTGGAGAACAAAGGTTGCACTGGGACAAGACAATCAAAGAAAATTACCATTTAAAATTATGTATGTCTTTTGTTTGTCTTGTCCCAGTGCGACTTTTGCTCTCCAGCGTGGCGGTTTTGTACCAGGTGAATGGTTAGCTGCAAAGGACCTATTGCAACCTAACTTCCTCAAAGTAAGACAAGTTAACATCACAACATTACTGATTACAACATTGGAGGATTATAGGTCTCAAGTTTTGAAAGATGAAATTGAACAGTTTAACAAATTGCTGACTAACATGAACTGGCATGGTAAAGAGTTCCATTACTCTGCATTCCTAATGAAGTATAGACATTAACAGCAAAAGAGCAAAGAGAAAAGCGACTGGAGGTTTCCCGATATTTCGGACGGACAAGCCGTCCTTCTTCAGGGGATTTAATAAAGAATCGGAAAGTCGTTACAATTCGCCCTACACTTAATTCCATCCGTTAAACTGACGTTGACACATTAATGATTCGTACACAAAGTAGGGTTAGGGTTAGGATTAGGGTTAGGGTTAGGGTTATATATTTAAATCAAACTGATATTCATCACCAAATTCTCGGTGGTATAGGGGTTAGAGTGATGCACTCCAGATCGAATGCTCCGAGTTCGAATCCTACTCATTCTATCCTGAATTGTTTTTTCCTTAAAATTTGAAGACACTTTGACTTTTATGAACATTTCATCAAGAAATTTCATATAAGAAAAGTGAAATGTCTTGTGAGAGGAGGATGTCAGTTTGGTGGATGGAATTCAGATAGTATAGACGAGTAGTTGTAAATTTGATAGAAAGGTAATGTTCAAAAACTAAATGGCCCAATAATGAGAAACGATTGAGACAAATGAGATATATTGGCAACTGGAAAAAAAATATAAATATAATAATAAATAAATAAAAATAATTGTGTTCGTAAATTATGTTAATTATTGATGTCATATTGCCGTGTTCGGTATTGTGGCGCGTGCGCACCTGAGCTTTCTAATATCAGTGGATATAAGGCTGTTTCGAATTCTAGACTTGAAATAGAAACCGTTTCTTGAAACAAAAATAAATAAGTTATAAATAAATACTGCAAATAAATAAATAAATAAATAAATAAATAAGTAGGCAGCAATTTATTAGTGGTAGTACATCCTCAAAGTGAATCTTGTCTCTGGAGCTTCTAAGCTGTCATACACCTATTTTCACCATCTTTTTTTTTTCAAAGCTAGGTGTGGTTGTTTGGGTCATGCATTTGTTTTTTTTGTTAGCTAACGAAGCAAATGATCGTTATGAGAGCTTTATTGCGCCCCTTTTGTTTAATTTTTTGGATCAAATTGGAATTGAAAATGTTGGTTTTGCAGAAAAGGAGAAAACTGGTCAAAACCAAAAAAAATAAATGGGCCTGGGAGGGTGTGTCAGGAGATAGGAACAGAACTTTCGTCCCAATTGCAACCTAACATGGCCATGAATAGTAAAGGAAGCACTCACGCGTTTCGCACGCAAACGCGTGCGTGCTGGACGCGTGTACGCCAAAATGGTGCGTTCGTTTGGCATGTGCGTTTGCGCTTATCTCTGAGCTGCACTGTAAATGCTATTTTGTCTTGTTTTTTATCGTTTCAGCATAAAGACAAGATTCGTACACTCGCTATAGCAAACTGCGAGAGACTTGGAAAGTATCGGATGCCTTTTGCTTGGACTGCTATTCACTTGGTGGACATCATAAGTGGAAAACAAGCTAACACTGACCCAGGACCACCTCAAGAAAAGGATTCTGCAACGTCATCACTTCCAAGTCGAAGGGTACATACAATATATACCATAGAAAAGGACGACCAAAAAACAGTTGCTTGTACTTAGTAAAAAGAGTTGTGTCTCTAAATTAATCAAAATTCAAACTGTGGGAAGTTCTATTAAATTGGTTGAAACATAAAAATAACCTCTCAAAACGTTAAACGAGGGTATGAAAAATATACCAAAGGTTTTTGGTTTGTCCGACCAACACGGTGACTTCGTTGGACCACTTCTTGTGAGCGACCACCTCTTATAAGAGAGGTTAAGCATCACTTTTACCTCAAACGACGGTCGTGAATTTGTACCCCTTGACCAAGTTTCCTCTTTACTTGTCGTTTACTGTGCATTATTTCTACGCCTAAATTAGCAGTTCCACGCAATTTTTCATCCGTAAGAATTGTTTTAAGCTGTTTTTATCTGCTCATTTTCTATTTTGAGAAGTTCTCAACTTGAATCTGACGTCTGCGGTTTGAAGTATACGTGAAGCTTAAACTCTCTTTAAGCGACCACCAATCCAAAGCACCAAACTTCTACTTTTCAAAGCCCAATAATTAGTACCCCTCGTAAACGATCACCTATCTTAAGCGCCCACGACCACTCTCTGTGCTGACAGTTTTATAAATTTCCATTGTTTTAAACCTCTTGAGGGCGACCACTTGACGCAAAGTCTGATCTCTTAGTTCGCTGTTAGTGTAATTGCTACCCCTGGCCCTCTCACAATATACCACATCTGGAAGTTCGTTTTCGACTTTATTTATTAAATATAAACATTTTTGTGACTTATGTTGTTTTACAGCAATCTAGTATGGTGGACTCTCCTTCTTCATCGCTTCGTTCCAGCCGTAGCTCAGTGTACGAGAGTCGCAAGTCAATTCATTTAGCTGATGGGGCCGAGTTTGAGCCAGTTCCTGATCTGACAAATTTTAGACCAGTAACACTGACTGTCAGCAGTTTCTTTAAACAGGTAATTTTAAAGTTTTGGATCCTCTTATTAAGGGGGCTAGACTGGATTTTTAAGGGGGGGCGGGAGGAGGGGTGGGGTACCGCTAAGGTTTGAGTATTTACCACGCGGGCATTAACAAAAAGACGGAAAAAGAATACCACAAGATGAAAAAAGATAAAAATATTGTGCCTTTTCAAAAATGATTTTGTTAGAAGATGAATTGCTTGGACCGTTGGCCATCAGGCAAGTGAACCTTTATTGAAATCTACTTGTCCTTGACTACCGGACGGGGCGTTTTTCGGGTAGCCTGCTACACAGCCGTTTTTAGAGTCGTCACGCAATGCTCCTTTAGTGGAGAGGAGCATTGCGTGACGACTCTAACAACGGCTGTGTAGCAGACTATTATTTTTTCGGGGGACCTGCACATGTCCTTAACAGGGGCGTAGCCAGGATTTTTCCAGAGGTACGCACAATTTTCTGCAACAACGTTTTCATGTTTAATACATCCAGCTTACAGCTTACTACACGCTTTTTACCTCCTTTCGGGCCTTTTCTCTAAATATACCGGTCCACCAAAAAATGACGCGTGTAAGAAAGAAAACGTCTTTTGCTTTAGGAAAAAAATATTTCAAAGAAACAAATAAATGAATTGTCTGAGTAAATTATTGTGTTTTTTTAATTAATTTTTTTTCAGATAATTCCATTTTAATCATATTGATCGATTGTTTTACTATCGACTCTTTCAGGTGCGCACATGCGTACCTTGCGTAAAAGTAGCCACGTCCCTGCTTAACCTTTGCCCATTTTGTTTTATTGTTTTACTTTTCACAGGAATCTGATAAGTTAAAAGATGATGACCTGTACAAGTTTTTAGCTGACTTAAAGAGGCCTTCTTCAGTACTAAAACGGCTCAAGTGTATTCCAGGTAATTTTCAATGATTGAGGCTGAGTATCTTATGAAGAGTTTTGGAGATCGAGGCGGATAACTCCCTCCTCGTGGGTGTCCTCGATCTCCTTAAACAACTCAACCTCGTCCCAAGGTCTTCTCGGTTAACGGTGCATTAACCTGCAAAAAAGTTGCACTTTTGACGTCATCGGTTGATTGATCGCAAAATTCTTCCAAATGTGGTCATCAGTAGCTGGTTATGGTGAATTATGCGTGTGCTTTTAGCCAGTCGGAATCGGGAAAATATTTTGAATGAATAATGAACGCTTTTATCGTACTAATGATTCTCTCAGCCCAGTCTTAAAATATCATAACGACCGTCAAATCCTTAACACAAGACGGAATCTCCTTCAACATGAAGCCAGTTTTTAAAATCTGGGTTGTTTAGAGAAAGGGATCGGATGTTGATTATTTCAGATCGATGAAATGAGTTAGTTAAGCCTCAAAAAGGAGAGTGCTTTTTTTAAATTCCTCGGCTTTCTCAAGGTGTGTTTTATTTGTTTTATTTGTTTTTGTTTTGCAGAATTCTCTCATGTGAGGCATTAGTTCATTTCGGACAGCTATTTTAAATTACTTACCTGTTGTCTTGTTATTTACATCTTGTAGGAACCCTAAAGCTGGACATTTCACCTCCCGGCGACAAACCACCATATTGCTTAACCTCCGAGTTACATCAGGTACTGTATATATGCGTTATTGACAAAAAAGAAGGTCACGATGGCTCGATATTGACCTAGTTCCTTACTGCGTTTTAATGGCCGAGAAGAAGTCGAGCGGGTCCAACGCGGTAAATCCCGAGCAGGCTAGATAGGGCCATCTTGCCTGCTCGGGTAGCCAATTAGAACACAGGATTCGATTCGCAGGGCTGCAAATAACGGACAGCAGGTTGCCGGTCATGATGACCGGCCAAATATTTTTTAGCCCGGACAAACCCCGATTCTGGCCGGTCAAATAATGAATACTAATAATTTTTTTTTGCCTAAGGAATATCCAATTATGCTGGCAATAGATCGTTATTACTACATTGATGTTCACATTTTTTACAGCAAATTGGTGAAAAATGCATTCGCACGTTGTAGAGTTCCTTTCCGCGGTTTTCGCTCGTTTTAATGTTACGTTCTACCTTGAGTATCATTGCACGGCGGTGTCAGAAGTCTCTAGAGGTAAAAAGTGAAGCGTAAATCCTTTTGAAACTCCCAAGGTTGAGGAAACGGAATACACATACAGTTCAGCAAACTTTAGAAATAACGAAAAAAAACCCCAAAAAATTGGGTTATTTTACAAAATCTGCACACGCTTGTTTTACGTTGATGTTCCGAAATGAACATCGGTGAAACTTGATCTTTTTCCTTGCCTGGCATGTGATCGAAAGTCACTTCCTCAAAGAAGAATCGTCGCTGATATTTTCGGCAAAGAAGTTGATTTGCATTGGCGAGAAGTTTGTTCCACAAACAGCGTGTTGATGATCAGAAGTCAATAAATAAATTTGGGTCATCGCGCAACATTTTATCGCGAAGGGCTCAAATGTCAACAGAAATTTGCATAAAGTTGTTTACAAGAACGAGAATCTAGCGCCGCGATAGACGACGACCTTCCCTCTTGAGTAGCTTAAATTTTTATCAGACCATTCTGGAATCGAGTCTGCAAACGAGATTCATGTTCGACATAAAAGAAATTATTATTAATCGATGCGCTAACATTTATTCCCGGAGAAACACAGGACGACCTGTTGAGAATTGCGATCGATTTGCCTGAATTCCTTCGAATTCCCAAAGAAGATCACATTGCTGATTACATCAAAGCCGAAAGTACAGTACGACTTGCAACGTTGCGTTACTTTCCAACTCAGTTTGTTATTCACTTTGTTGCGTTAGATTACGACATGACGACATGAAATTAATTTATTGCGGCGTTCTTTTTCTTAGAAGGGTTTAGTGCAAAGCAGCAAAAAACGCCAAAGAAAAAAGAAAATCATTGCAGGGTTATAGAGCATTAAGCGACAACTGTATGGAAAATAAAGTGTTTGTATCCAAAAATGACCGGTCAAAATGACCGGCAAGACCGGAGTTTGACCGGTCAAGTCCGCGATCTGGCCGGACATTGTCCGTTGACCGGCCGTTATTTACAGCCCTGGATTCGTCTTGCCTGCTCGCCAATTCAGCCATATATAATAACTGAAAACGACGTACTTGAAATGTTTGAGCAGGCATCACGGCGCGAGAAAAGAAAAGGAAGGAGCTCCTTCCCCTTATCTCTATTTCACTGTGGGAGACCTCTGTGCAGGGATTGTGAAGCCATGCTATGTTAAGGTGTATCTCGAGGGTTTTTTTCTGTAGGCTAGTCGCCACTTTAGAAACCAGAAAGAGACTGGGTCGAGTTATCTTTCGCAAAGACTTCTGGGAATGTTACGAGGGACAGGACAAACAAATTGGCCAGTAGCTGAATGGCGTGTCCCCATTAACGATCCCATAAGTCTTTTCGAAGTGGCGACTTGTTACGAACTAACGTTTACTGTAACTCTTAACTCACTAAGCGCTCTTGAATGCGGGACCTGGTTTCTGTGCGGTCTCTGCGATTGCTACAATAGCTGAAGAAAGTCTGGAAAGCGATAATAATATAGAAACCGGCTTTAAAAGAGAAATTAGGAGCACCTGATCCATTGCTGTCGTAACGATCTCTGTAAACGCTAAGTTCATTGTAATCGTCGAATAGTTGTTTCAATAATGTCTGTTCTAGATCATCGCGGTCATGTACACAACTTAACCAATTGCGAAAAAGAAAGCCTAAAAAAATCATGCTTGGATCGGACTCGAACCAATGACCTATGCGATGCTGGTGCAGTGCTCCTAACCATCAAGCCAATTGGTAGCTGGTCACTTTGTGTGTTGGTAATAAACCTGTAGAAGATGTTTTAAATCTTTCCTCCGCCGTTGAAATTTCATAGTTATGTCCACTTTGATAACTGCTTTTACCAATGAACTTCTTTTTCAGTATTCCAAGCCCTTGCAGCTATTGCGTCGATTTAACTTATATCAGATGCTAAATCTTAAAGATTTTGTACAACTTTGTGATATTGTTTTATCCTCACATTACATTCAGTTGATGTGAAGCAAACTGTATTCCTTCTAGGTTAACCCATACCCTGATGGACAGGGGCGACCAACAAAAGAAATTGAAGAGTTTGCACCAAAAGAAGTGTTCTCACCTTATTTGACGTACAAGTAAGTGTAGTCGACATATGATTATGGTCGATGTTAAAGGGACTGTGTCATGGCTGTCTAGTTCCTTTTTCTTATTATTATCTCCAATTACATACTACTTATTAACTGAGAGTGAGGTCATTACAGGGAAATGTCAGACCTCGGCCTCGGCCGGCCCCCCAGCTGTCAATTGACTATAACATTGACGTTCCTAAGGATGTCCACTATCAGCTTAAACACAGCTTGTATATGCTTCTTAGCCAGTAATGCCCGGTCATTACAAGAAAACAGCCAATCAGAGCGCGCGTACTATTGTAGTCATATAATAAGTGTCCGTATTCGCAATGGAACGCAACGTTAGTGAATAAAGTACTTGAAAATAGCAAAATGGTATCTTCGTGTCAAACAAACGTGGCTACCAATATCAAACGTTACAATTAACAAGAAAAAGCTTTTGAAAATTGTTAGGCTAACAAGTTTTCAAAAGTCACAATCCCAATCCGTTTCAGTCTTCTTTAAGCTACGTTCAAACGGACGCAACAACTCCCAACATTAATGGCCCAACAATGTTGTAGACTGCAAAACAGTCGGTTTTATTTCTCAAAATCAGTAAAGAAATCGGAAAGCGTGGCGTAAGAGTCTTAAGCGCGCGAGCCTCACGAGGCATGAACAAACATCTGATAGATAAGGCTGTTGGTAGGACACAGAAAACATCCTTTCCCCTGAGCAGCAACTCCAAAGCTTCCCTCTGCTCCGATTTTAGAGCAAATCCAGGAAATCAACATCCGTCATTTTACAGCGAAAGCTTTAGGAATCTATTTATCATGTGCGGTACGGAATATCGCGAATGACTTGTTGAAAACATTATTTGACAGCTTGCATCGAAATTTAGCCACTGGGAATTGCCCGTGGCTGGGAGAAGCGGAAAATTCGAACGAAAATAACGTATGCAAAACGGCCAGTCCGTATTTTTAGGGTCTCTCCCCAGTCTCGCTCTCTGTTTTCAGCCTCGTTCAAGGCCTTTTGTTTGACTGCTCGCGCATATTTGAATACGCAAAAATACAGACTGTTTTGCAGTCTAACACTGTTGGGTGTTGTTAGAGTTTGATTCGAGGACGAGGACGACTACAAGGACGACATTTAATTTTAAGTTTTCTCACCTATTCTCTAAAGTAGACACCACTGAAAACTTCATTGAACTTTTTTCACCAACAAAGCTAGTACGCTTATTTACGTTGAAGGAGGTTAAGCCCTGTCCCGATCGCTAAATAATAAAATTTCTAAAACTGGATAACTTGTTTTTGCCTCTACGATATTCTCGCTAAAACTCTTAGTAGATTGACGATGACTACCACATTTTCCCGCCAAAATGACGTTGTTTCGTGCGCGTGCACTACTTAGTATTGGGAAAATCTGGTTCTCGTAGTCTCGCCTTATAATCTAAAGCTCTCTATTTATACCTTCTTCTATGTTACACAACTCCTTTAACCTGGGCTGCAAATATAACCGCATCTCTTCGCTACCGGCTGATTGGGATGTGTCGCGAAACGCCTTAACGACGGGGAGCGATGAGCGGCGACTGTATACGCAGACTACTGTTAACTAAAATTTACGTTATCCTGATCCTAACAACAACCTAAAGCCCCGTGCAAACGGACGCAACATTGTTGGCCAACAACTCCCAACATTTTTGGATGTTGCATGTTGCGTCCGTGTGCACACCCTGTTACATGTTGTTGTGTGTTGTTGGGAGTTGTTGCGTGTTGTTGCACAAAGTTTTAAACTGGTAAAAATTTTGAGCCTACAGCTCCCAACATTCTTTTGTTCCGAAGCGTAACGCAACAATGTTGGATCCGTTTACACAGCTCTTCAAACATTGTTGGAGCCTCTCACGTGCTTTACACATGGTCTCCAAAGTCTTAACACGGTGCACTGCAGGTCCCAAGATTGTTGGGAGTTGTTGCATCCGTTTGCACGTCACTGCCAACACGAACGCAACAACTCCTGTTACTGCAATATATGAATTATTCTCAGGTTGAAAACTATGTAACCAATTCGTTGAGCAAATGACTAAAAGCAATGATTTAAGTGAAACCTAACAAGGTTTAGAGTCCCATTTCGTTGGAGGCAAACCAATTGGTTTTTCACAAGAGTGGTCGAGGAGTCGAACTCGGGGCCACTGAGAACAATTCTTGGTAGCGGTTAGTGCAGAGCTTGAACTTGGGGAAGAGAGGGGGGCTTATTTGAGAGATGGGGCGCTTAAAAGGAAATTTACGGTATAATATCATAGGTGACGAATTGCTCCTTAATTTTGGCGCGAAATTTCAGCGTTAATTTGTAATTTCACGTGTGAAATTACAAAATTGCCATGGCAACCCTTCCGTATGTCTCAGTGTCAAGAAGGCGACGAAGTTTTAAAATGCCGTGAATGAAGACGTCAGGGCACAAAAAGACGCTTTAGAAAGCCTGAACACACAAGAGAACATCAAGAAGGATTCTAACAAGTATTTTAACGAAAAAGTCTGAAAAATTCTGAACTTTATAAGCCAAATTTAAGGTCTAAACATTTGAGAGAGGAGTTCTCGATCGATACGATCCAGGATAAACATGTCAAAAATCCAAGATTGCTAACGTAATTCGTCACCCATGATATTAATAGGTTATCAAATGGTATACTCGTGAAATTAGGGAATATTTTCACTTGCGTTTTGTCCAAATCCTAATAATTTCCCTCGCCTGAAAGCTCGGGAAATTATTAGGATTTGGACAAAACGCAAGTGAAATTATTCCCTAATTTCACTCGTCACCATTTGATTACATATACTTAACTTATATTTTAGGAACCTGCTGTATGTGTACCCACTGAGTGTGAATTATACCAGCCGCAGTTCATCAGCCAGAAACATTGCAGTCAAAGTACAGTTCCTTGGAGGGGAAGAAATGCCACCACTTGAGGTAGGATTCGTGCTCTAAGGTCCTTTACTGAAGCAATGAATTCACTAAACACTGAATAAATTATTTTGATTTTGTGTGTTTCAGTGCGTATTTGGTAAATCAAGTACCGCAGCTATGCAGTCGGAAGCTTGGTCAGCTGTTACTTATCACAATAAGTAGGTTTTTTTGTTATTGTTGGCTTTTAAATGCTAAGCCCGCGTCAAACAGTGTACTTCACAAGAGCCGGCTTTATGTCGGTTTGGGACGACTTACTTATAAAGTTCGCCTGTTTGTCTGCAGAATCGGTCTTTTCGCTCAGCAGCTTTGCAAAGCAGATTGACTTGAGTTCAGCTCATGTGAACCTCTTCTCACCCCACTCCTACCCGGCGCAAAACGCTTTCTCTCCTTGGATGAATTAAGGTTTCTGGGACACAAGGGATCAATTCAGGTCTCTGAGAAACTGCACACCTACCCATCCCCTAAGCTAACATTACCACTTACGTTTCATTTAGGGCAAAACTTTGGCTTAGGGGAGGGGTAGGTTGGCAGTTTCTCAGAGACCTAAATTGATCACTTGTGTCCCAGAAACCTTAATTGATCTAAGGAGAGAAAGCGTTTTACGCCGGGTAAGAGTGGGGTGAGAAGAGGTGACGTGTAAAATCCACACCTTTTGTAAATTGTTTCAACAACAGATTTTAAAAGTATTTTAGTTCCCTTAATAATAAAATTGACCACTTTTGATTTATTTTGTTGTTATCGTAGGGCCCCAGACTTTTATGAGGAAATCAAAATCAAGTTACCACCTAATTTGACACCAGAGCACCATCTGCTGTTTACGTTTTACCATATCAGCTGCTCAACAGGAAAAAAACCCGACGAGAAAGGACCGACTGAAACTCCCATTGGATACACGGTATACAATAAAGCCTGCGAAAACAGCCGCTCCTCGCCGCTGGGAACGTCTCGCGAGGAGGAACGTCTGCGACTCAGCGACAGAAATTTCATACTCATGACGTAAATCAATATTTACATAATAAATCCGGTAGTCATGGGGTTCCGAATGCACATTTGTTCGATTTAACGTTTCTCCTGGTCGATTTTGGTTATTGTGTTCATTTGCGAAACTCAAATGCTAGCGCTAGAGAAGAATATATTCCAGAAATATTGACTGTTTTGTTATAGATTCATCGCGTTTACATTTGACCTTTGTAGCCTTAGGTCTTTTGTCTGTCATTCGTAAACAATAGCTAAAACAATGTAACTACTCCGTCGACCAATCAGCGCTTCTGACCGGATTCCGGACAGATTTTACGTCATCAGTATGGAATTTCTGTCTCTGAGTGGCAGACGTTCCTCCTCGAGCAACGTCTCCAGCGGTGAGGAGCGAGGAGAAACGGCTGATTTCGCAGGCTTTATATGAACTTGAAAAAACATTCATGATAGAAATGTTCACGAGAAGTTAAGGCCCCGTTCACACGGAAACGCTAAAGCAATGTAAATACGATAGCATCCCTTTCGGAGCATGCGTCATGCTAGAAGTATATCATGTATGACATCATCGTATTCGAAAACCTCCACTTTCGTCCGTCCACACGTTAACGAAAAGCCGGCGTTTTCGGTGACCATTTCACTGGATACGTGTGGACGGTAGGCCAAACCGGAGAAAGAAATATCCCTTTTGAAACGAAAACGGATACGTGTGGACAGGGCTAGCCTGTGTACAGACCGCTACCCCCTCGCCTCAGGAAAAATCGGAGAAGGTTTCCTAACGGGAGGGGGAGGGGTCTGTACACAGGCTAGGACAGGGCCTAAGTCAATCAATGATCATTACAGTAGGAATTCAATTACATTGTAAGCTGTTCTGGAAAGACGCCTGAAACAAACAAACTCCAATGATCAAGATAAAATTATAGTGATCATGCAGTAACAATTTTTTCCACTACACTCATGCCTTTTTGATGTCTCACTGTAGTGGACACTCTTGTCCAACAGAACCCTGCAACTTCACAAATTGTATTGTGTGTAATTCGCGCTCGATAATAAGGATCTATTTGGACTAACTGGCGTAAAGACGCGTGTTGTTTTTTTGTTTGTGTTCAACTGCTCAGGGTCGGCCAGGGTTTTTGGGTATACGGTATACAGGGGCTTTTTAAATCGGGTATACGGTATATTGCAGCTTAAATACGGGTATTCGGTAAATCACTTTCTTTGAATTTCAGGTATAAAGTATACCTGGGTATAATTTTGGGTATATTTGGATGAATTTGGGGTATTTTTGGGTATTTTGGCGAATTTTTTTCGGGTATACTGGTATACCACTACCCCCCCTGGCCGATCCTGACTGCTGCTTTTGTCGTTTTATTTTTCTTAAACAGTGGATTCCTGCTCTGAATGAGGGACGGCTATCCCTGGGTGAATTTCTTCTTCCTGTTTCGTTGGAGAAACTACCTTCAAGCTATAGCATGCTCTCTACAGAGGTAACAGAATGAAAGTCTAGTTAGTTGTTAATTGTTGCCTATTACTATAAAAAAGTGCTGTGTGCGGATAAGGTTTCATTTGAATGGTCAAACGATTAGATTTTATCCACTGACTCAAAGTCACAACTGCGTACGAACTGAATACCGTATCCTCTCTCTAATAGCCCCTCATTTGTTAGGGGAAGGAAGAAAGTTATTATATACTCCCTCTCATTCTTTAGTAGAATGTATTACCTTCTCACGACTGTGACACTTCGTGTGGACTGGTCCGATATGATTTACTCACGTACTGGAAATTCGACGTTGTTTTGGATCTTCGGCTGAATGACCTCCAACTTCTTGAGCCTGAGTTTTTCCACTTGTCTAGTTCTTTATAAATAAATGATATCACCAGCTTCGCTAAATTAAATAAGGATCACCTCTTTTAAATAAGCCCCCCGCAAATGTGCTTGAAATAAATATTCCCCGGGGGTTCTAAAGATACGGAAAAACGGGCAACAAGAAACTGTGCAACTTGTCTTGCAACATTGCTGCAAAACGAGTTTAATGGTGATGTTGCGCGTTTTACCACCCACATCAAACCCGTCTTGGAACAAATCAGGTTGTTAACAGGTTTGAACGTGGGTGGTAAAACGCGCGACATCACTATTCAACTCGTTTTGCAGCTATGTTGCAACACAAGTTGCACGTTTTTTGTTGCCGTTTTTCGGTACCTTTAATAGAGGATTAACGATGGTATCATGTAAAACCACTGCTGAGGAGGTTTTATTTGCCTGGTCACGCAAGTGAGATGCCATCATAGTTGACTCTGTGATTGTAGTGCTTGTTTTCACTTTAAGCCTTAACGAATGTATTGTTACTGCTTTATTTCGTTTTCAGGTTCATCTTCCCGGGATCAAATGGATGGAAAGTCACAAGGGAGTCTTCAACGTTGCTGTTAGGGCGGTGTCTTCTGTTCACAATCAAGTACGAAGAATGTTTTTCAATCTCTTGATCCCTGCATTCGTCTTTAAAACTTTTCATTTCAAAGGCCTCTTTTTGCAGCTGGGTGAATTCGTTTTTTACTAGTGGGAGCCTCTGTGCTTTAGAGATTCTTCAAAAAGTTAGTACAAAGACTTGCAATCTGTGAATGAAAATGCAAAAGAGCGTGCTTAGTCTCTGATTAACATATTTCACTTCGATTTTGTTGACAAAAAAGCTCAAACGATGGGTGTGGCGTAACGAAGAAAGCAGATCTACAATGGAAGACAAAAATCCTAGGAACGGTTATGGAAAACCTTCCTTCCACATCCTTAACTTATCAAATTTTCAGATGTAGCATAATATATACTTCTCTAACCACTTGGATACCGCGACTGGCCCTCCCCTCCCCCATCCAAACAATGTTGGGATGAAGAAACACTTTTAGGACAGGGTAAAGTGTACAGGGGTGCACAAATTACAACATTGCTTGGGGGCGAGGGGGAAAGGGGGAAAAATTAAGGCAGATCGTGTTAATTGTCCTAAGAATTTTGTACTCCATTGTAGATTTACAACTTCGCCAAGACTTCCTGTTTATTGTCTTGAGGAACAAGACATGTATTTTTAAAAGTCAGTATGGAGAGAATTAAGGGAGCATTATTTCATTATTGTTTTTAGGATCTACACATTCACAAATTTATGAAGACCTGCCATCAAATCGAAGGACGTGTCACATCTTCTCCCAGCCGAAGCACAGAAGGAAATCTAGAAACTCTGTTAACAAAAAGCATCGTGAATCTATCCAAAGCACAAGAAGAACCTTTGGTCAGGTTCTTATTCCTTGTTTTGGACAAGCTCATTCTGCTTCTTGTCAGGCCACCCGTTATATCAGGAACCATAGGTATGAATAACAAAGTCTTTGTTAGAAATGTGACGGTGAATTTTCAGCCTGGTCAGTGAAAGAGAAAGATGTTTTTTGACACAGATTCATATTCTGAAAACAATTCATTTTCAGTCAGTGACAAAGCGAGCTCGGAAGAGTCTGGTTTCCACGAGTTTTCTGTAGCTCCGTAGTAGAGCATCCGCACGAGTAACCAAAAAACAACATCAACAAATTTTATGGAAATTAAATATATAACTACGTACATTACTTTCCTACCCGCAAATAACTTATGAACTAATCGAGGCGGGGGGAGCCATGCAAGGACATGTTACAAATACAAGGTTTATCTATAGATGGACTAAACAACAGTAAAGACACCACAATACAATAAATAGAAAAAAAACTAACATAAAACAAAGAGAGTAATAGCAATTGCAAAGAGAGACTAACATAATAAGACGGGGGACTTCAACATAATCGTCTTCTGACCGCAAGAAATTTAATAATAATTCCTTTATCCTTTTACAAAAAGGTGATCGCTTGAGCAATTTGATCGAATAAGGAATAGAGTTCCAAATTTGACAACTGATTCTCGTCACGTGAAAAAGGCAGACGCTTTTAGCCAGGAATAGGACTGCTTGCGTTCTTGGAGAAAGATGATCGTAAATTCTAACCGAAGACAATGAAGACCCTTCTGGTGGACCAACGGCAACTGGGTTTTTATTGCTAATGTCTTTCCGATGAGACATTAGAGATTCCTTGACCAGCCATCTCACTAATCCGCAGACTATAGGTTTTAGATTTCCAGCGCTGTTTCTTTGCGGGACACGATGGGCTGTGACTATATCTTGGATTGATATATCCGCGGTCTTCCATTTCTTTAAACAAATTTACACAAAGCAGCGTGCAAAGAAAGTAGTGTTCGATAGCCCGGGGCTAGCGGATTTTGCTATCGGGCTAGTGAATTCTGTTATTAACTTGCCCAACGGGCAAATGAAGTTTTTTGAGGATTTCAAATTACAGAAGAACTGTGAAATCAATGTGCTCATCAGAACGTTTTTGGGGCTAGTTGAAATGATGTTTGGGCTAGTAAATGTTAGCTTCAGCTTGCCCGAATGGCAAGCTGTAAAAATGACTTTCTTTGCACCCCGACAAATCCTACTTGTTATTGACGGGACTCGCCTCGGGTAACCTACGATTTTGACCTTGTATTGAAAGCTGTATTCTTGGAATTCATCGATTGCGTTGCCAATCGCGTCCACCTTGGCCTTGACCTCTGTGAGTTGTGCACTTAGGCGTGGCAGCCCGTTGATGGCAAGCGAAGAAATTCATCATATTCCTTGCTTAGGAATTCAAGACTAAGAGATGCTTATTTAGCAGAAGGGACAACACCGCTGCTTTGTTGTTAAATTAAATCTTTTAGTCTTGAAATCTCCTCCGTCAAAGATCACAGGTGTCACTCTTGTTGGAAGTGCAGGGGTCTTTTTCCGAGCTCCTATTAGACAGCTTCAGATTCGAGGACGAGGACGACTACAATCACGAGATTTTTGAAATGCTGAGTATTGCGCGCACGTGAACCAGCATCATTTTGGCGGGAAAACGTGATAGCCGTCGTCATTCTACAACGGGATTTAGCGAGCATGTCGTAGTGGCGGGATCAAGTTATTAAATGTGAGAAGTTCTTTCACTCTGCGATAGGGAGAGGGCTTAACCTCCTTCAGTATAAATAACCGTATTAACTTTTTTGGTGGAAAAAAAGAAAGGAAAATGAAGCCTTCCGGGGTGTCTTTTTTTGAGAACACGCGCAAAAACTTTGTACTCGTACTCGTTTTCATCCTCAAATCTAGAGCTCTCTAGTGTCACTGACTAAAGAAACATCTTTCTCGAAATCTTTGTTTCTTTTAACACTCGGTAAACTTGACTTGCCTAGCCGCGCCCTCTTCTCACGTTCAGTTCAGCGTGCTGCCTCAAGATAGTGGGTATTTGCTATTGAGACGCGTGCGAGATCTAAAGTGCACGAGACAAGCTTTAAGCTCGCTGTAGCCTATACAACAGTTTCGCCATGTACTTCTACAGGGGCGGATCTAGGGGGAGGGTGCAGGGGGTGCGCACCCCCTCCCCCCGAGATGACCTGCGGTTTTCTAATACATCTGTTATTCTGCAAAAAAAAAAACTATGTGTTTTATTGGTGTTGAAGTAGAGCAGGAGACGAGTGCACCCCCTCCTAAAAAGAATCCTGGATCCGCCCCTGTTCTATTCCCCGTTGATTTAGTTGAGGGAGACTATTTTTGAATGTACTGATCTCGATCGTGAACATTTGTTCGACATTTATTCAGAAAGATTGAGAAAGCAGTTCGATTTCACGAACCTGCCGTCATGCAGCGGAACACGCACGTGCACGAGAGTGCAGTTGCAGGTGGAAGCGTTAAGTCTTGGGCATTCCATAGGAAGTCCAAGAAATTAGTCAGTTTGCTGTTTTTACGCGTGAAGGGTTAGTATAACAAGATTTTAACGTCACCAATTATACTTCTTTAATTTATAGTTAACATTGGCCAAGCAGCTTTTAAATCATTGACGCAGATTGTTCACCGGCTTTATCAGATGCCAGAAAACAGCCAAGATGAACATGGCCGTAATCATTTACTGGCTTCTTACATAACTTATGTGTTCTCGGCTCCTTTTAGCCATTCACCGTCAGCTTCTCCAGATTATTATCCAGGTAAGGTAACTTAAAAAAAAGATACCATTGAACATGCAATTATTCAATTGATTACTGTTTTGTTTATGATCCATCAGCAGTGATTTTGTTACAAATAGTTATGGTGAGTCCTGGGACTCATTTCGTGAAAAATCATGATTCATCCGCTGACCAGTTTCACATGCCTGCGCGGGCTCAGGTATACAACTCATGCAAGTGATGTAATTTTTAAGTTATCCGCTGACCAGTTGTTCGTTTTTAATTGATCGCGGGCGCAGGTCAATTTTTTTAAAGGTAAATATCAGTTTGATCTCTGCTTATGGCCAAAATATAATTAATCGAGGAAGACATTTCCTAAAGCATCCTTCGAGAGCTTCGCTTTTGGCCTTGGCTAAATCTATATATTAGCTTTTAGGTAGAAGGCACTTGATTTTCTGGAAAAATTTCAGCACTTTTTATGATGTGGCGTTCCGTGTTTAACTGTCAGAGGACCGACGTGAGATAAAGATAGAGAAATAAAGGCCAGAGACCTATTATTTAACTTGTACACAAGTTACATTTCTTGCTATTAATGTGACTGCGTGATGCAGTTAAGGTGACTCGACCCAGTTTTTTTTAGGGGGTACCATCCTACTTTGAAGCTCTCTGGTATCCCCACCTTTACTTTTATCGTAAGTATAACACAGAGAATGGATAACATATAGATCAATCTACAATATAACATAAAATCTTTGGCGATCGGAGTAAATGTCACGTGGTTATAATGCCACGCCCCTTTGAGGTCTGAGTCCAAAATCTGCTGTTGCCAGCATTTTTTCGTGAAAATCTCTCGGCTACACATAGTGCGCATTAGTGCCTTGCGCTGAACAGAGTTTCACCAAAATCGCAAAGACCCAATTCGAGAAATTCGGCGGTTTCCAAATTTAGGTCATAATTTATTCGAAAATGATAAGCAAACTTTACACGGATTATATCTAATAAACTATGAGATTCATCTCTGTATTTTGGGCATCCTTATAACAGATGGGTCCTTGCAAGTCAGCAAAACGCTTTAGGGCCTTGTAAATGCGCGCGATTTCGAGCAAAGCAAACATATAGAAATTATAGTTTTCGCTATTTGTTGACGTTTGTCAGCGTTTAAGAGTCAATCTCACGAAAAAAGCATTTTCTTAAAAATTCGTAGTTTTTTTTCCTTCAAATTTTTTCAGGGCCACAATTGATTAACTAACTACCCGGACTCTGAATTTCATGGTCATTGAAAAACTGTGACATTATCTTCTATAAGCTCAAACTTGAGTAAACATTGAAGATTTTTAGCGTTTTGGCTGAGTTTGTGCTTTGGGAGTTGTCTATTGTTTCTAGTCTGTCATTATACAGCATTCTTGTTCAGCACGCGTGCAATGACCGCGCTCGGCTGACTTCCGAATGCTCACCGAGATATTACAAATTTGGTACAGTGAGACAGGCCATCGCGTGATACATAGAGGTTTAACTAACAATTTTTAATCAATTCTCGTGCTTCTTGTGTCTTTGCAAAAAAATCAAGAAGTGCTACACACTAAGTCTGCTTACTATTACAAAAATATCATTTTTTCATAGGTTTAATGCAAGCCAATAATTAAACCAACTCGTGAAGGGAATATCTCGGTGAGCATTCAGAAGTCAGCCAAGCGCGGTCATTGCACGCGTGCTGAACAAGAATGCTGTATAATGACAGACTAGAAACAATAGACAACTCCCAAAGCACAAGCTCAGCCAAAACGCTAAACATCTTCAATGTTTACTCAAGTTTGAGCTTATAGAAGATAATGTCACAGTTTTTCAACGACCATGAAATTCAGAGTCCGGGTAGTTAGTTAATCAATTGTGGCCCTGAAAAAATTTGAAGGAAAAAAAACTACGAATTTTTAAGAAAATGCTTTTTTCGTGAGATTGACTCTTAAACGCCGACAAACGTCAACAAATAGCGAAAACTATAATTTCTATATGTTTGCTTTGCTCGAAATCGCGCGCATTTACAAGGCCCTAAAGCGTTTTGCTGACTTGCAAGGACCCATCTGTTATAAGGATGCCCAAAATACAGAGATGAATCTCATAGTTTATTAGATATAATCCGTGTAAAGTTTGCTTATCATTTTCGAATAAATTATGACCTAAATTTGGAAACCGCCGAATTTCTCGAATTGGGTCTTTGCGATTTTGGTGAAACTCTGTTCAGCGCAAGGCACTAATGCGCACTATGTGTAGCCGAGAGATTTTCACAAAAAAATGCCGGCAATAGCCGATTTTGGACTCAGACCTCAAAGGGGCGTGGCATTATAACCACGTGACATTTACTCCGATCGCCAAAAATTTTATGTTATATTGCAGATTGATCTATATGTTATCCATTCTCTGTGTTAGACTTACGATAAAAGTAAAGGTGGGGATACCAGAGAGCTTCAAAGTAGGATGGTACCCCCCCAAAAAAACTGGGTCGAGTCACCTTAAGCCTTAATGTGTTGCTTGTGTGTGACTGCGAGAAAGTGGCATTGCTCGCCAACGACTCCTCAGTAGTTCATCCAAACACGGAGGGTTGTGTGTTCGAATCCCATCTGGGGATCAGATTTTTTCTGTGTCCTCTTATGGTTGATTCTTTATATCTCCGTTTATTATGTAATATCAGTGTCATAGGTTGGTTGGTTGAGGGCTTCTTCATAGGTAAGACAAGAGGCAATATCTACAAAATATCTGCGATGCCGTTCTCTCGCTACATGAACTCGGTCATGTGATCGTCATGCAACTTCCCATAATCGACTTGACTGATGGAGGCTGAAGGACTCAGCCGGGTTGGATTTATTGTGTTCTAGTCAAATCAGTTCAATTTTTGTTGGATAAAGGAGGACCAGGATTTTAGATCATTTTTAAAGGCTCCCTTTCTTTTTAGGCGAGCCAGGACGTTCCACAAGTATTCCAAGGCAAAGCAAAGCTCGCCAGAAAATGTCAAGCAGCAATCCTCAGCTGAATGCAACATTAAGTGAAGAGCACAACGAGTCGCATGGATCTGGTAAATGGATAAATGACGAGCAGGAGATTGATGAAGGACTGACAATACCTGGAAACAGAAGCAGCATGGCCGAGGCGCGCGCTGGCTCCCTGAATGTCCCTGGGTTGGGACCTGGTGGCAGTAGTAAAAAGGTATGAAATAGGCCACTTCCGAGTTCCAAAAACCCTCACTTTCAAAATGAGGCTAGGTGCACAACCTTTTTTTCTGAAAATGAGTTTTATTTGCGTGGAAATGAAAAATGATTTCCATATCAGAGGCTGAACACCTACCCTCGTTTTGAAACAGAGGCCCGGGGGAACTCGGAAATCGCCTATAAAAGGTTTTTTCACCGCCACAGAGTAAATAGGTCAGTCGCCACCAATTCCAGCCCGTGGTTCCTCGAAAGATGGTTAATTTTAACCGAGGATTTAAGCCAAATTTTAAGTATGGTTTTCTTCTCTAAGAACATGCAATACGTTTGAGCCTTTACTCCGAGATACAGTAATAATAGCACAAAATGTTATTGTAAGCAATGCATAGCAAGGTAAATACAAAAATGAAACAAAATTTTAATCCTTGATTTGCGCTAATCCTCCTCTCAGGAAGCGGGCCCAGATCTCTGGAAAAACCTGCCCAGAGACATTAGCGGCCCCATTCTCTATTTAGTTTAAGCGCAATCAAAGACATACCTTCATGACCACAAATAAATTACAGTCCAGTCTGAAAATGAGATATAATTTGTTATAGGTTCCTTCTGCCTGCGAACAGAGCCTCCTTTTTGAGGCTGTCTTGAGTGAGGAGGAGAGAAGGAGTCTCTCCCTGAATCGTGCCTTTGCCGAGGGCCGGACTTCTATACTAGTCAATCCTGTTATCTCTCGTCAAACCTGTTTTCCGAATTCGAACATCCGACTTAGCGCACAGCTATAAGGCCTGGGTTCGATACTGTATCCCAGCGAAAAAAAGCAGCACATGTTCAAAAAAGGACTTTCTCGATTCACGCAGAATCTTTCTCGAGTACGCGGCCAAAAAACGAGCAAGCGAAAGAAATGCTCTGGGTGAAATTCCTAAACGATGACCTCCCAACATCGTTTTTTATTTTGTTCTCAAGTTTTTGGTTGTTTTTCTTTTGTATTACTACGTCGCTAGTGGAGGTGGGTGCCTGGGATGTCCAGGGGCTTCCACCTTTGGCACAATCAGCCCCTAGACAGAGTTACGCTCCCAAGGCTGGCAAACCCGCCCTCCTGCCATGAGTCCCCACGCCAATGGAACCAGGAGCCTGTCACACTGATTTATCAGTGGAAGAATAACGGGGTGGGGGGGGGGGGTAAAAGAATGATCCAAAGGCTAAACGAAGAGACTGGCCGCCAGGAAAACGCTGTACTGAGCACAGGGAGGTGATGCAAGCAAGGCAGACCACTCTTGAGCCAAACGACTGACCGTTGACCACGCCCTCCCTCCTTGTTGTTGACTGTGTTAAATAAATATTTTAACTTCATTTATATTGTTGTCTTAAATGTTTCAGTTGGTGCACGAGGAGCTAGCACTACAGTGGGCAGTGGCTAGTGGACACTTGAAAGAAACAGCAATGGCGCATGCCTGGTTTTTCTTTGAGCTTATGGTAAGATCTCACGTACCACATGCGTCCGAACCCTTCCACAAAGGCCACCTTGGGATAGAGTCGGTTCTTGAGTGAATGAGGACAGGTGGCCGTTAGCCCTTGCAACAAATGCAGACTGCAGACTTGCAGACGCAAGGTAGAAAAGCATTGTTGTGAAATGAACCCAAAACTATCCCTTTAGAGAGCATTTCACAACACTGTCATTCTGTTAACTTACCAGTCTGCAAGTCTGCAGTCCGCATTTGTCGCACACCGGCCTTTAGGCTTGACTGTTCAGTTACTTCTTTCAATTCGTCAGTTTAGAAACGAGACGAGGACTGGAGCCGAAATGTGTCTCGCAAGTGTTTCTGGGATAGTTACTGAGGACGCGCCATAATCAAATGTGTTATCCCCACAAAATGTGCATGATTTTTTTTTTCTTTATTGACAACAAATCAACAACATTAATACACAGCAGAAAGTAAAAGAACAAGTAAGTAAATAAATATGTCAGCAAGTAACAAAACAAATTACTATAAAAATGAAAAGTATTGGAAAAAAACAAAAAAACCTGTCAGTTGCCACACATATTTAATATTGTTTGCCACAATTTTCAATGCGATATTGTTCAAAAAGCTTACGTAAAAATTCCTCTAAATTAGGTTTCGTTACAATGTTCTTGCAAGTATACAAGTATTTCTTTTGTAGTAAAACAAATAGACGAAGTTTGCGCATGAAATGTGCATGATTATTGTTGTCCAATTTCTCTTGGGGATGATGGTCGTTTCTTGAGAAATTGAAAATAAAACTTACGCAAAATTTTGAGGGAGAAATTTCATTTTGGGGAAGATGAAGGTCGCAGACAGTCCCCAAAAACATTTCCAGAAGTCTTTGGGAACTTTAACTCACTCCTTTCTCCTTTTCGTTCTAAAGTGGCGGATGGCGCGTGTCAATCTTAAAGTTAGAAAAAGAAAAGTACACACTCCACGCGCGATTTTTCTCATTAAGGTACTTCTTGCTTGATACTGGGGCTCTGCGGCTGCCGTTTCGTGGTTTGTCTTTTTCGGTTGGCTGCTGTTGTTTATTAAATTTCCTTGTTTCTTCACAGTTTAAAAGCATGGCTCAATATCTTGAAAACACTGACAAGTTTTTCTGGATAAGAAAGACTCGTTTTCCTGATCAGTTCTTGGGTGACATACGAGCTATGGTGAACTCAACAGTGGCTGAAATCATTGCTAAACTTGAGGTGACCATTTTTATTTGTGTGGATATTTTTGGTAAGATATAGAGGATATCACATGGCCACGCGGAGATACAAGATTTATCTTCGCGTGTTGAATAATATTTCACGAGTGAGCACTGCGAACGAGTGAATATTTTTCAACTCGAGAAGTGAAATTTCGTATATCAGGGATGACAAATTACGCTCCGGACAATCGTAGGTTTTTGACATGTTTATTTAATTGATGATCGATAGAGAACTCCACGCACCGAAAACTTTAGAGCCTAAATTTTGCGTTAAGTTCAGAATTTTCAGAATTTTTCGACAAAACACCTGATAGAATGCTTTTTGATGTGCTCTTTCGTGTATTTAACTTTTCTAAAGCGTCTTTAATGCCCTGACATCGTCATTCATGACATTTTAAAACTTTGTCGCCATGTTTGCGCTGACACGTACTGAACGTTGCCGTGGCAAGTTTTTGTGAAATTTTTATATCTTTTCGTTTTGTATATCTTAACGCTGAAATTTCGTGCCAAAATTAAGGAGTCATTTGTCACCCATGATATTAATCCCATAATAAAGGGACTCGTTCCTAGCCCCACTCCGTCTGAAATAAGGCAATCGGGGGCGTTTTAGATGTCACAACGGATTTGTTTTTCCGCAGTTCATATGTCTCACATCATCCTCATTCTAAGCGATAATTCTGTTTATTTGCAGGATTTTTCTCTTGCTCAGAGGCTGAACTCTAGTCTGGCCTTCTTTTTGTACGATCTCTTTTCACTGGTTGACCGAGGATTTGTTTTTGAGCTAGTCAGGCACTACTGTAAAGAGGTATGACTAGATTTCCTCCTTTTGATTGGCCAGAAAATATTAGGCCAATTAGAAGTAGGGATTTCAACTGCTTAAATGTTTGTTCGTGTTGTGAGTTTTAATTCTGTTCCATACATATTGCAATGAATTCATGACTTTTGAAGCTTAATTAAAAACCAATAAATGCAAAACTTATTTTGATTGTCACTGATACGTAACTTGTTTTGAAACGCTTTTTTTATTCCGATTGCAAGCCCTTTCCCGGGATATTAGCCCTCCCCTCGGATATAAGCCCTTCCCCCGGTTATTAGCCCTTTCCCCGGATATATTAAAGCCCTTCCCCCGGTTATAAGCCCTTTCCCCAGATATTATCCCAGGGGTACGTTTCTCGATAGTCCTGGTAACCTTTCGGTCCCGGAAAGCTGTACAACGTTTTAAAAGATTTGAAAATGATACAATAAAACTATCAGTAAATGAAACAAAATTAGCTGGTGTGTGAGCTAGGAACTGTGCTAGCATACAACTGGTTTTGACTTTAAATTTTGCCCTCGGGGCCGAAAAGTAACGGACTTTCGAGAAACGGGTACCAGGCCTGTTTATATGCCCTCCTAAAACCCCTTTCGAAGTTGTACAATAAGCCCAAGGCTGATAAGCGGAAGTTTACGGTATTTTCTGGAGATTTTCACGAGACTAGAACACCCTTCATTTACGATGTACTTCGCACAGTTGGTGGTATTACCATTAGCTCGTTACAGATGCTAGTATTTCTTTTTTCGCTTTAGATGCTGTATCAGGCTACTATTGATCCAGCGGCGTCACAGCTCAGACTTGAATTTCTCAGGATTGTTTGCAGCCATGAACATTACGTGACCCTTAATTTGCCCTTCCCAACTCCTTTGTACCCGTCCCCACCCCCATCCCCCACGAATTCAGTTTCATCAATTGGTTCTGCCATGTCAAGCTACACTGTGATAATAGGCAACAGCATGGCGGAGTTGTCCACTGCGTTTAGACAGCAGCATTTCCTTGCTGGCTTGATCTTGTCTGAACTGGCCTTGGCTTTGGAGGGAGGGTGAGTTATTTTGTTTCACTCGATAGACTTAAAGTTCTCGTTAGCGGACACCTTTTGACCCGGGAGGGGAGGTTGCTCCCTTATATAAGCCACATATGTATGTGTGTGCCGCCCCAAAGGGTAGGGTTTTTGCGCCGGTTTGTTCTGAACACGGGTATAGACTTGGCCCATTTGAGTTTGGAATCGGGTTTGGTTCTGGAGGGAACTCGTAAGAATGTATGAACGTATTCATTGTTTCAGTTCCAAATAAGGTAGAAAAAAAAAGAGAAATATGCGAATACGAAATGGATTTTAAGAAATCTTTTTTTGTTCGTGTTCTAATCTAAATAATGGTGAAATAATTTCCTAGAGGCCAGGTCTGAAAATGGGTATGGATTTTAGAGGCCAGGTCTGAAAACGGGTGTGGAAAATGACATTTTTTGGTCTGAAATAGGGTCAGGATTTGGAGAACCGGGCGGCACACCCCAACAATAATTCGCGGGAGTACCCCTCCCCCTGACGTATTTAAGCATCCGTAAGCGGACATCCGAAATAAAACCTCATTCGCTTGTGAATCTTGGATTTGAATAAGTCAACTTCAAATCGTTGTTCGTCGCAGTGAATTTATATCCGTTTTAGTGTTTGTCTCTTTTCACATACACATCTGGTAACACTTCAAAACATCACTAGAATTTTATGCTTGTGACTGAATTACAACATCAACAGTATCACATTATATTCAAATTGACACTAACAAACAGCCCGTAAAGCGACCTTGTAACCCTTACACCTTTACTGGCCACTTCTGAGAACCGGCTCTAGTTGCGGACACCTTCGCGTCTCGAGGGTGTACGCTTACGAGGGTTTCCACCGTAGCTATCAAAAAATACGCTCAAGAAGTTTTAAATACGTCAACACAGTATCGTTGCTTAGTATGCAGAATGAGAAGAGAATTAGATGCAACTAAGCCTAAAAGTTTCTCTAGGCCTAGAGGGGGCGGGTGGCGGGATGGGGGTGGATTTGGGGAGTTTATTCTAGTATAGGGTAGCAAAATTCGGCTGAACTACCTCTCGTATAAACTAAGGGTTCCAGGGTCCCAGCAGCACATACCCACCCAAGGGGTATCGCCTAACTTCTATTTGGATTTTTAGGGACATGACATTGATTAACCAAGCTATTGACACTACACGGGACCTCATTGCCTGCCACGACTCAGACACCCGTTACGATGATGTAGAATGTCGATCTTCAGTAGCAGCCCTCTACCTGCCCATTGTTGGTCTGGTTATCGGTGCACTGCCTCAGCTGCATGGGTATGGAAGTGAGGATAACTCAAGTATAACTCCAGATGTGGCAATGGCCATAGCTACATCAAGTATAACAACTCTGATGAGCTCTGATGAGAGGAGTGACATTGCGTCGCAGGTTATTTATATGCACTAGTTTTGTAAAGCCTTCGAGACAAGCTTTAGGGGAAGTGACCTGCGAGCAAGCTCTTTATTTTTGGGAGTCGAAAAAACTGAAATCGTGGGTGAGCGGCACGCGAAATAAGACGCGAGAGTTCGCGGCTCGCTTCGCTCGCCTCTCGTTATGGAGATCTTGCTCGCAGGCTATAGGGGAAGGAAAAGGAGCAATTCTGGGATCTTACTACGTTTCTGGGAAACTGCCCACCTACCCCTCCCCTAAGCCAACATTTTGCAAGTGAGAAGTAAGTGTTAATGTTGACTTAGGGGAGGGCTAGGTGGGCAGTTTCCCTTCTCGTGTTCCTTAATTTTTCCCTCTCCAGTCCCGTTTTAACGCCTACCATGCAGCATACGCATGCCGGATCATTATGCTGGGAAACTGCCCACCTACCCCTTCCCTAAGCCAACACTTTGCCCTAAGTGAGAAGTAAGTGTTAATGTTGGCTTAGCAGAGGGGAAGGTGGGCAGTTTCCAAGAAACGTATTATGATCCGAACAGACACAGATTTTGCTTGGTGAAAATTTTATTGGTGCCGTTGTGCGTGGTCTACTGCCACACATAACCTCTTATACGGATTCATAGTGAGACTAATATGTCAAGGGTCGAACGCTAATGCACGATCGCTGTGATAGCCATCACAAAGTGTCCTCGTGAGCAAAAGTTGGCATAAATACTTATGACAAAGTATGAAAATGTTAAACAACCCAAGCAAATATGTACGCCAATTTAAACGCAATACTGCGTTCAGTGGTAGACAAAACTGTCAATACTTGGAAGATCATCGCATTTGGGGTCGATTTCCGACGTGCGTAAATATAATAGGGGCGATGAGTTCAAGGTCGCATGTAAACGTAAAAGCTGAACCTCGCTCAAGTCTTACTTTCTCAACTTTTACCTTGGTAAACTGAGATTACCCTGTGCGTCAAACAATAACATGCTTTGAACAGCCTCTTCTTTTTCATTCTGAGCTTACTTTTTAACTCGTGGGTACGCGCGAGCGTATCACGAGTTATTGCAGGGACAGGGATATGCAAATGAGTCACTCGCTCACTCGTAGTAGACGCACTTCGTAATTAATCGGGTCCGAACTCGAGAGCGCGAAGATCTATCGTTTCCAAAAAAGCACGCGCTCGCCGAAGTTCGGTGGCATCAAATTCCTCGCTGACAGCGCGCATCGTGCGCTACAGCACGGTTAGAGGATAGAGGTCTTACCAAGTTTAAGACACGCAGGAATCTTTCAGATTAGTACGATTCAAGAGCCTTTGACTCGTCCAGGCGTTAAACTTGACGAGAAGATGAGCATTTGCTCTCCGACTCCTTCAACTTCGACTTCTCCTTCAACTTCTTCTTCTTCTTCTTCTTCTTCTTCTTCTTCTTCTTCTTCTTCTTCTTCTTCTTCTTCTTCTTCTTCTTCTTCTTCTTCTTCTTCTTCTTCTTCTTCTTCTTCTTCTTCTTCTTCTTTATAAGGACTCCCCAAGATCACGGGGGGAAATGGATGTGATTTTGAGCATTAGCTTTAAAATAACAGCGGAAATCGAGATAAGAAAACATAAGCTTATGTTTTGCGTCTTACTTCGCGGAGGAGTTGTGTCGGCTTTATATCGCATATGTTCTTTCATTGCCATGAAATGTGTTTACTTTGTTTTTTACTGTCAGTAGCCTGGTTTCAATTAGCCTTAATTTCATCCGATTGCTTCGAGTCGTTTTTTCAATCGGTTAAGTATGGCTCGATCGTTTTTCAGAAATCATGTGATCATCCTCAGTGGCGTAGTGGCTATGTGAGGTCGGGCCAACTCGCAGGTACCGGGTTCAAATTCTGCTAACAACCTTCTTTTTCCCTTCTTCCTTTTTTTTTTCTTTTTTGTTTTGTTTTGTTTTGTTTCCTTATTTGTGTTGCTGTGTTTTTTTTGTTTGTTTTTAAATATATACGTAGATAACTTTTAATAAAGTGCGATAAACAGCAAGAAAAGTATTGTGTTTCCAGAACAAGGATATTATATTTATAATCTGAATTTCTATCATTTCCTAAAATTTACTGTAGGAAAACCAGAGGGTGATAACTAATTGATTATTTTCCAAACAACGTACCCACGAGTTGACGATAGTCTTTCTTTGATTTACGAACTCAAGAGTTTGTTCTGTTTGCAGAAGAGTAAACCACAGCAGCTCAGTTTGGAGGCCACTAGAAATCTGTTGGTGTGTTTGCTGTGGGTGTTGAAGAATATGGATAGTCAGGTCTTAAAGGATTGGTGGGCAGATCAGCAATCTTCAAGGTATAAAGAGATTGGTTCTATCTACTGAGTTAATAATAAACACTTAATTACTGGTCTGGAGGGGAACAGTAAATTTTGTTTCCCGGCAATCTCAATGTGTCCCGAAGCGGAGTCAAGGGAAACATTGAAATTCAAGGGAAACAAAATTAACTGTTTCCCTAGCCGAAGTGATTTGTTATATAGCTGGAAATTCATTTAACCTCGCTGTAACGGCGGTCATCGGTCAACATTCGCGGGTAACAGTGCACTGTTACCCTCTGACGTCTTAGATTTTGCAATGTTTTCCGCTCAGAGATTTTGGCGGGAAATAGGTTAATTGTAAGATGTCATGTGACCTTGAAGTAACTACTGAGAGCGAGCGCTGTTGGGAAAAAATTTCCAGCTATATAACAAAGGAAGTTGGCCACCTGAGGGAAAATGAGAAGCCGAGTTTTTGATTAGTGGCCCTTTGTTCCATAGTCATATTGGTTGAGCGTTTCCTGCTCATTTAAAAAAAACTTCTTGAAAAGCAGTTATGCCTATTGTTACTTACTTTTTTGGAATTTTCAATTTCACGAAGTTTTTGAATATCTCATACGCACTACAAGAGTAACAAGTTGAAAAACGTAAACTTCACTATTCAATGGCTATTTCGTTGAAAGATAGACGCGGTTAGAGCAGCCGAATTGATAGTGTACGAACGCAGACTTGTTTCTGGTCGTCGCCTCACGCCACCCGAAAAGTGGAGAGAATCGACGACCGGAAATACGTCTGCGTTTGCAGGCTACCGAATTGAAAGGAAAGAAAAGATCTACTGCGTTTAATTTTCAGTCTGTACAGTAAGTTGCGGCCTTAAAATTCACCAATAAATCAATTTATGATAGGTTGGGATTGCTACTGGACGTGCTTCGCCTGTGTGTCACTCTGTTCGAGTATGGCGGAAAGATGCAAAAATCGTCTCAATTCCCGGCAGCACCAAGGCCTAAATCCGCTCAGCAGGACATGAAGGCCAAGCTTGAAGAAGTTCTTCTTGGAAATAAGGGCGCTGCAAGGGAGATGATGCAACGTCATAGCAGAGTCATGTTAGGTAATGATTGGCCATTTTGAAGTCGCGTGAGAGACTGGGTTGGTGTTGTGTCGAACTGCACTATGGGATTGTTTTTGGAAACAATTTTGACCCAGTTTCTCCCGCAGCTTTGTAATAGCTGAGCGTTTAGAAACGGAGATGGCGTCCCCAAAAACGTTTCCTTAGCGCTATTTTACATAACAGCGCAACTGTTCGTGTTTATCGTGGAGTCAGTTTTGTTTAAAAATACATATTGTCTTCTTTATTCTGTATACATATCCCATAAGGATTCTCTTTTAAGTAATCCATACCTTTTGCCGTTGTGCTCAATTTCATTATTCGTCTGACGTTAATGCTTGCTTAAGCGGTGAATCAGACTCTTGTCACTGAGAGTGAGTCAGTACATGTACTCCTATGACGCCATAATTGACTTATGTTATAAGGTACTATGTTGTTTTGTACAATCAAACAGTGCCGTAGAGAGTAGAGAGCAAACCTGAAATTATGCAGAGGTGTATTTTGTGGTACCTCGGAGAGATTTTTCTCTCAAACTTTCCTGTAAACGCAGTGGTTTTTCTCATGGATGTACTTGTAAAGCTGAACCTTTCAAAACGCAGCAGTTATACGAAATAGTTACGTACTCTTCGCTAAACACATATGCTATGTCATAACAGAAAAGGGCCAGTCACCAGGCACGGAAACCAGACTGAGATGGCGTAAAGATCAAACACAGTGGAGACAGGCAAATGAACAACAAGACAGGTGAGTGTTAAGTGAAGATAATGTGAACGTTAACTTATCCGACACCCCTTTGGCGCACATCAAGAGTGGTGCTCTACTGCCCTGTACTTAGGTGATGCATTGTGCACTTTATTACCTTCGCATTCTTTCGACCTGAGCCGTTTCCCGGGGGAGGGAAAGGGAGAGCCGCAAAAACGTTTGGCTTTATTGTGAGTCGACCCAAAGAGATGTTAGCACGCAGTAAAAGATTATTTTAACGCACATTGAAACTCCGTCACTCCGTTCGCCAAGGTCGTATAGTCGATAAGAAAGTAGACAGATTTTTAAATCATGAAACTGCAAACGTCAATTTGCACCACTTGACCTAGTTTTCCTTTACTTGCGGCTTTTCTTTTTGGCCCTCAAAAATAACTAGTTTCAAGACAATTTCCTAAATAAGGAATATTTTAGACACTATTTATCGATTTGCTCTTTTTCTGATGTCAGAAACTAAGAGGTTTTACAAGTGCCTCTAGAAGTATAAAGTGCAACTGTAGCCTGTAGTCAGCGTAACTGTCAATCAACTTTCCGTTTCGGTCTTGCGACCTTTGGTCGCTCATATTTCATTCTTGCTCGGTGCGTTGCTGTTCTCGTTCATGTTGTTGTTTGTAGTTATTCATCATATTTCGAGCGGAGATGTATCCGTGGTGGGCGATCCCGCACCTATTTGAAAGATCACTCTCCCTAGTGAGAATAGGCAATCATCAAAGTTTATATTGACTATGTGTAGCGTGACGTAAGTTTCTAAATAACTTTCATTTTTGGTTTTTTTGTTCTTTTCTTTCTGTCATTGTACTGCAGACTTCGTCCAGAAGCGGAGGTCAGTGCGCATGTCGAGGGGTCCCTCTCAGCTGAAGTCACGTCAATTGTTCTTGATGCGCTGGAGCAATTAGTCCAGGTAAGTGTTTTATGTGTTTTTAAAGGGGGGAAAAAGTATATTTTGAAATTTGAAGAAAACCTCAAAATATTAGTTTCACTAAAGAAGTAAAGGGAAATTCTAAAGCGGGTTTAGCATGGTTTGCTTTGGAGAGGTTTCACCATGTTCTAAACGAGTGAAAAACTGGGCACGGCATGTGCCCTGAAAGCTTGTTGGGATCGTTTGGCGCACTACAACTGCTGTGGTCGAAATTGTAGTAATACTTTCAGACAGTTGTCCGACGGCAGAATTCAAGAGCAATCAACATTACTAACTGACTAGTCAAAGGCTAGAGCACAGATAAATACATGACAATATTCACGAAAACGACGAAACTCACGACTGAGGTAGTTGAAGGAAAACGATAGGAAATGAAAGCAAAGCTTTTGGGAAGCTTTCGGTAAACAACTTAATATGTGAAATCATGAAAGTTAGGAAGCACGAAAGGAAAACTCCGAAGTATTATTTCGCTGGGCAATCACACAACGACATGTAGAAATGATGCCTGTATTTTTTGGCCATATGAGAATCCACCTCATTGGAGAGAAAACAACATTGGCCGCCAGAAGCCTTGTTTCCTTTCAGCTACGTTTGATGTAACATTTATTTTTAAATTTTTACCTGTTCTTTAGACCGTGGCTTCCTCAGACACCTTACGTGTGGTCCTTAGTGGAATTCTTAGGGTTCTTCTTCACAGTTTAAGCTGCAACCAAAGTGAACGTGTCCTACAAAATTTGTTTGCGTCACAAAGATCAATTGTGTACAAGGTGAGCTAAGAAAAGAGGATAACTGTTGAGGAATATGTTTAACACTAGTCATGGTGTTTTCGTAGAGACTAAACACGAAAACCAGAAAATACGACATGTGTTGGTGTATGTTGAACACACTTCAAGATTTTTAATAATTGTTGTGATGAAACACTGTGTCAGGGATTTTATGACTTAATAAGTTGATAAATCCTTTATTTACCCTCGGCAGCGGTGTTTATAACGGAAAGGCTTTTAGAGCCGAGCAAATCAGTGACCGGGTTACAGGATTACGAATTCCATCTCTAAATAACCACATTTGTTACGTAATTATGCTTATCCAAAAGGTGCTAGCTTTACTACAGAAATGGTATTGTGTTTCCACTGCAGTTCCCTGAGCTGTTGTTTGATGACGACACTGAGCTTTGCGCAGACCTCTGTTCCAGACTCCTTAACCACTGCAGCTCGGCCATCAGCAGTATTCGGGCCCAGGCTAGCGCATCCCTCTATCTCCTCATGAGGCAGAACTTTGAAATAGGAAACGTAAGTTTGCAAAATCTCTTGTTACCGACTTCAACGAGATTCATCTTTTATCCTCTCATTGTCCTATTTTTACAAGGGAACTTTAAAGTCGCCAATTCTACACGGTCTACTAACTATACAACCTGTAAATTATTACATGGCTGGCTCTGAAAGTGGGCAATGCGAAACGAGTTGTGTGTACTGTTGGACATGTGTGTAATCAGCTACCCAAGCAGGCAACATGAGCCTGTTTGGTTGCTTGGGTAGAGTATAAAGGAGTTTTAATGAAATTTAGGGAAATCAAACTACAGGAAACTGGCCACCAGATTAAAATTTAAAAGTAACAAGTTAAAACAGTAAAGGAACATTGAAATAACAACTTATGCAAACGAAGCAACGGATAGACAAAATTGAGCAAGATTAACACGGATTGCTGTTGGTTTTTTCAGAGTTTATCTCTGTTGTTCGTAATTGTTGAATTATACTGTTTGTAACATTGCTCATGATTTTATGTTGAACGTTATTTACCTCTTTGTTCTAGAACTTTGCGCGTGTCAAGATGCAAGTTACAATGTCACTGTCGACTCTTGTTGGAACTTCACACGTTAGTTTATTCATATTTATAGAACACCACATTTTGATTAAAAGATAAACTTTTCAGTGTTTATCCCAGAGCTAGAATTGTATGCTATAATTTTATGATTTCATCCAAAAACTCAAGTATTAACTAACTGTCATCAAAAAAACATCTGTCAGCTACATGTACCATTTTTATGCACTACCGTAACGGAAACTAAGTTAAGAATTTTTCAATTTAAATTTTTGCATAGAAGGATAGCTACAAACGACTTACTTCTTAAGATAGAAACACTTACGCATCTCTTTTGGGACTGTAGATTAACTCAGACTTTTTGGAATAAATTAATGTTTCGCAGAGGACCTCTGAAAATCTTGATCTGACGAACGTCACTCCCTTCTCACCAGCTCTTTTCCTCGGCTTGACTGACGAGTTTGACAATCCAGTTTACTCCTACACCAATTTCTCTTTATCGCTAGTAAATAGTTCCATTGGAAAGTATTACTGGAGAAATTTCATTTGAAAAGTCACATCATAGGATTTCATCCGCAGAATTTAGAGTTGGAACTGTGTACCCTTAAATAGTTCCATTGGAAAGTACCGCTGGAGAGGTTTCATTTGAAAAGTCGCATCATAGGATTTCATCCGCTGAATTTAGAGTTAGAACTGTAAACCAATTAATAGTTCCATTGGAAAGTATTGCTGGAGAGGTTTCGTTTGAAGAATCACACAACAGGATTTCATCCGAGAATTTAGAGTTAAAAGTATCCACCAATAAATAGTACCATGTGAAAGTACTGCTGGAGAGGTTTCATTTAATTGGTCAAACCATAGTATTTCATCCACAGACTTTATTAGCAATGAATAACTCCCGTACTCTGGTAGTAAAAGTGGTGAAGCAGATTTTAATTACGTTCGACTCTTTGTTATAGACATTTAGCGAGGAGCATCTGCGTCGGTCACTAAAGACAATTATTACCTATGCTGAATCAGACCAAGAACTAAGGACAAGCACTTTCCCAGATCAGGTACGTAACGTGCAAACCGATACTTTCCTTTCTGGTGTACTGGCCTTTTTTTTCTCGTCGTTATAGAGTGGAGAATTTGTTTGATAATTAATACTTGGCTCATTCGCTTTGTTCTCATAACCGTTATGTGTGATTAAGCAATGATACCACTTTCATAGGAAGAAATAATAGATGCTAGTCACTTCCACAGCTTGAAATCTTTTACGTCCTTTAGTATTTCTGTGTTGTGTATGTTACAGGTTTGATTTCAGGATAATTTTGATTTTTCCCTAGACGGATTCATAACTTCGTTTGTCCTTTAACTCTAAGACACAAAGGAAATTGATAATTAACCTAGGTTAAATAGTCTTAACCTGAAATCAAATTTAACCTGTAACATGCACACTCTAACTGCCATTCGTTGCAAATGAGCAAATATCTGAGGGATTCTTAGTTGTTTGACTTTGTATTTTCTTATTTTTGTCAGTGTAAAAAGGCTTTTTCCTATGGATTTGGTGCCACAGCTCTTGTTTAAAATCACAGCTTATCAATCTTATCATTTGTACTAAATTATAAGTTTCAACAAAGTGTAAGATATTAAAGAGGTCATAACAGGCCTATTAATTAAAGGGCCTAGAGTAGAAAATCTATTTTTCTGTTAATTGTGCTTTTAACGATAACTGTAAACTGTACGGAAAGTTGGGCAGCCTCATCGTGAACAATGCGAAGAGGTAGTTTAACTTCACTGGCCCAAAACTAAGGTTAAAAGCTAAAAGATATGTACATATTGAATGTTACCTTAGGTCAGAGAGCTGGTTTTCAACCTGCATATGATTCTATCAGATACAGTGAAGATGAAGGAGTACCAAGAGGTATCAGTAATGTGTTTTAATTGATTGTCGTCTCACATTTTCTAGTCAATTGAGGGTAAACTTAGTGGTAATTCAAAAATCTGAGAGGCCTATGACAAACCGTTCGGTATCGCAATTATCAGTTCCTTTTTCCGGCCGCCAAGCATTATTTTTCTTTAAATGGAGTTAACGTATATGATATTTC